>CM034155.1:616203559-616526059 GCA_019776745.2 Taxus chinensis
ATTCATTCCAAACAAAAAAAATATTGATCTGGGAAGCTATTTTAAAACACTTTCCTATATTTTCTAGATCGTCAGTGATTCCCTCAATCACTAATGATTTCCCCTTGTTGACAATAAACTCTATAAATATGTATTCCTGACCTTCATTCAAGGTTATCTTCCTATATCTTAGGTGGTAGTCCGTCGTAATTTTACCAAAACAGGGTGTTACTCAGATGCATTCATGTTGTAACATTACTATATCAGAATCCTTTTCACCGCAACCATATTGAATAATCTCTCCTTCAACTCTTATACGCCATTGACACATCCTAGGGCACAACCTAGTGGATCATCTGTAGTCTTCTCCTCTAGGGTCTCGTCGTCTTTGTATTTTTATCTATCAGCGTACACAAGTGTTGAAGACATCGACAATATTTTCTTCAACCTTTGAAAGTCAGACACATGTCCAGGATTCAATTCAGCAATCCTCTAGCACCAACAATGTTCCCCTCTCGGGACATTCAAACATCCAGCAATCAAGTACAGTCTTTTTACATCCTCAACATTCTTCTATCTAGTAATGTCATCCTCCCAGTCTTAATCATCAACTGGAATGAGGTAAGTGAATTTTCCTTTACATTATTATCTTGTTCATTTATCATTCAATAGCTTCAATCAATTTTCCCTCACATGTTATCAACCTGTACACTTTTTCAGCAATCATCAACAATTCCCCTCATCACCGATGATCAGCCCCAATCGCCAACAATTCCCCCCAATCACCAATGATTCCTTTTTGTTAAGCTAATCAACACCTTATCTCACCTTTATAACATCTAGATCTTAATCTTGGTTACCCTTTTGCCTTTACAATCACCTGTTAAGCTATTTTGAGCCATCTACAATACTTTATCAATTATTTAAACCAAATCTATTATTTAACTTACCATTTTAATCTCACAACTATCCACATCCTTACTCCTTTGAGCCATTTTGTGATCCCTAAACCCTTTTTGGATCAGGTATCATCATCAGACCATCATATAGCCATGGACCACTTCAATCACTTTTTCTTTGTATTGTTGTTTATATCGTATGTTTTATCATTTTATCTTATCATTGTCAAATTGAATTTCTTGAACGTGGATGTACATCCTTATAAGGAAGTCCTTTAACTTTCCGCAAATGGCCATTACCAGGAAATCTGCCATATATCTATTTAATCCCATCTTCTTCTTAGTGTTTTTTGATCTGTAGGTTCCTCTGTCGGCGAAAGAAGAAGGAGATTTCATCCATCAGCATCAACATTCCATAATCTATGAGTATCTGAAAAACCCACGTCTTTTGAGGTTAATTTTTTTTTATTATTTCATTGCATTAATTTGAGTAGGAAAGTAAAAATATCTTTGAAAATTCTAGCACGCCTGGTGGGATGAAGTGCCTTCTTTATTATTTTTATTTCATTTAAATAAATTTTTCATTCATTTTTAGGCCTTCTTCTTTGTAATCGCCAACGATTGTGTGAATCGATAGGGATTCTATCAATTGCTGATGATCTTTGTGATTTATTTTGATTACTCATTCAGACAGTGACTAATCTAATTTTCCCTTTTTTTGTCATTTTCTAACATTTTGCAGGTTTCAAATTTTCAAGGCTTTTTCTTGCTACTTTTGTTTTTCTCAAAAAAATCAATTTTTTTTAGAAATTGAAAACGAATCATTGTCAAGGTAAGTCCTTTCCCTTCCTTTTCTTTCCGTATTGTATCCTTAATGTTTTTCCTCATCAAAATCAACCTTTTCCTTTTAGATTAAATTAGGAACCTTGTATCCTTCCTGATCACATAGATTAATTAGAAGGATTATTTTGTCGCAATCACTTAATTCTACCCTCGCACATAGCCAAATCACGTCAAATATCAAATTTGCATCAAACACTCCTACCCATGTGATAATTATTGGGATTTCATCACCCAATAGGGAAAATGACTCGATGTTTTGGTCAAGTATAAATAATTGGTTGTCGGCATATTGGCTAAGCACTTGAATCCCTTATCATTTCATGACCATGAAGTGAGGGGGTAGGCACTAATACCATACCATGTATGTAATGTCCACTTCTCTTCAACATTAAATGAAACATGATCATCTTTTCTGAATTGTTATAATCATAAACCTTACTGCTAATTATCATACTAATAAGCTGTGCGGGGCATCATGAATCCATTGTATTTTGATCATTATTATTTTAACTATATGTTGTACTGTGGACCCTGATGGAAATTCAAGGATAAAACAATTAGCTAGAATGGTTACATTGTCGTAATTTGATTGTGATAGCTTTACTCTTCGATATTTTTTTGTTGTATTTGGTTTATCTCTATGACTGGACACATAGACACTATTGTGCTTTATTACCAGTAGATGTTAATAGACAAACAACATTTACACATTGTGTTAGGGAAATGGAAGGATAGACATTATTGTAACCAACTGATTAACTTTTGATAAACATTCAGTATGGAAGAAAACTATGTATTATCAAATAAATATATGTTGATATTCGAATCATTTTCATATTGCATTTTTATTATGATGTTCAAATTTATTTTTGTAATTTAATTGATATTAGAGATTTGTGAAATTGTGAACGAGTGAAATTATTTCTTTAATTTGATGATCTAGTTGGTCTTTGATCTTAGTTGCAAATTGATGTATGAGTAGAATCAAAATGTTGAAAATGGGAGTAATTGTTAAATTACTTGGTCTTAGCAGTAGTAGTTATGTTATTTGACGATTGAAATTGATAGTTAGATGTAATTTTTTTATTACTTTGACATCGGTAATATGGCCATGAGACCAGAGGGGTATTGTGTGTTTTGTAGGAAAATATATATCACGATAAACAACAGGGGGATTGGAGACCAACCACATTGGAATTCTAGGTGAATTCAACAAGGGTCACCATGGAAACATGTAATTGTGTGTGTTGGAAGTTATTGTTAGGGGGGAATTGTGACCAAGCGGTTATGTTTTGTCTTTTTTTTAGCTTTCTTTTTTATTGATGTAGTATTTGATTTTTAGTGATGTAATTCATTGTATTAATTATTTAGAATTTGGGGTACGTATTTTACCCTTTATTATTAATGGGTTGTATTGTCTTAATTAAATCTAATTTAATCTTGTCCTAAACTAATTAAAGATGTGACCAAAGGAATTCATTTATTAGAGTAGATTTCTCTTGGATATTGTATTGTAATTTGAGTGTTTAGGGATCTTGAGTGTTGTACACTCTACCCCTTCATGGAAATTTGAATTTGGCCTTAGAGGCCAAATTTGGAAGCTTGTGGGACAAGTCAAACTTCTCCCACACCGGTGATCAGTCAGGCCGATGGCCTAGGGAGGGCACCTTCATTGCACTAGGAAGGGGGCACTGCCTAGCATCTCCATTTGTGGAGAGTGCATGTTATGATTTGTGCCAGCGGACACTCACATTCGCGCGGCCTCCAATTATTTAATAAGCGTATATCCGGCCCAAGTGGTGATGCGGATGGGCTACCTGGTGTTTGGGAGGGAAAGTATTTTGAATGCTGGAGAAGTTATTGTGGAAGGTTGCGAGATGGATGGAAGTCTCGAGAATGGGAAGGTTGATGTAGTCAAGGTGTTGGGAGGAGGGTTGGATGTGTGCCACCTGGAGGATCGGAGCAGGGGCCTCTTTCTTGAGGGTCCTTCGCCACTTTTGGTGAAACTTGGTAGCAGTCCCTCCTTGCACAAAGATGTTTTATATTTGGAGAATTGTGGTTTAAAGGATGGTTGGACATTTGTATCTAATAGGAAAAACAAAAAAAATGTTCCTTCGCCTTCTCATTTATCCCGATGTTCTCATTGGGGGAGAGATTTTGGAGGAGAGAAACTTTATGTGGTCAAGCCTCCTTAATTGGTGCTACCTCTTTCTCTCCTTATCTCCCTTCTTTTGGTGCTTCATCGATCTCTTTCTCTTTGGTCTTTGGACCTATTTCTCCGTCTGTTTGTCTTCTTGTTTTCTCTTCTCTCTATATTTCGGGTTATACAAGGTTTTTTGGGTTCCTTCTAAAAACCATTTTTTACCTAATCTAATAAAAAAACTTGTCCCACACCTCTTAAATTGCTATGAAAACCCTACCTATGGGTTAGGGGGTCAAAATTAGACCCCACTAGGTTTTTTTGGAAGACAAAAGGGTAAAATGTTGAGTGCACTTTCTTTCATGTAATTAATTTTGTCCTTAGGAGGTTTGGGCTTGGATTGTGTGTGTAAGCAATGTGTCTTTTCTTCACCCACTTATTAATGATGCTTTGTGGTTTGAAGTTTGACTTGGGAGGTGGAGTTCAGGATAAGTGATGTGGCATCCTACATGGAGCCCCCTCACCCTCCTATCTCTCTTTTCTATTTATTCAAGTTCTTTTGCTTGTTTGAAGGTTACTTCATTTCTTTGTGCTCTTGTATTTTGGGAGTTAGAGGATTTTGGAATGCTTGTGGATTTTTGGGACCTTTTGGTGATTGTTTGGGCTTGAAGAATCTTGGTGTGGAACTCTTGGATCAAACTTTACCATGGAAAGGTAGGATTTATACTCTTGTAAAATATCTTTTTTTTTTATTGTGTATATGTGCATGTTTTTTGAGTGTTTTGGTATGTTTGTTGGTTTTTTGGATAGATTGCTTAGGTGTGGTGTAGGAGGAGACTATAAAGATCTTACATGTGGGGAGGCATAAGAGTTATTTTCATGTTTTGGAGGGAGTTTGGTTGGGTGCCCCACCTTGGATAAGAAATTTCTTGCATTTCTTACTTTTTCTATTTTAATGAGGAAGCCATGAGAGATTGTAGGGAGGCATAAGAGAATGTGGGAGGTATAAGAGGTACTTGAGGGAGGCATAAGAGTGTGTAGGGGTTTTGAGATGCTTATTGAATGGTTTTTTAGGTTGGCACTCATTTCCCCTTGGGAGGCATAAGTGAATTCCCCATAGATCTTACTCCTTTGGCTTTCGCATGTTGAAGCCTTGTGTATTTCTTTGCTTTCCTTATTGTGATTGTAGTTGTATTGTTTGGATTTTGGTATGGTTGTAGAATCTAGTATTGGGATATGGAAGCTTGTTTTGTTGCCATGAGTTTAATCCATTTTTCATTGCAATGTGATTGGGGCTCGGGGGACAATAAGGAGGATGGCTTCTCCTACTCATTGGAATTCTTGGTTGGGTGGAGAGTGTTGCCTCTCCCCCCTTCTTTGTTGTGGTCAAGTGATGAGAAGATGGAGCCTTGTTGAAGAGTTGATTTTGGAGCTATAGTTGAAGACAAGTTGCATTTCATTTTAGCCTTCATTCTTGTATTATTTTCCCACTTTAAGTGGAAGAAATTGTATTAGTAATTGTGAAGAAAAAGTTGTTTTGTTTATTGGTTATCAAAGTAGTAATGTATGTGGAAATGAAAGGCTCTTTTAGTGAAGCAAGTTGATGTAGTAAAAATGTGATTGGAAAATAGTTTGTCCTTTCAGTGGAATGGTAAAATTCATTAAGTGTGTGGATTTTGTAGTATAAAAGTTATTGTAAATATTGTTGAAACTCTCTTGTGGAATGTTAGAAATAGAAAAGTTACTCTAATACTTGAAAGGAATGTAAAAGAAGAGGCTAGATTATCTTGCTCATTAAATTGCATTGTTGAAAGAAAGTTATACCTTGCATGCTTAAATGGAAAGAACTTAGATTGTCTTGTCTTTACTTGGTTAAATAAATAAATTTAAAAAAAAAAAAACAAAATACATTAGTATTAAAATACTAATAGAGAAGGAAAAAAAAATCTTCTTTGCAACTTAGGCTTAGCCTCATTGGATTGTGCAAAATTTAGTATTAAAATATGGTATAGTTTCTCTAAACCATGGTAACTTGTTATAATAATAATTGAAATTGAATTGGTATCTTTTAAAACCTCTTACTTAAACACTATCAAATTTGTAGAATGAAATTCTAAGTATGGTACTAAAATTTGTTAACACATAATAATTTGAATATTATTACCTTGATAACAAGTATTAGAATGAATTGTTATTAATGTTAAATATTAATAATAATAAAATATTATTTATAGTAAAGTATTTTCAATAGTAATATATATATACTAATAAGAAAACAAGGGTTGCGGTGCAGCTAAAGTACCTGCCGTCAGATGTGGCCTACGACCATTAAGGAGGGGAAGGAAAACAGTAGCCCTGTTTTAGACATAAGAACAATAATTATACCAAATTGTTGTGATGAACTGTGGATGGAATATCAATCTATTCAGTAAGCCAAGATTAGCTTTCTTCCATAGCATTGCAACATAAGAAACTTTCCAAATGTGAAACATCAAAAGGTGCTTTAGCATTATCTCGTTTAAGAATTGTACAATTCCCTGTTTTGAGAAGAAGGAGAGAATTTTGATGGCTATTTGCTTTTCATTTGAAAATTTACCCCAGAACACCGATGCAAAGCCACCTTGTCCAATGTTATGGCTAAAATTTTGTGTAGATTTTTTCATTTCATCTAGAGAAAAGACACGTGATTTTGATGGATTTGGCACCATAACAATTGAATAATAATCTGCAATAAGGCACATGATGAATTTGGGACCTATATCAGTGGTAAGGACTGTCACTTTTAACTACTTCAACAAAAGTGTTATGCAGACACGAAAGGTGAAATATCTATTAAATAAAACCATAAGAAATCGATTGGTAAGTTAGAAACCACAACTTGATTTGTTTCATGTTAACTTTTCTATTCATTGGGCGCAGTCAATGAATAGAGATGAAGCTCTTGCATGTTAATTTTATTTGTTATATTTGTTTCTTAGGCTGTAAGCCATTAGCAGTTACCTTCTTCGTGAAACTGAATGTTTTGAGTTAGCTTCTTTGTGAAACCATATGGTTTGAGTTAGTTGTTTCATATGGGTTTCAAACTTTCAGGGCCAATTTTGATTTTATGGCTTCTGTAATATTTGGTTATGGACGATTTTGGTTTTTGGCTACCTAGTTTTATACTTGTGGTCTTAAAATTTTTAGTAACTATGACATTAAATTTTCTCAGTTGAACAAATCATCAGAGCTGGCCAATCGTCATTACAATATCCACATACTACAATATCCTTCTAAATCCTACTACTTATGGTAATGCCAAAGTGACCGTTATAGCTTACCATATACTGCCAAACATAGAATAGTGGCTAACACCTATGAGTAACAAAACATATAGCACAGATATTCATCCATTGTGTAACTTGTATACAAATTATGAAAACTTAATTTAATCAGTTCCACCTGTATTTATTATCTGTATTTTGCTACAAATAATGTATAGCCAGAAAGATGATCAATACAGTCATGATTAACACAATATAAGCTGAATAAAATTTTGAAAATACATAGGGAGAAGAGAAGAAGCAAGGCAATAAATAGAGACATCAACTTCGCACAAAAAATAATAATATAAAATTACAAATTCGTGGCCCCTTACAGCTTGCATACCATCCACACTTTGTTGTTATGCATACATCACTTTGATTTTAGTGACCTTTGATATAAATAATGTGAGTAATCACCAAGTCTTGGGTAGCTAGAGGAAGGATACATCATGTTCTTAGGCTATGCATTAACATGCCTGTTTAGCCCCTTTTCTTAATAAGGTCACAGGATAGAAAGTGGAGGCCCCGAGAGAACTATAGATGTTGGAGTGAGGTTCTCCCTCTCTCGACACCTTTCCACTGGCCCAGAACAAGAAGAACCAGATCAGCGGGACCACCATCAATCCATCCCACACCTATAGATCTCATAGAGTTAGATAGGGGGGCGCCTGCCTCTATACATCTATATAGAGGGGGCCCCCCATATATAGATAGGCGTTGGGCCGTCAGCAAATGAATGTCTCTTTCCAAATTGTTTAGTATCAGAATGCTTTGCCGTGTCATTGGTATCCTACAACTCTTCTAGTGTTTCAACCACATCAATCATAATAGGCCTGAATTTTGCATCTGTGTAAAAACACTGATAAGAAACTAGTGATACTATTTTATTTAATTGAATATTGACCGTCCAACCGAGTGTCTATAACACAAAACAATTTTTGTTTATCATTCAAATAAGGCTTGCCCCATTCTACTAGATTCTGCTCACCAGGAGGGCGGTTCTTCTCTAAAGTTCACCGGCCTAATAGCATTTCGTCAAATGGCCTGTTAACATACATCATTCAATGGAAAGAGGAGTCAAAAATACTTTTGATTAATAGCAAAGTATATATTAGAAACAAACAAACACACAAACTACTTCCTAACTCACATTTGATTAAGTATCCATATTAATTAATATTAGTGTAATGAATGCCCGAAAACCTGATAATTTGATCACATGTTGCCACATATTCAGGAGCAGCATAGCCATAAGTCCCCATGACCCTTGTAGAGACGTGTGTTTTATCACCAGTTGGATCATCCTTGGCTAGGCCAAAGTCTGAAAGTTTAGCATTATAATGCTACAGAAATGAAAAAAGCAAGCATAGACTCAACTAAGAAAATTATTCTAGATAAGATTAAATGGAATCAATTGGAAACAATACTTCAGTACAATATTATAGATAAAATAGTCAACATACTCAATCAAGAAGGATGTTTGATGTCTTGAAATCACGATAAATTACTTTCTTTGATACATTATGGAGAAAAGCAAGCCCTTTAGCATCCCTAGTAGCTATTTTCATCCCTATACTCCAAGAAAATGGTTGGTAGCTAGAACCTCCTTCTCAAGGAAAGCACAAAATAAGTTGTTCATGTATAAGAAACTGTTCCAATTTAGGCAGCATGTTTATGTAATTGTTATAATTCTTAAAAATCAAGAATTATGCAACTATGATCAAACTCAAGCCAAAGAAAAAATTGGTCCCTTCATTTTGTAAAGCCGATAAAATAAACCAACAATCAAAAGTGACAAGTAATTAATCCTAGAAATGAATTTTTTCTTTTGTGAATTCAAATGAATACTTTGGCCATTTTGATGACATTGCGAACAACATTTGTGTGAAGATGGTAGCATATTCGCACACATGGAGTACTCACTTCTAAAGAGGTGATTCTCCAGACTCCCTTTTGACATAAACTCATAAACCAATAGGCAATGATCATCTTCAACTTAGTTTCCAGTGAGCTTCACAAGATTAGGGTGGTGAAGTTGCCCCAGATAATTCACCTCTATCTATGCACATTGAAAACCAAAAATAGTCATGCCCTCATATGACATTTCTCTAATCGAATTAAACCCTTCACTTCTCCATATATATAGAACCAGCTGGAAGGATCCTTAACAATAAAGTGGCAGTATGAATCTATTAAAATACCGAAAAATCAGTTCAACAAATCATCGAAGCTAGCCAATCCTCGTTACAATATCTTGGTAATGCCAAAGTGACTATTATAACTTCCCATGTACTGCGAAACATAGAATAGTGGATAAAACCTATGAGTATCAAAACATATAACACAGATCTTCATCCATTGTATTTTGCTACAAATAATGTATATCCAGAAAGATGACCAATACAATTAGGATTAACACGGCATAAGATGAATAAAATTTTGAAAATACATAGGGAGAAAACAAGAACCAAGCTAATAAATAGAGACTTCAACTCCTCACAACAGAAAAATAAGATAAAATTGCAAAGCCCTGGCCCCTTATAACTTGCATACCATCCACACTCTGTTGTTATACCTACATTACTTCGATTTTAGTGACCTTTGATATATATAATGTGAGTAATCACCAGGTCTTGGGTAGCTAGAGGAAGGATACATCATGTTCTTAGGTTGTGCCTTAGCATGCTTGTTTACATCAGCAAATGAATGTCTCTTTCCAAATTGTTCAGTATTAAAATTCTTTTCCATGTCCTTGGTATCGTATAAATCTTCTAGTGTTTCAGCCACATCAGTCATAGTAGGCCTGAGTTTTTCTTCTGTGCAAAGACACTGATAAGCAACCATTGATATTTTTTTGGCACATTTAATTGAATATTGACCATCCAACCGAGTGCCTATAACACGAAACAATGTGTGTTTATCATTCAAATAAGGCTTACCCCATTCTACTAGATTCTGCTCACCAAGAGGATAGTTCTTCTCTAAAGCTCACCGGCCTGATAGCATTTCGTTAAATGGCCTGTTAACATACATCATTCAAATGAAAGAGGAGTCAAAAATACTTCAGATTAAAAGAAAAGTATATATTAGAAAAAATAGACAAACAAACTACTTCCTAAGTCATATTTGATTAAGTATCCATATTAATTAATATTAGCCTAATGAATGCCCGAAAAGCTGAAAATTTGATCACCTCTTACCACACATTCAGGAGCAGCATAGCCATAAGTCCCCATGACCCTTATAGAGACGCGTGTTTTATCACCAGTTGGACCATCCTTGTCTAGGCCAAAGTCTGAAAGTTTAGCATTATAATGCTGCAGAAATGATAAAATCAAGCACAGACTTAACTAAGAAAATTATTCTAGGTAAGATTAAATGGAATCAATTGGAAACAATACTTCAGTACAATATTGTAGATAAAACATTCAACACACTAAATCAATAAGGATGTTTGATATCTTAAAATCATGATAAATTACTTGCTTTTCTGCATTATGGAGAAAAGCAAGCTCTTTAGCAGCCCCAGAAGCTATTTTCATCCCTATAGCCCAGGAAAATGGTTGGTAGCTAGAACCTCCTACAAAACAATAAATGAGAAACATCATAAGGTCCAAATTATCCACGTCAATAATTTACTTCAACTCATATCTCAGGGAAAGCACAAAATAAGTTATTCCTGTATAAGAAACTGTTCCAATTTAGCTAGCATGTTTATGTAATTGTTACAGTTCTTAAAAATCAGGAGTTAATTATTACAAACCTACAAGTGAATTCTGAAATGATAGTATCCAATAAATTGCAATAGAATTAGGATATGTAACTATGATCAAACTCAAGCCAAAGAAAAAATTGGTCCCTTCATTTTGTAATGCTGATAAAATAAACCAAGAATCAAAAGGGATAAGTAAGTAATCCTAGAAATGAATCTGTGCTTTTGTGAATTCAAATGAATACTGTGGCCATTTTGATGACATTGCAAACAACATTTGTGTGAAGATGGTAGCATACTCACATAAAGGAACTAATCACTTCTAATGAGGTGATTCTCCAAACTCCCTTTTGACATAAACTCATAAACCAACAAGCGATGATCATCTTCAGCACAATATCCAGTGAGCTTCACAAGATTAGGGTGGTGAAGTTGACCTAGATAATTCGCCTCTATCTATTCACATGGAAAACCAAAAATAGTCATGCCCTCATATCACATATCATTTTCCAACCTTATAAAGTGAATCTACTGATGTGCGTAGCAAATAAAATTGCCAAAATTTGAAGAAAGTAAAAAACTAGGTGAGGAATGAGAAAGACAACTATGTTGTAAAAATCCACTCTAAATGAGCACTTACCAACCATTCCTTGTGACCTTGCAAACTCTCATGGTTCAGTTTCTTGACAGCAATAACAATGCCTGAACCTAGGTTGCTTGCCGTGAAACCTTGTTCATCAACCCACTCCTTGAAAACACAGTGGAAGCCTCCTTCTCTTAAAAGACCGTCTGGCCGGAAGTTCCTTGTTGCACTTTTAAGTTCATTAAAGGTGAAGGCCTTCATATTAGCTTAAGGTAGAAGCTTAAATGTGAATTGTTTATATTCAAAGCAAGAAGCCTTGTATAATGAATAGGACAATGTTGCCTAATTATAATGTAGATTTCAAAGGCGTAAATGTGTATAAGTCAAAGAGATTACAAAAGTTGCCACAAGCTGAGACATCTATGTTGGACCTACGTATAAGTGTCAGGAATATACAAATAACATTAAATGAAGGCCACGCTTAGTGGTTTTTATTATATTTAAGACTGGCATCAATTCACAGAGAACAAATACATGGTATAAGCCATTGCTTTAGAAGTAAACTATTTCCGCACATTTATGCATACATAGGGTTTCAATAATACTATGAAAGAGTATTCAAGTATAGTGAAGTATACAAATAACATTAAAAAAAGGCCATGCTTAATTTTTTTTATTCATACACAGGGTTTCAATAATATTATCAAAGAGTATTCAAGTTTTTGACCATCAAACTATTATCATATTTTCCGAAGTCTAGAAGTTGTGTGTTGGTATTACTGGCATGGGCAAAGTATGCAGGCCCATTTTATGCCATCACCATATATAAAATATATATAACGATAACAAAGATAACATAAATTGACCCCTGAATCCACGTTGATGACATTGTGGTAGGAGGCATCCGTAGCTTCTTCATCGTCATCTAATATTCAGTAAGGCTAGAGCTCAACATTTTCATAACTTACAAAAGAACTTTGAATCAATAAAGGAAACATATAGCTAGAAATTCTTAGAGGTTCAGAATGCTAGAGCAACATCTTTATTCTAATGTCTTAAGCATACGTACAAGGTTTCATCCAATGCTGTGAATACAAATCTAACGCATTGCCTTTCCAATAATCACATGTTTAGCTTGCATTCAAAGATGTAAAGAACATGGACAAAATTAAATTTGCAAAAGCATTGGTTGGCAATTTAAAGATGAACATCAAGTGCCATGGGAATAGAGAGATGAAATATACTGCCATTGGTTGGTAGTAGAGAGTGAACATTGAATGGCATACGGAAGTGCTAAATGATTTCAGTTAGCTATATAAGTTCCCACCTTTTCTTCAACCAAAGTGATGGCTCATCTTGGGCAATAAGTAAAGATTTCACCAATCATCACTTATTAGTGGCGTAGAATGTAATGCCCCGTTTGGCAATTTATTGTGGCTAAGAGTGGTGGTGATAGCCTGTCTTTACTTATAAATTTAGGGCTACTCATGGGTGTGGAACGAGTAAATCTAGGGGGTGTTTGTAGATAGGATTTGGTCTCCACCCAACCACGCAACCTACCGACTGTACTTGCTATCACATTTTTCTACTTTGGCGTGAGACAGTGGGAGTCGGTGGAGTGTTGGGTGCATCTTCCTTTTATTAAATTTTTGATTTGCAATTATTCTGTTGACTTCCGTGGCCTGTGTGCCTTACTCTGTCCTGGAGAATGCGTGTTCTTTTTTGTCTCTTGCCTTGCTACATTTTCTTTCCCCTTCCTATGCAACATGAGACCAAATCTTTCCTTCTTTGCATGCATGTTTCTCCTGCTCTGCCCGTGGATGAGGGCATGTTAACACTAAGGTGGACGTGGCTTTTTTTGTTGTCTCCTGAGGTGTTTGGGTGGAAAAAGGGATCGCTATTTTCCTTTACTGGCCACGCACAGCTACCAGCAAGTGAGGTAGGCGTGTTTCCTCCTTTTTCATGGGTGCTGCGAGGTGTGTTCTCGCCGGATCTCCACAGCAACAGCCTTTGACAGTAAAATAGCCAAGCGGCAGGCATGTTGCAGAATGATAGAAGATTTTTGAGTGCTTCCAGCAGGCAAGTTTTCCAACTCTTTTATTACCTGTTCAGTATCGGCTGCATCCTCAGATTCGAGTCTCTCTTTCAAGATATTTTCATCAAAATCGATTAAGTGATGGTGAGAGTGTTACCAGGAGACCCAATGAAATTTATTACAGAGATTCTCTACTGAGACCTTGCTTGTTCTACGATGTAACTCATGGAAGAGGATCTGATAGAGGTGGATCTGTTTCATATCAGAATATTCATGAAGCACAGTTTTCCTTCCAAGAGAGCTTTTAGGAGATTGATGAAGGATAGAGGAATTAAAAAGAAACTTGGTGCAGTTGGATTAAAGGCAATAAAAAGGTGCATGCTTTTTGTGTAGGTGACAAATCGCACCCACAGGCACAGGAGATCTATGCAATGTTGGAGAAAATGTCTTGGGAGATGAAGGTAGCAGGATATTTTTCAGATTCAGAACATGTGTTGAGTGAACAGGGAAAGTAAAAGTACTTCTCTGCCACACTGCATCAGGTTTTTCTAGGATTGTTGCAATGCAAATTGTTTTAAGAGAGGAAAAGCGGTTCCATTAATTTAAAAAAAAAAAGGGAAATGTTCTTGTAGAGATTTCTGGTAATGCCTGGTGAAGCAAAGCCAGAAAATTCATTGGACAAAGATGAAATGATGATATCAAGTCTCTTTGGCATAAGCATGGTGGAGAAACACTCTATTATATTAAGTTCAAAAGAGCCTTCTAGCAGATGTTGACTGCCACACTGCAACCAAGTTTATCTCCAAGATTATATTGCTAGAGAAATTGTTGTGGGTAATGCAATCCAGCTCTCTCATCTTAAACAATGACAATGTTCTTATGGAGATTATTGGTGCTGCTAAGTGAAGCAAGCTGTAAGCAATGGACTTCACATTTGCACTATAACAAGGTGCATCATATGGAACTTGCAGCGATAAGAAGGAATCGGACTTTATTTTCACTTTCGAAAAAGTATTCTTTTCTTAATGTTAAGAGGACTGGACTATGCTTTTTACTTCATCAATCTGATGTATGGTATGCATCTCTGGGATGAAAAAAAAAGCAAGAAGAAGAGTAGGTGGAGATTGGGAAAAGCAGGAGAGTGCTGCTTGAAGGAAATGGAAAGCTGCTTGGGCAGAACAGGAAATGTGAGAAAGAGCCTGCAGTAAATCCAATGCTAGGAGACTACGAGGAGAGCATCTCTTGATATTTCTGTTCTCCAACTTTGTCATTCTGTATGGTATTTTTCTCTGGATTAATTGGGTTGTCTTATGACCAAGGGCATCGTGCTTTTATTCGCCACAGAATTTTTCAAGGAGTAATTAGTTGATAACAGCCTTGATGATCTATAGGACTGCTGAAGCAAGGGAAGATGGAAGACAATCTCCTCGAGTTGTTTCCAGTGCAGAAGCATAATACGAGGTGGTGTGAGGTGGTTTTGTGAAAGGACTCAACTATTAAATTTTCTGCCCCATCTGTCTATCCAGTTATCACATTTGGCCCTTTGACATCGCTAGCAGCAGTACTCACATCCTTGTCTCATGCTATTGTTTTATGCTGGCCCGTGTGGAATCTGTACGACCTGTTGAAGCTGGAGAAACAGGAAATATATTTCTACACTTTTCTACTGTTATTTTATTTAAAAATATTGTGAAATCGAACCACTTTTCCTTGCATTGATTTTTTAGTTGGATGTCATGATGGGAGATTTCCCTTTCTGCTTGTGTCTTCTTGTTTTAGCTTTTATCATTGACAGAATGTGGGTCGAAAGGATGTGTGTGCCCTCTCCTTTGAATTTTATGTTTCTCTTACTCAAATGATAGACCTTCGTCTGTTTGTTTATGTATTAATTCTTCTCTGCGATTGAGTTGCAAGTTGTTATGTTGATTAACTAGTATTTTCGATATCATGGAAGTAAGTTACGATAACTGTGAAGCTCCTCCCTAGCACCCAAGTTTTCTTTTGACATTTTTTGTTAGCCCTTTGCAAGTCCCTTGATAACCTTTTGGCATCGAGAAAGAAAGGTTGTAGGATTCTGTGAGCAATGTGTGGGCTAACCAGCTTGAGTTTTGGTATTAAAACTGGTAGAATGAAAAGTTTTGTGTGCAATGTGTTTTGCCGTCTCGTGTGTTTAGAATCTTTTACTATCTTTCATCTTGTTTCTAGGCTTCTAAGGCCATCCTCAAGAAGTACCTTGACCATCCCTATCAACTTGAACCATATCTAGCTTTTTGGATCAACTAAGCTGGAGGTTTCAATGTGCGAATCGAGTACCTCATTGACACTAGAATAGTTTAGTCTAATCCCCCTCTCAGAATTATTGTTGATGGCACTCTTCTATTTTTTTCCTAACTTGCATTATTTGCTTCCTTCTAATGTTAACGTTATTAATTAATATTGGTCGGTTTTTATGTGTAACGACCCAAAATCAACACACACGAACAGCACAGTGAAATACAGGATAACTTTTTTTTTGAACTTGCTTGACACATAACATGACGCAACATGTCATCACCAAGGATACAACTAACACTGTGAACAACTTGATACAAGGATGGGCTATAAAGGTAGAATGGAAACGTTCACACCTATTAAGGACAATTTACTTTTCTCTTTGTGATAGGAAATGGACATTGAAGACCAACCATATTACATAGTTACAGCTCAGGGACATCCCACTATGAGAAAACTTCTTGAAGGCTACTGATTTTACTAGAGACATCTTACAATTCTTAGCTTACGTTTTCTAGAAGGTTCATGATATGATTCGTACCATTCAACTTGCCAGGATTAAATTTCTTTTCTTTTATAGAACTTGAGTCATTATCTTTAGGATCACTTATATAATTAAGACAGTCACTTTCCTTGATTCAATTTGTTTACAAAACTATGAGGTAATTTAATTTCACAAGGTTATCTATTAAAACTTCCGCTACTGAGAACTCGTTTCATACCCACATTGACATACAGGAGGTTCACAGTGTCAGATCAAAAGGAGAGGAGTATCGTTAAGATTACAGAACCCTAATCATCTTTGATCAAGAATTAAAAATTTATCATAGCTTTGACAAGGACTACAAGGTACTATGGTAATGGTTAGAGAGAAGATAATTTATTTCCTATTATGACATCATTTGGTTCTTAACCTTTTAATGAGTCTTAAGAGTTCAATTGAATTTTGGTAACAGCTTCATTTAGAAATCATCTTGTTTAAGTTCGACGGGGAATACACAGGGGTTCCCAACATGGAACGCATTATACTTAATGTGTTTTTATTCAAACTCCTGTACTAGATAAGAGCTACCGATATCCCCAAGAGCCAGCAGTGATACTTACTTTTTAAAATTAATTAACGTTTCCCAACAAGAGACAATGATTGATCCATAGCTTTCTAGCAATGGTACGTATTCCTCCTATTTATTAAATTTCTTATCTTAGATCAACTAACAATTTCTTTCAATTTAAGACTTCATTTAAGCGTTCACCAAAAAACTTCATTATTATGTTTACTAGTTATTCAGCTAGGGATATCCAAATTATATAATTTTTGATTACTTTAGAAACAAGGGATGGTTTCACTCTTGATGCACTAAGAAAACATTGATTTGATTTCAAGGGAGGGTTATAAACCACATAAGCATATTTGTTGAATAGAATAAATTATTTTTATTTAGCAAGAACGCTGTAACGGTTAAGGCCACCCCATTAAAACTTTACATTATAAAGGATCAAGAGATTGGATTTCACTTGGGTCTTAGAAAGATTTAACTTAACAATTAATTCTCAAAAATCCATGAAGTTTTACAATACTCATATCAGTGTAAAGATTGAATAACATTTCTCACAAAGGTAAGTTACCAGTCAAATTACAAAAAAAAAAGACAAACAACTTCTTCACGAATTTTCCGAACAATTCACAAGGCAAGAGGTCATATAAACTCTTTGCAAGTAATGTTACACAATTTACAACACATAGAACACTTTTACAAGCGAACTTCATAAGTTGCACTGATGAAACCTTTACAACTCTTTCCTTTAATCTACTCGCATAATCCATCTGCACAAATACTAGCTAGAATCAGTTCGAGAGAACTGAGCATGTTAAGGCTACACATTGCAATAGTAAGCTAACATTTAACAATATCAAGAAAGAAAAGTTCTAATTCAAAAATGGATTAAAAACACAACCCCAACTCCAAAATTATTTACATGAGAAAGAAATCTAAACCATCCAGCAAGGAGAAAGTCAAAATACCAGTAAGAACAAAATCACATAAATCAAGGCAAGACCTTATGGGTTAGGAACAAGAAGGTCAAGAGCGTTGATATCTCCTTCATGTAATCCTATGGATTACGTGATTGGAATCCAAAACTTACTCCATCCAACTAAAGGGGTCCAAGAGAAGACAAAACATACTAATTATGATCGTAGGCGCGAGGCAAAATGACGTTATCCAATTCTCCCAAGGGAAAGGCTTCATAGTATTATGGGTTCGACGCCCTTAAAAGAAAACAACTATAGTTTCAGTTTTAACCAAGGAGTTTTACCACTACCTCCTTGTAGGATTTCTTAAACGTAGTACTAGTTAACAACAAATCCACTCTTCCAAAAGCATACAAATGAGACAGAAGAGGGGCCATTATTCTACCAACAAACCTTATTCTAATCGTAAACTTCTCTACAATATATAAGGGAAGACTAAACCCAAACGTCGTTAATAATTTTTTTTTTATATATTTCCGACAATGTCAATAAGTATTAAAATAAAAATTTTGATTTCCTTAACAAGGCCACAAAATGGGACCTTTTAGTAACCAAGTTTGAAGTATAAGATATTCGAGTTCGAAAACAAAGGGATTCGACTACGCAGAGGGTAAAACACCAACGATGCCCCCAGACTCAAAGGACCCTACCACGAGTGCAAGCACAAAAATAAGAACCAACACACATATCCATCAGGAAGGTTACGCAGTGTAGTCAGGCCTAGAAGTTCTATGAGCTCCTTGCCAATGGTATAGAAGATGGAAAATTTTACCCAATCCATGTGGGCTTATCAAGGAAAGGTCTAGAAAATATCAAACAGATAAATATAACAGTCACCTATTATATTATCACTGAAATCAGCTGTCATCTAACAAGAAGCGAGTTCACGAGTCCAATACCATGGATTCACCTACAACTTTTGTTTCAGTCCAGCTATTACTAGCTTGCTTGCGACCCTTAATAAAATTGTAGAGATTTCATTCAATAAAACTTACAATGTTTCCCCCTTACTTTAATCAAACAAGAGTTTGGACCAGGAAGTAGGTATAGAAATTCTCTCGACACGTAGAGGCCAAAATAGATGTCAGGTTATTCATCATCTAGAACTGGGTACAAAAGTCAACCATGTACAGTTCTATAACAAGACCCTAATGCCATTTTCTAATCAAACAAAAAGTAAGGAATGCCCACAGGCTTAAACAAGTTTTAGAACACAATGTCACTATTAATGTACCATTTAGCAAACAGGAGAGCCCTAAACAGGAAAATACGTATATATTCAACCCAAATAGAGATATGAAGGCTTAACCTTTCCATATAGTAAGCCTTCAATTAAAATACCATCACAGAATTCTTTTAAAAGAGAGTCATATAAGCAAACAAAACTCAATAATGTTTCCTTCCCTACGAACTAGATTGCATCACTCAAAATTGCAGTAACCCATTTAGACAAATATGAAATAGAGTAAGCTATAAGGGAGGAAAGAACATTCCAAGCAAAATCAGTGAAATTGGATCGAGATTTAAAGGAACAACCAACACAATCAGGCAGCGATATAAACAACCACGAAAACATTTTGTCTAGGCGCCATTCAAGAGGAAAGAATACTCATTTCAAGATACTGAAAAAAAGTAGAAAACTATTACAAGGAGTAGATTTAACATGCCTGATTAGAATTCTTCCAACCAACAACCACGTCGACCAGGGCTTAGGCAACAGCAACACAACCTGCGCAACTTCTCTTCCTCCGCCAGCTGAAGATCCATATCCTGTTAACGGCCATGCTTGGCATAGGAAAGGGGGTGATTGAAACATGCCTTCTTGGAATCCTTGGGAGCAACTCCGGGAAGATAGAAGCACTCAGAAGATGGATTATAAGGTTGAGACAGAATAGGACTTTGATAGATTCCATTGTAGTGTTCGTGATAAAAGCATTCAAGCATCTTTTATTTGAAGCCTCTTCCAGAGCATCATGAAAAATCCATTCTCGGGGTACATCGGTTATTTTCTTTCCCCGAAGCTCTCTGCACAGCCACCATGAACAGTGCTGCAGTTTTGGCTGATAAACAGCTAGAACCTATCTTCTTCTCAGTCAAACCATAACTATCAGCTGCTATATCAGACTCCGGTACCACTACTGTGGGTATTTCTACAAATCGATATTGATCAAAGGCCTATCATATTCCATTGCCCCCACACACCCATTCTCTGTGGAATTTGAAATTGTACTCTGAGTGGCTGATTCATAATTCTGTACAAGGCCTCTCTAATATTTTATAAAGGTTTTCCTTGGAAGATTCTCTCTCTCCAGAAACATCATAGTCTCATTTTGGGAAACATCATGCCCTCTCCTTCGATCCTTTGAAATTGGCATTTCATAAAACAGATCCATTTTTCTGTCAAAAATACTAGGTGATTTTCTCCTTGTTACTTGAACAATGAGCCATGCCAGCTTGTTGAAGTGGATCAAAGCCAAGGTTTATCCAATTGAAGCCCAGAGCATATTGGCTGCGCCGCTTCACCCTCACACTCCTCTTACACTTGGGCACTATAATTTTCTACAATTTAGAGCTCCGCATCATTCCTTTCTACAACAGAATATAAAGGTTCAATTTCAAGAATTATACGCATCCGCAGTGGAGAAATTCGTGAAGCATCACAGAATGAACAGTACTTGCATTTCATCAAAAAAAGGAAAATACGCGTCTGAACACGAGTCTCCTTGTAACACTCTCACTGTCACTTAGTCGATTTTGAGAAACATATCTTGAAGGAGAATCCCGAACTAGAGGATGCATTGACCACTGCATAGAAAACAACATAGTTGGACAACCTGCTTGTTGGAGCGCTCAAAACAGGCTTCTACTACAGCTGCAAGATCTTGCAACAACTGATCACGACTGTGGTCGCGTGCAACCAGAACATCAGGATCAACACCAACGGTTCCTTGGGATCACCCTGCAGCAGCTGTCGCACTTATCTCTCTCTTGGAGGCCACTGATTTTCTGAGATAAGTTTACTTCTCTACCCTGTAGCTGCTGCATAACGCCAAACACTTCCTCACGGCACTTTCCTAGGAGAATTTCAGTTCTACGCTCCACATTTGGTATAGGCATAGGCTAGGAGTGTGCTGGTCTAGCATTGAGTGGTTTTGGGAAATTGTTTTAATGCATTCGGTGAGACTGTGACAGCTATTGAGGGCGCCCCCTGCCAACTGACCCAACTCTCACCCACCTGCCTTCAATTCTCTCTAAAAAACTGTCCCCTTTCTTTCATTTGGTCAAGCACTTGATTACATTCACCAAACTTCTGCGCCTTGCCAAGAAAACATGTGCCTTCCCACGCCCTCCACTCCATTTCCATTTTTTAAATTTATTTGTTTCAAAACTTTTACTTTCATTATTATTGTTATTCTATTTTTATTTATTTTATTCTAAAACTCATTCTATTTATATCGTTATTCTATTTCAATTTTTTTTTATTATTTTTTTGATCTCAGGTATGCCCCAGTGGTAAAAGGAAGGGGGGCACCACAATAAGCGAATGGTTACACGAGCCTTAATACTGCTTGAGTAGCCTTGAAGCCTAATACGCCCAGTCAAGCTAACTAGCCATGCGTCGGCTCGTGACCATGTTGTATCTCCTGAAAAAGTGGGTGGGTTGAGCGATTAAAAGAAATATTTACGCGAATGCCACTCCCGAACCGTGGCGCCACCACAAAACCTACTCTTCCTCACTTGCACAATGAGGCTCGATCAGCGGGAGCGACAAAACAAATCAAAAGGATAGTTTAACGATAACAGAGGATGATATCGATAACAATCGATATAAAGAAGGTAATACTAAAATACAATCATTGATCGATAATACAATCATAATGTCATTATTGTTATCATTATCATTATTATCATTTTACAGCTTGTAAAATAATTATCAATTATAGTCATAATGGTCAGCAATCGAGGTCGACGAAGGCACAACGACACTCCATGCTTAGCACTCGATCGCCACAGGATGAATAGGTGTAATGTAGACTAGGGCATTACATTCTCCTCCCCTTAAGAAAAGCATCGTCCTCGATGCGACATTACACAGAGAAAAAGAAATGGTACGCAACAAGGGGAGATAAAGAAGCAAACACACCCTATGGTTTAAAATTTTAGTCGATTAAAGCACGACCACAGGGTATCCTTAGGAACATTTGGTAGAAATTTTAATTTTCAAGGTTCTGTGAAGATTGGCAGTTCTTTCTTGTTCATCATTTCATTAGTCTCTTTCCATTATCATTGATTCTAGTGTTAGTTTCTTTTTTTTTTTAAATATCATCATTGAAGAGTTTTGATTTATTCTTTATTGTGGGTGCCCAACATGAGCTGCTAACACAACACCCTAACAGGTTCACAAGACCCTACGGATTCACAAGTACACAAGTATATACTTCAAGATTGTATTACACCACAAAAGGTTACAAAATTACGGAATAGAATAGGCACACTCCACATAACATAGTACTCAGCACACATCAATGACTGACATACCAAAATACTTAACCAAAACTGTACTACAATCCACTAGACATTTCCTCAATTTGCATCAATGAAAAACTCGCATAACACCAAACAAATGCTATAGGTACATAGTGTCCACAAGGGGATCAATGACATGTCCACAACATCACAACACATATCCATCTGACATGAGTAACACATACATCAAAGGACCACTACCAAACATCACAATAACTCAACATATATCCTGAAACATCAACCATACAGACAAATATCATAAGCCTCCCTCAATCTCTTATGCCTCCCTCAAGGAGGCCGGTTGACCCTATGGTCCAAGACACAAAGAGTCCGAACACTCCTAACCCAAGTGACATAATAACGTGTGGTTCAACAACCCACTAGTTATCTGTAACTCCTTGGGGCGTACCCCCATACAACGAAGCGGGTCCATAGGTCCAACCATTCCATGGTGGATCCTATGACCGTATTCCACACATCACGACAATAGAACCAGCACAACAATCCAATCCAAGTGCCAAGTGGCAAAGTACAAGCCTTGGGCAAGGCGGTAAAAAAAATTCAAATTTAAAAGAAGACCCAAAATCAAGCAAAAATAAATGGCCAAATAGCCATAGTTAGTATCAAAATCCCCATGTTAGTGCCACAAACCAAGGAAATGCCCAAAATTGTAAAGCATGGCAATCAAGAAAAGTTGCTGGTCCTTACAAAATAAAGTAAAAAGCTCAATTTACGAATAAAATCAACTTATAATAATGTCACATTACGATAACTGTGTGGCCTTATCTGGCCACCAAGGGGTACTCAACGAGTTGCTAGCACTCAGAACATTGATCCTCAGCTCATAAAATACATATCAATAATACAACTGTCATCACCTCCATCTGAATCATCCCGCAACCACTTCGACAAGGCTAAACATAGTCATAGATACACTAAGGTTGCATACATACAACCACATAGGGAGAGAGGAAAGATTCACATGTTATCTACTAAACCGAGTTTCGGCTCAAGTTATTGACCCATGGTACACCATTCCTCACTCTCAACATACACTTCTACCGATTTCCCTCAGGATCGGTTAGCGTAAGGTTCACAACATAACATGCAACTACAGTACTAACACAATGGTGGTACATATACAAGGTAGATCACAACCATACATTCACTGAGTGTAACACATCACTTTACCACATTCTACACCCAAAGTGCAATCACCATACGATAGGGTTCATACACTCACCGTATGACCCCAAATCACAACATGAAGCATTACATATTTGCAAAAATCATACATACGATGAACATAGTACATCTCAACTTAACATCCATTACTACATAACAAGGTGGTGCACACATTTCTTCAAAACATGGTAAAAACATCATGATACAACTCATTTCTTTTAACATCAATCTAGTCATACAACACATTGATACACTTACATATCACAAAATGTCACAATGCTCTAACACTATGTCATCCACTTTAGAATTCTTTTCACACATCACAAACAAAAATTCACTCGTGAACTCTTCATAGAATCCACAAGGAGAGAGAATACTCCCATCCCCAACACATCAACATGATCACAAACACGCACAAGGTGACATACCCATCATGTGTGTTCACAAATCACAATTACAACAATAGTCACATCACGTTTAAAGCACATTACTCTTCCAATATCTACCACCATCATGCAACATCATAGTCATCATGTAGTATCATCATGTAACACCACCACCACCATGCAACATCATCATATAAAACCAATCCGGCCCATAGGTTCGAGAGCATGAACCTATGCTCTGATACCAAGTGTAACGACCCAAAATCAACACACAAACAACAAAGTGAAATACAGGATAAATTTTTTTTTTTTTGAACTTGCTTGACACATAACATGACGCAACATGTTGTCACTAAGGATTATAACTAACACTATGAACAACCTAATACAAGGATGACCATAAAGGTCGGACGGAAACATTCACACCTATCAATGGAAAATTTTGCTTTTCTCTTTTTTTACGGAACAACATTGAAGTCCATCCACAAAACACAGTTACAGTCAGGGCCAACCACAATGGGATATTCTTGAGGGTTATTTATTTTAGAAAATATATCTTGCAAATTCTTAGCTTAAGTTTTCAAGGAGGCTCAAGATATGATTCGTATAATTCAACTTGCCAAGCCAAATTTAATATTTTTACACTAGGTCGTCATCTTTAAATCTTCTCTATTAAGACATTCATGTTTGCTTAATTCATTTATTTAGAGGAAATGGGTAATTTAATTTCACAAGGCCATCTATTAACACTTACACTACTAGAACTTGTTCATTGCTCATATGAACTAACATGCGTTCACATTCAACAGAATTAAGAGAAGGAATTACAAGGCACCTTGAAAAATAACAGGTTAAAGGAAGAAGGTCGAATTGAGTTCATCCTTGATGACATCATTGGTTCTTAAACCCACCCCCTGAGGTTTAATTGGAGCTTGAGGTTTTATACGAAAATTATTAACGCTCTTACTTAGGCTTCACTGAAAGATGCTTATACAAGAGGAAGCTACTTACCTTTTAAATAGGCTGAAAGATAGATTGACATGTTTTCTAAACCGATTCTTCTCTTACTTGTTAAATCTTATTATCTTAGATCAACTAACCATTGTGTTTCACTTTAAGCTTGTTTTAAGCGTTCACCATAAAAGAGGATAGTGTTCGCTAGTGTCAGTTAGGGATAACACGTTATATAATTTTTTTACTTTGCAAGGGATAGTCTCACTCTTGATTACTTAAGGCACTTATTTGCTTTCCAGGGAATATAACACCACTAACTTTATTTCTTTGAATATAAAATTATTATTTTAGGTTTAACTTCTTGTAAGGGTTAAGGCCGACCCCATTAAAACTTACATATAACACATCAATGCCACTGAGTCTTAGAAAGATTTAAATAAACACTTAATTCTCAAAGATCCAAGTTTTAACAATGCTCATATGCTGGTGTCAAGATTGAATATTATTTCCCACAAAGATAATTTACCAGTTAACCTACAGAAGGACAAAGACAAACAACTTCATCACGAAATTTCAGAACAATTCCAAGGCAAAGAGGTCTTCTAAACTCCTTTGTAAGCACTATTACAAAATTTACCTCACATTGGAACCCTTTTGACAAGTGAACTTCATAAATTGCACTGATGAAACCTTTACAAACTCTATCCTTTAATCTACTCGCATAATCCATCTGCACAAATACTAGCTAGTAATCAGTTCGCGAGAACTGAGCATGTTAAGGCTACATATTGCAACAGTAAGCTAACATTTAACAATATCAAGAAAGGAAAAGTTCTAATTCAAAAATGGATTAAAATACAACCCACAGCTCCAAAGTTATTCGCATGAGGAAGAAATCTAAACCGTACAGCGAGGAGAAAGTCAAAATACTAGTAAGAAACAAAATCACATAAATCAAGGAAAGACCTTATGGGGTTAGGAACAAGAAGGTCAAGAGCATTGATATATCATTCATGTAATCCTATGGATTACGTGGTTGGAATCCAAAACTTACTCCATCCAACTAAAGGGGTACCAAGAGAAAACAAAACATACTAATTATGATCATAGGCGTGGAAGTAAAACGACGTTATCCAAATCTCCCAAGGGGGAGGACTTCTTAGCAATAATTATGGGTTCGACGCCCCTAAAAGAAAAACAAATATAGTTTCAGTTTAAACCAAGGAGTTTACCACTACTTCCTTATAGGATTTCTTAAATGATAATACTGGCTAACAAAACAAATCCACTCTTCCCAAAATCATACAGAATGAGACACAAAAAGAGCCATTATTCTCCCAACAAACCTTTTCCTGATCGTCAACTTCTGTACATAATATATAAGGGAAGGCTTAACCCCAAACGTCGTTAATAATTTGTTTTATATATATTTCCGACATTGTCCAATAAGCATTAAAATAAAAATTGATGTCATTAACAAGGCCACAAAATGGGACCTTTTAGTAACCAAGTATGTATGTATAAGATATTCGAGTTCGAAAGCAAAGGGATTTGCTACACAGAGGGTAAAACACCAACGATGCCCCAGACTCAAAAGACCTTACCACGAGTACAAAGCACAAAAATAAGAAACCAACGCACATAACCATCATGAAGGTTATGCAATGCAGTTAGGCCTATAAGTTCTATGAACTCCTTGCCAAAGGTATAGAAGATGGAAAATTTTACCCGATCCATGTGGGCTTATCGAGGAAAAGTCTAGCAAATATCAAATAGATAAATATTATAGCCACCTATGATATTATCACTGAAATCAGCTGTCATCTAACAGGAAGCAAGTTCACGAGTCCAATACCATGGATTCTCCTACAAATTTTGTTTCAGTCCAGCTATTAATAGCTTGCTCGTGACCCTAAATACAAATTGGAGAGGTTTCATTCAATTAAACTTACAATGTTTCCCCCCTTACTTTAATCAAACAAGAGTTTGGAACCAGGAAGTACGTATAGTAAATTCTCTCAACACGTAGTGGTCCAAAATAGATGTCAGGTTATTTGTCCTCTAGAACTAGGTACGACAGTCAACCATGTACAGTTCTAAAACAAAACCCAAATGCCATTTTCTAATCAAATAAAAAGTAAGGAATGCCCATAGGCTTAAACAAGTTTTAGAATACAATGTCACTATTAATGTACCTTTTAGCAAAACAGGAGAGCCCTAAACAGGAAATACGTATTTACTCAAGCAAAAAGCGATATGAAGGCTTAACCTTCCATATAGTAAACCTTCTATTATAAATACCATCACAGAATTCTTTTTAAAAGAGGGTCATATAAGCAAACAAAACTCAATAATGTTTCCTTCCCCTACGAACTAGACTACATCACTGAATATTGTAGTAGCCCATTTAGACCAATATGAAATAGAGTAAGATATAAGAGAGGAAAGGACATTCGAAGCAAAACCAGTGAAATTTGAACAAGATTTAAAGGAACAACCAACACAATCAGGCAGTGATGTAAACAACTACGAAAACATCTTGTCTAGGCGTCATTCAAGAGGAAAGAATATTCATTTCAAGATACTGAAAGAAGGTAAGAAAACTATTACGAGGAGTAGATTTTAACATGCCTGATTAGAATTCTTCCAACCAACAATCATGTCAGACCAGGGCTCGGGCAACAGCAACACAACCTACGCAACTTCTCTTCCGCTGCCAACTGAAGATCCATATCCTATTAAACCGGCCATGCTTGGCATAGGAAAGGGGGTGATTGAAACACGCCTCCTTGGAATCCTCAGGAGCAACTCTGGGAATATAGAAGCACTCTGTTTTGATATTTGAAATTACTAAGGTCGATGCAGAAGATGGCCTCCACGGAACTACGGCTGCACCATTACTGAGGATTCAGGCATTAAAAGCATTCAACCGCAAGGAGGTGGCATTAAATTTGGGGGCAGCAGGTCGCGGGTTTCATTTTGGCGGGAACCACGCGAAACGTGATGTTTACGGGTAGCCATCGTTTCTTTTCTTTCTTCCCCATTTTTCACCGTTTCAGACTAACAGACACTGTATCTAACCCAAACTCCGATTTCGGAGAGATCACATATACAATAGAAGATCCAACAACTATATATATAGATCCAATCTCCACCCATTTAGATTATCCCCTCAGCCATACCTATATTTAGACTCCAACTCGTGTATGTGGTTATATGGGACACTACCGATATTATCCATATCTGATTCGGTCCTACCTATCGATATAGAGTTTGGCCGCCCCTTTATGCATAACCCTATCCCACACTCTACTGTACTCACTCTACTCTAGCTGGCTGAACAGAAAACCTGTTCCGGATCTACTAGTGTTTGAGCATTCCTATGCACTCGTTATGACTGTGAAAGTTCATGTATAGCACCCTGTGCTGTACTAATAAGGACACTATCCAGAGTATTATACTTGGACGATCAAGCCGATAATCTGTACTGCACATCATAAAACTTATCGAGCTATAGAAAGAGAAATCCTCACCCTCGTGTCCCGAAGTCATTTATGCAGTATTCACTATACTGTGTCGCACTCTTACTGACGGGGAAGAGTGAACTCTACAATGCAGCTGAAGCTGACACCACATAATACTTGTCTCACTCCTCGTACTAGTATTTTTCGCATTGATGCACTGATTGAGGCTGTAGACAAGTTCATCTATCGGGTATCCTGTGTAGTATCTACCATAAGCCAATCCTGAGTTTTCACGTTGCTCCGATGGACAGATCTCCTTAATCTGTACTTCGCAGGTGGCATTTCTTAAAATTGTATTCAGGATCCGACTCAAAGATTTTTAGAGAATAGCCTAGACTCCTCGTGTCACGAAGTCCTAAGCTTGCTATGTATATAACCACTCTAGCGTTGTCAGCACAAACAATATCACTTGCAGATGAATGAGAGTACTTGGCATTTCAATCAGCTACAGGAATGAAGCGTTTATCCACATAATCCTCCCCATCGCGTCAACATACGGTCCTCGTATTGTAACACTCTCACTTTCCACATTGAGTCAGATTGAGTAGACAAGGCATATCGGGTGTCTTAGATCCACCAGGGAAAACCTGAATCTCGAGGGTACACCTGATACAGAACAGAAATCTCCATAGATGGAAATCGCTGCTTGCTGGGGCGTTTCTCAAATTGTATTCTAGGATCCGACTATAAGATCTTTTAACAACTGATCACGACTGTGGTCCTCGTGGGATTGATAAGCAATCTATGTTATTCAACCACCAAAGCGTTCCTTAGGATCGCCATACAACAGCTATCGCACTGTAGATCTGAATGGAGTGCCACTTGGCATTTCATCAGTACAGGAATAGGTTTACTTCTCTACACAATAGTTGATGCATCACGTCAAACACTTCCTCACGGCACTCTCCTTGTAGACACTCTCACTGTCTACTTAGTCCAATTTAGAGTATAGGCATAGGCCTGAAGTGGGCTAAACCCGAATCTGAGTGATACACTTGATACAAAACAGTTTAAAACATTCGGTGAGACTATGAAAACTTGCTTGCTGGGCGCCCCGTTTCAAATAGACACCAACTCTCACCCAACTGCCTTCAATTCTCTCTGAAACAACTGATCACGACTATCTTTAACGTGGTCAAGCGCTAGAACAACAGAATCAACACCACTTCGGTTCCTTGCCAAGTAATCACGTGCCTTACAATAGCTGTCGCACTCCATCTCTCATTTCTGGAGGACACTAATTTGTCTCAAGATAAGTTTACTTCTCATTACCCTGTATTGCTGCTGCATATTGCCCAAACATTTTCCTCTACAGGCACTCATTCCTAAGAGAATTTCAGTTCTGCGCTCCACTGAAGCTTTTATGCAAAGCACGATTTTGAGAATCTCAGGTACCCACCCAGTGGCAACAGGAAGGGGGCGACACCACAATAAGTGAATGGTTACATGAGCATTAATGAAACTGTCTATCCAGTAACACGCTGTAGACATTCATACTGCCCAGTCAAGCTAATTTGCCATGGAGCGGCAACATGAGCATTCGTGGTATTTGGGCAAAAACAACAGGCAGACCCACGTTGACAGCAGATGACAAGTCAACATATTTACGCGAACGCCACTCCCGTACCGTAGGAGACAAACACACGGAAGACAAAACCTAATCTGATCCTCACTTGCTCAACCACGGTTGATCAGCAAGGAGTGACAAACATATCAAAAGGGTAGGGTAACGAAAACAGTTAGTTTCAATAATCCCCACCAACATATGCCAAACAAGGCACCAAATAAAATAAAAAAGGAATATGGTAGGAGGGCCAAGGTGGCAGGTAGAAAAAAAGACTCCAATGCCCAGCGGGGCATTACAGGTCTAATCCCCCTCTCAGAATTATTGCTGATGGCGCTCTTCTATTTTTTTTCCTAACTTGCATTATTTTCTCCCTTGTAATGTCAACGCTATTAATTAATATTGGTCAGTTTTTATGCATGAAATTACCGTAATAGTTTGTGATAGAAATTTCCTTAAATGTGATTATTCTCTGGGAAAAACATCAGCTTTCATTTGATAGTCTTATGGATTCATAGCGGAAGGTTTTGTTTTGATAATGTCACTTAGAAATTTTTGTTTGTATCTATTGTGCGACGGTTGACTGTGTTACCAAGGGTTTCCTTAAAATATGGTTGTTTTGGGATATGGGTAATTTATTTTAAATTAATCAAACATTGGAATTGTTGTGGAAGTTTGCAAATCTTTAGTGTTATAAAATTGTTGATGACATTATTGTATACTCTTGTTTGACGGAACTCCCTTCTCCTCTCGCATGCTAGCTACTAGCCTGTAAGACTTTGACCCTTCCTGGATGGTTGGTAGATCTCTTTGTAGTTAATGGTCAAAACTAGTATATTTTGCCTTCGCTTTGAAACTTATGTTGTGTGTATACTCTAATTGATTTCCGGTTTGAAACTCAATTATACATGGATTTTTGTGTTGGTTTCTGAAACTCACGTTTCCCCCTTCTTGGTCCGATCAACTCTTGTTCTCTTGGAGAAATATTATTTTAGCCTATGCGTTTGGTTCCTTTGATAAATTTCTAGATGACTGGTATTTATATCAAATCTCAATCTTGTAATTGTTGTTTAATTACTTACTTGATGGGAATTCTGTTTTTTTTTTTGCTAGATTGTTTGTTTTCTCCTTATAGGGCCAAGGGCCATTCTCTTACGATTGCTATACTTTCGTTGTTATTACTCCTAACTGAAGTACAAGGTCTTCTCCTTCTTTGATTGGCATGATGAAGACTTTACTTTAACTTGATGTGTTAATAGTGTTTAGAGCTTTAAACCAATTCTTGTAATAAAGTGCTTCCTTTTCGTGATATTGTTAGATAATAGTTATGGTGGTTTTGTGTAGCCTTATCTTGCTTAGTTCTCACGAACTGACTCTTGTAGAAAATTTTCTGCAGATGGATCTTGCGTGTAGATGAGGGATAGATTTGTAGACTCTTGTCATCAACCTCAGTTGAGGAGTTCCTTTGCTCGAAACCTATTTTTTATGTTGTTCAACTGTTGTTAACGTCCAGGGGAAAGTTTAAAAGAGGATTAATGTCTTAGTATAATGTATTGTGGACTTGTCATCTGAACTTTGGAAACCTTGTATTGTTTGACCATCATTGAAATTATAAGAAAATTTGGTTATTGTTGTTGAGTGACTTGTGGAGTATCAGTATTTTAAGAAATGATGTAATCTTGTTTTGTTCTCGTAAATGAGTGTTGCGTCAACTTCACCTTGAGAATAAATTTTGAGTTAAACCTTGCCATGACTTAGTAATAAAGTTTCATAAGTAAACTAACATGGGATTGTTAAATACTTCTAGAAGTTAAATTAAAAGTTGCATTCAAATAAAGTAACGTAAGGGTCATTAGCTTGAGAGCAAGAAATTATCTAAGTAGACAAGGGCAAGACTATCATTGCAAGTAAACTTTATAACACGATAACCCTAGCTCCTCTAGTGAACGTTATGCCTTTCATGGTAAAATTTGTAAAATGACCCTAAGGTGAAATGAACTGTTAATTGTTTGAGGATAATAAGATTTAATAAATAGGAGAAAACAAATTTTGAAACCACACAATCTATCTCTCAGCCATTTGGAAAGTAAATACCTTTACTCCTTGATAATACTTTTAGCGAAGCCTAAGTAAATTTGTTGTTAAATCTGGTTAACAGCCCTAGCTTCAATTTAATACTGGCAATAACTAATGAGGTCCTAAAAATGTTTCATCTCGACCTTCTCCCCCTAACCCTTTTTCAAGGCACCTTATATCTCTTCTCTTAAGTGTGTTGAACTTAAAACCATGTTGTCTTGTGGGCAAGAACGAATCTTAGTAGCATTAGTGGTGAGCAGATGGCCTTGTGGAATTGAAATTCTCCTTTTTTTCCTTGTTAAATGAATTAAGCAAATAAAGGTCATAATAGAGAAAATTTAAAGATAATTACTCTGTGTAAAAAGAATAAATTTAACTTGGTAAGATGAATTGTATGAATCATATCCTGAGTCTCCTTGAAAACGTAAGCTAAGAATTGCAAGATGTCCTTTTAAAATAAATAACCCTCAAGAATATCTCCTTGTGGTTGGCCCTAACTGTAAGTGTGTTCTGTGATTGTACTTCTATGTTGTCTTGTCAAAAAGAAAAGTAAATTGTCCTTGATAGGTGTGAACGTTTCCGTGCTGCCTTTATGGCCATCCTTGTATCAAGTTGTTCACAGTGTTAGTTGTATACTTGGTGACGACATGTTGCGTCATGTTATGTGTCAAGCAAGTCAAAAAATAATTTAAAAAATTATCCTGTATTTCTCTGTGTTGTTCGTGTATGGATTTTTTGGGTCGTTACATAGAAGCATCAGTACAGTTGTCCAAACAGAGTATGGGTACTGTGAACAGATTGGTGAGTAACTAATTTAATAGTTGGGTGAAGGTTGAATGATTAGTGAAGTGCATAACAACTAATTGAATGCCTCCAGTCTCTATATGTTTTATACAATTCAAGACTAGTTAAAGTTGCTATTATATTTTCGTCCTCAATTTGAAAGATCAATTTAATTTAAACTTTGGAATGTATAAATCATGATACAACTGTCACCGGAAAAGATAAAATGGGCTAGTCTTTAAGGTACTTTTGTAACTACAAGAAGTTCAGATAGTGTAAATGGCGAAGGCCAAAAACAATAGTATTGCTATTTAGGATGCAATGTAAAAGTTTGTTAATCCATGCATATTAAACAGAATGACTATTACAAATTTGATTTTCAGAAATGTTGCGGTGTACGAAGTGGAGCTCCAGTTTTAGATTTGTAAAAGAAATATGGAGTAGTATTAGAAATTGTCTTTCATTTGTATTTAAAATGAAATAGCTGAAACATATGTGGGAATGGGATAACTGGTTTACCTTAAAATGATGGTGCTGATAGTGTATGGCTTGAAGATGCATAGCTGCTTTCTTGTGACTGAAATTGGGATGGAATGCCTGTAGGGAATGAATGTGAGTATTAGTATGAGTAGAGCATATAGTATTCACAATGTTGCTGATTATTGAAAAGTAGGTGAAGGAAGCATACTTTTGTCTGGAGTAGTTGTCATTTGTCTGATGATATTATTTTTGTCTATTGTGAAGATGCCATGCAATGTAAAGTGTGATAGTTATTCTATAACAACTTCTTTGTCTTCTATGTATTCTGGATATGTTGTAGCAGTAAGAGAAGGTATCAATTCAGTTCGAAACTTGTTTTTGGCTATGCATTGGATGGATGTTTTGTCTTTGCTTTTAATGTTGCATAGAAGACGGTGGCAATATGCATATGGGCATTCCTGTTCACAGTTACTGCAATATGCTATGTCTACATGCAATGATGGTAGACGGTCAATAGTAAGTTGCATTTTTTACAAATTGGTTCAAATGGGCTGGAATAGGCCTTTGCGACGGTCAATGTTCCTTCAACCTGTGCAACAAAAAAAACAAGTTTTAGTGTAATTTTTTTGGAATTGATACACTTCTAATTTCAGTACACATATACATTCACATACATGTGTATACAACTACTGCATATGGAGCTGTAGAGCAAGCAGAGAAATATTGGGTTGTATTGATGGCTATGTGCAATAACTAATTTGTATTTGAGATGCAGCCAAATGATATAAGAAAATGTATGTTATAGCTAAATCTATTGCAATTGGAAGACTGGAATAATGGGTCATTATTGCAAGGATACAAAGAATTTAAATTCTTGTTGTAACGCCTATTGTATCACTCTTTGAAAGAGTAGATCAAGAGTAAGAATCTTCCATTCAAACACAGGTCTCCTTGGAGTATTGTCAATCAGGTTTTTTTCCCTAAAAATTTAAATGCTTCAAAACATAACATGGTTTGCAACTACATCTAACAAAGCATTAGGCAGTTGCTGATACCACATCTTTTTCAGGTATTCTTTGAAACAGTTCATATTTTGCTTTCACATTTTGTATAGATATCTACTAGGGTACTTGCAACTACATCTAACAAATCATTATGATTTAACACACAACTCCTCTGAACATATCTTCAATTATTGCACACTTGTATTTTCATTAGCCGTTTTCATAAAGAACATATTTAAATGTATGTCAAGTTCAAAGTTTTGATAGATGTGCGCGAAGAGTTTGACCAAGTGAAAGGACGAGACAATTTCTCATGGAATATAATTATTGCAGCATACAGAAGACATGGTTATCGTCATCAAGGCACTCACACTGTTTCACCATAGGCAAGAAACAGGTCTTCAACCCGATCAGTTTACATTTGCGAACATACTCGCATGCCTGTGCCAAAATAGGAGCTTCGGAACAGGATATGGACATCCATCAAACATAAAGGATAGAGGAATTTTGTCAGATGTGGTTGAAACATTCGGTGACAATTGCAATTGGAGATGTAGACAAGCACGTAAATTCCAGAATCTTTGTCAGCATAGAAACTTCATGTGCCAAAATGGTGGTATCGTGGACAGTAATGATTGCAGGATATGCGCAAAATGGATTTTTTCAAAATGTGTTATAATTACTTAGAAACATTCATGCAATTGCAATTGGCAGATGTGAAGCCAAATTCCACAATCTTTGTCAGCATCATTGCTGCCTGTGCCAAAATGGGAGCTTTGGAACAGGGTATGGACATCCTTCAAAGCCCATCAACTGGATTGACAGAATGCCTTGATTGAAATGTGGTCTGCAACTGGACCGTTTGATAGACTGTGTGCAACAACTCAGGAAAGTCAAACAATTAAATTATTATGTACAGTTTTTGATACACAGTTAATATTACCATATTGATTGTGCATATGACAAAGATGCCATGGAGCAAGGAAGGGCAGAGACTATTTTTTGTTCGATTGGGAAAAGTTGGGAAGGGTGACTCAGGGATATCCTTTGAACTTCAGCATCGTAACAAATGTGGATTAGTGTTTAAGCCTGGACCTGCAAACAAGTCTAAATTAAAATTCAGTTTAAGAAGCAGTGAATTTGTGTTGAAATTGTTGTGGAGAACATATCTCACAATGGCCATGTAGCGATGAAAGGGAAGAAATCCAACAATTTTTGTTTGTCATTAATGAAACAATTCAACAAGAAATGAAATCACAGAAGCAGCAACATATACTGATAAAAATCAGTAAGCAGAATTAGACACAGCTAATTTGAAGATGCAACAAGGCCAATTAGAAACACATCTTCAAGTTGACAAAAAAAACACACCTAATCATGTTAGTCAGAGATACTAACACATGAGAGTTGATGATGCAATGAGTCTTCAAATACAATTAAATGAGCTTGCATATGAAGATGGGAAAAATAGATTTCTATTGAAAAAGTAAAAAGAAAACAAGCATATTTCAAAATACGTTGCCATTTGGAAAAACATGAAAAGTGAAGACTGAATCAATGGAACGAAGATAGTATATTGATAAGTTCTAAGGACATATCAGATAAAGGAAAAGAATGGAAACTCAAAGTGACTGTGCTGTTAATGAAAACCAGAATAAGGCCTTCCGGCTTCTAATGCATTTAAAGTAATGAAAACTAGATTACTGTAGGAGCCTATTTAGCACCTGTGGAGGAATCTAAGAAGGTGGGGAAACCTTCAAAAACAGCTAAAATGCTTATGAAGACCCTAATTAATCCAAAATTAGGGTACTGATTCGCAAAAAGCTAAAAAAATATTATTACTCAGAAGATCTGACACATTTTAAATGGAAATGGATATCTCTAAGCTGGCTAGAACTCTCTTTTTTTGGTATCTCTTCTTTGGCTTTTGTGGCTTTACACATGAGTAACTATTGTGAGCTACTCCTCTCCTGGTCTAAGTACAGTCAGGTGCTGATGGTCTAGGGATTGTGACCTGCAAAAGGACTCAACCTTATCTATTGATATCGATCAGCAACATTGTGGTTTACAGCCATTGGGCTATTTTTCAGGTTGAAATCTGTGGATTCCCTTATAATGGGTTGTCTTTGCAACATTACTCTATGCATTAGTAGACCCTGGAGCTATAGTGTTAGGGTACATCCACTATTGATTTTCCTCTAAAGCTTTTGGTTTTCAGTTGGGTTAATTGTGTCCCTAAACTTTCCTGTCATAACTAGGGTGAATGCAATGTCCTATTGACCTGTTGTGGTCACTATGGCACATAGGAATGGTGTCACACGTGGTTGCAAATGTCCATGGTAGACATGTGTGCAAAATTGGAAGTAGACAAGGCATGTAAAGTTTTGATAGAATGCGTCAAAAGAATGCCTCACTAATGCTTATGGTCGAGATTCCAATTTCCTTGACCGCATGAGTCTAATATTGTTGAGGCCTAAGGTGCGCATTAGGAGAACATATTTCTTGTCCAGCTTTTAGTCAGCCGTGTTGAAAAATTAGTACGATTCCTTGTTCTAGCAGAAGTGTGTTTTCTTATGAAGTATGGGGAGGCACCCTTGTGATGTGCATTAGAATTTATATGTACTTATTCCTTGTAGCCTTGAGTAAAAAACATGATGGGTGGAGAAAATAGTGAGCAGAGAGCTGTGAAAGGACAGTTTGTCAAGTGTGGCATGGGTACCCTCTTGGATTAGGCGTGGGTTGCCCCCCATACCTTATCCTGATTTTTTATTTATTTACATTCTATTAGGAAATAGTTTTAATAAAGGTAAAGTCTTGTTTTGATGATCTGTATTAATATTTAAATTTGTAATAGCATTTTCCAAGAAAAGGTATTGCTAATTCAGAATCAATCTTTAGCAGCTTGAATGTTCCAGTTGGTACTCAAAACGCATTCTAGTGATGCTCTAGAAATGAAGCACTAGGAATTCCCTAGCAAAGGAAGAAGGAGCTCATTCGTTGCAATATTATTCCATCTAGCAATCAGGAAGTTTAGCTCGAAACTACATTTGCAAACTCTTAAGTAAGCATTGTGCAAATTACGAACGATTTATTTTGGAGCTCCCTATCTATCATGTTTATGCAATGGTGTTTCCACAGAAAATGTATTATATAATATAATTTTCCAGGAGTTCATTGTGCATTAATTCAAGTCAATAGTTCATGACCCATCTTTATTTATATACAGTGTGCTACGCAAAGGAACTCATTCCTTTTAGATGGTTCGATCAGAATGGTATGCAAACTCTCCCATCACTATGAGATTAGATTCAAACTTCACACATATGAGTTCAAGTTTTGGACAAAGAGAATTCTGAGGAGACATTTGAAGCTTACTGGATTTTTTACTAAAATCAGTTTTCTCAACGTACAGTTCTACTGTTTGGCTAGGTTTTGGAATTCAAGTCTTCAAACACATCGTGACTGCTTAAATTTGCTGCTTGTGTGAATGCTCTGCTGCCTAATCTTGACAAATTAGCATGCAAAGTTGGGGAAAATGCAGAATTTCATTTAGAAAATGGAAATACATTTTGGTAGTTCATATTCATTATATATGGATGATATATATGTGGAAGTATTATATAACTTAGGGAAAATATGTAAAACTTATAATGGAAAGTACAGTACAGAAACAATACATAACTTTGGCATGATATATATCATATATGTAAAAGTATTATACAACTTAAACAAATGTATAATTTTGCTCGGTTAAGAAGATCATGTTGGCTGGGAACGTGGTTTAGCAGTGACCAAGCTTGAAATTTAAATAAAAATAAAACTGTTGGAATTTTATCAGACCTATTCGTACATCTGTAAATGAGGTAGTTTGACAAATGATGCAACGGGATATACATATCAAAATATTAAAAGGAGATTTTTGAATCCCTTGTAATGGAAGGTTACATAAAGAGTCTGGTATCAGCTGTACACAACATACTACTTTGCCCTATGTCCACATTACCACTAGAACATTTACACAAACCGAAGCACCATAAAACAATTCAAAACCGTCATATGCTAATCAATACCACTACCTTTTAGTAACTGTTAAAAACTATAATTAGCTGAATATAAAGACATTCATAACAAAAAACAATGATATTGTAGAATCCATTGAGCTCAAGCTCCAAAAACTTTGGGGCTTTGATGAGGGGATATACCAGGTTCAAATCCCTGTAAAGAAATGATGAAACTGGGTACAATATGGCACCTGTTGCTAGTTAGCTGCATATGAGCTAAGGGTGTTGAAAATGCGTTATAATTACTTAGAAACATTCATGCAATTGCAATTGGCAGATGTGAAGGCAAATTCCACAATCTTTGTCAGCATGCTCACTGCCTGTGCCAAAATGGGAGCTTTGGAAGAGGGTATGGACATTTGTCAAAGCATAATGGATAGAGGAATTTTGACTGATGTAGTTGCAACTGCCTGGGACACATGTATGGTAAATGTGAAAGCATAGACAAGGCACGTGAAGTGTTTGATAAAATGCCATGGTTGCAGGATATGCACAAAATGGATTTGTTGAAGAGGCCCATGAACTGTTTGATAGAATGCCTCAAAGAAATGTGGTCTCATGGACCATTTGATAGACTTCTGAAACAGCCCACTCAGGAAAATCAAACAATTAAATTATTATGTACAGTTTAAAAATGCATACTCATTTAATATTACGTACTGATTATGCATATGACAGAGATGTCATGGAGCGAGGATGAGCAAAGGCTATTTTTGGTTGATTGGGAAAGCTTATGACAGGGTGATTGGCCAGGGATATCCTTTGCAACTGGAGCATCGTAACAAATGTGGATTAGGTGTTTAAGCCCGGACCTGAAACCAACTCAAACCTATCAAATGCAATGGAGTGCAACAAAAAATGTGACAAAAATGTGCATGTGTAGGCATGAATGAGTATACTATTGATTGTAACTTGAAGAAAAATTACATTAGCAGTAGCAAGTGAGGTAAGTAACTGAGGCAGGTAATTGAAAACAGACTTATAATAAATTGCTTGTAAGTTTTGCAAGCGTTAAAGCATTTGAAAACTATAAGGCTGATTTAAGAATGGGTTTGCTATCAGTACCTTCATTGTTGTGGCCAGAAGTAGTTGTAGGCATTCCAGAGATCTTTTTGCTTTTACACTGGTCACAAACGTGGATTGGGTGCTCCACAAGCTCTTGTCTATGCTTTCGCTCCATTTTGCCAGGTTTTTGAAAAGGTATATTGCTGGTTCTTTCCTTCGGATTTTATTTTCAATGATATGGAATTCTGCTGCAAGTGTCTGGAAAATATATACCTGCCATCCATTAAGTGAAATAACAATTGATTTATTTTGTAATGAGAATGCTATTTAATAATTGTTATAGAGAGTGTGAGGCTTACCCGAGCTTTGTCATTGGGCGAGTTACCATCTGTAATGTCAATGATGAATTGGTTTCCTATTTTTTGGCATGATGTACAAATGGCAGCTATGGTTGCAATTGCATAATGGTCAGTAGTGGAGAGTAGTTGATGGATGCTTGAATTTGGGATAAACATGTGGTGAGGGAAAATAGAATCAATAGATTCTATGGTTGTGGTTTCAGTGATTAGCAATATGAAGTCACAGTCGCAGTGGTCATAGTCACTTTTTGGAGCTATGGTAAAGTTTGTTATGCGGATGGATTTTTGTGGGATAATGATATGTTCTTGGGTTTTTATGAAAGGTGCCATAATGTTGAGAGTTATTGTCAGCTCGCCTTTTTTATCCATGAGGTCCACTCACAGCAGTTCTTTTCCTCGTTTCTTGTTGAGGACTGTTTTATACGCAGCCATGATGTCACCTCAAATATTTCTCCAAATTTGTAGTTATTTACATCGTCGATAGATATTAGTGTTGGGTTTTCATTTCTTGTCCTGCACATTATTAGTAGGAGGAAATCAATTAGGAGTGGATAATAATAATGTCAATAGACAATGAAATCTGTCAATAACATACCTCTTTAGTGGTTGTTGTGATGGAAGATCAGCCTGGGCAATTGAAGTTGCATTTGACATGGTGTCTGCAATTACAAAAGTTTCATAGTAAGTAACAACTACGAAAAATAGGCTATGGTTTCAGTCGTATACATAGTACAAGTGCAAGTAACAAATACCTTTTCCAATGCATTTTGAGGTGTATTTTGTATTTGCAATTGCTTTTGCAGTATGTATTTTGCTTTGTTACAGAACTGGGAATTAAATTAAAAGTGCATTATGGTCGGTCCAATATGCATGGCTAATTTCAGTGGTGATTTTTGTAATATTCATATTCATCCAGCATTGGTCTATTTATGTGTTGTTATCGGTTGTTGCAATGGTTGGTACAAGGAAGAGGTTTTGTTGTTGCATTTCATTACGAAGTTGGGCTTGTTTCGTTTTGGCCTTCGACATGTCAACGTTGAAGTCACCAACTATTATGAGTTGCATATCAGTTGGTAAAGTAGAGGTGATGACTTCTAAGAATCTTGTAATGTTTATTAGTGGGCTTGAGGGCTTCAAATATATGTTTGTTATTCGTATATGCGTATTCAAGTAGTAAATATCTATTGTAGTACTTTCAATGTGGGGTGTACTAAATGTTTTAATGTTGCGTGGATTGAATTTTTTATTGTAGCATGTAAGAAGTCCATGGATATTCATGATAGGAATAATGTTGAATATTTGCAAGAGAGTTGTATCAATTGGCATTTTTCTAGTTTGTGTTTCTTGTAATCAGACTGTGTCTGATTGCATTATTGCAAAGTCATGTGTTATGTGTTGAATGTGTAGTCCTAAACTTCTCGTATTGAGTGAGAAAATGCGTAAGTGTTTGGGGCTTGCTTATGTGAAATTATATAATGGTGTCCATTTTGAAGAATGTAGAAGTCTATGCATTTCAGTTTCTATGTCAGTGGACAGTATGAAGTTGGTTTGTTGTAGTTTATGTATAAGATATAGTGATTCAATATTTTTTACATACGAAAGTGCTATGTATACAAGGCCATGGAAATTTACTTTGTGAGGGTCGAAAGCCAATGCATTCATTTTCAGGCCTTGGGATCTATGTATGGTTTTGGCACAAGATATTTGTACGGGGAATTAATGGCGGGTAATAGTTTGTTTGCTAATTTATATTTGTTTTGCAATTCTTGTTATAGGTGTGAAGTGCTTACTGATTTTTTCAGTGTACATGGTTTCCATTTTGGCACGTTCGCATTTACCAATGTCAATATTGCTAAATTCTATCCAAATTAAACTTGGTGTTCCAGTTGTAAAAGCTTTGAATATTCCATCTATGCCATTGACTAAGCCATCATTTATGTTGTAGTTGGCCGCCAATCAATTCTATTCGAATCTTGTTTTAGTGTTATAGTTTTTGGTAGGACTGGTTTTTTGGTAGTACTAAGTAGTCAATGGTTAGCTTCTACAAGTCAATTGCATTTAGTGTATCCTGGCAGAAGCATAAGCATCTTGTTGTGGTGGTCAACAGTGTTTTTGTGGAATAAGTATGGGAAACTTGGATCTAGTGGCGGGGGTCTATAGCAATGGTGGTTTAAGTATTGAATATCTGCATTTGTTTGTGTACAAGTTCTAATACGGTTAAGGATTGATATGAACGTGGAATTTTTTTGCCGCATTACGTGGTCCAATTGAAAGCATTTGACATAATCTTGCCAAAATGTATATTGTATTGTTTCATTGTGCATGATTGGCTTTTTAAATAACCATGAATCTAAAATCGGTTGGGCTTCGTATAAGTCTCCATAGAAAATGGTGTTTACATTTCCAAAGGGTTTGGTTGGCTTATGCATAATTTCACGTAGATGTTTGTCTATGTTAAATAACATGCGGCTTCCAATTAATGATACTTCATCAATTAGTAGTATTTGTAACTCACTATACCGTTCGGTCATTGTATCTAGAGTATTTGCGTTTAATGGCAACATCTTTGACATTTGGTAAGGTAGCTGGAAAACAGAGTGAGCAATTGCACCATTGACATTGTACACTACTTTTCCAGTGTATGCTACTATAATTCCTTTCACTTTTAGAGGGTCACTATTTAATTGCCTATTGTAAAACTGACAGATTGCTTGGTATATTACTTTTGCAATGTACATTTTGCTTGTGCCTACGCCTCCTGTTAAGAATAAATGGAATGGGTCATTTAGAGTTAACAACTTTTTTTGTGGTAATATCCTTTACTATAATTTGTTGTTCTTCATTTAATTGTTGTTGCAATGCAAAGTACTGTTCAGTATCTATTAAGAAAGGAATTTTTCTTATGTTGAATATGTTGTTTGCTTGGTTATAAGTTGTTGTTTTTTGTGGCATATTGAAGGTCCGTTCCAATGTTGTATTGTTCAAAGTGCTTAGGACCATTAGGTTCATTTACATTTTCATAGTCGAATGTCAAGTTGGGCTCATTTTCAATGTTGTAAGCAGCGGTATCTATGTTTCCCCATTGAGAATCAACTTTTGCTATGAATTGGTTTTCATTTTCATCTACCAATGTTTGGTAGGCAGTAAATGCTGAGCACCATGTGTCGAAATTATTTTTCAATGATTCTTCTGGTTCACGAAATGGCATGAACAACATCAATTTTTCTATGTAATAGTTTTCTGCATCGACATGTTTATTGTATCTTACATAATGTATGATTTTGGGTTTTTTACGACGTTTCATATTTTCTGCTGTTTTTGTATAGTACGCAACAAATTCCACTAGGCAAATGTTTTCTAATGATATAGGCCTCAGTATTGTATTTGTCACTAATTGAAGCACATAAAACATTTTCAGAATTGTCATGTTCTTTAGCAATCAACTTAGGAGGTTTTAAAATGAATGTCCTATTCGTAATTGGAGATGTGTTTATGAAAATAGTTTTCCTAGATCCATAATGCAATGGCAGTGAAAGCACAATGTGCACTACTTGACGTGTAGACATTTGTTGGTAATTAAGTAAACTACTTCCTAAACGGCGTATGAATTGCATTTCATTTTGATTATTCTTTGTTGCATCTTCACGTATTTTGTGAAAAGCAGTTGTTAATTTCTGATCTAATTTAGTCATGTACGATGTACAGTAAGTTGCAGCTGAATAAACGTCTAAAATGAACTGTGCATCTGTATTTGCATACCATATGCTTGGTACTTTACTAGAAAATGCATTTGTCCACATATCATGTGGATGTCTCTTTAAGATTATGGCAGGACGAGTGAGAAGAGATTGTAATAGTGTAAGATATGTTTGCCTACTTAAGTTATGAGCTTCAAGAAATGCAGTAAATGTTATGCAGTGGCTATATTTCTTTGTTTGTAGGCTTTGGAAAAATTGTTTTGCTATGTTTCTAGTTATGGCATGTATATTTTCTAAAGGTTCTAGTATTGTGGTCTTATCCATAGGCGGTAATGGGAAATTAAATCTGCAATGTGAGTTTGTGTGTTTTGTACATGTTTCCGTATGATGGTGGGTTTGCATTTTTGCCAAATTCGTGTCAAGTAGTGATGAATTTGTAGAGATATATTTGTCTATAAATATTTGTATTTCTTCATGTGAACTTTTTCCATAAACAGGAGCATCCTTCACCCAAAGCATAAAATGTACATGCTCATTTCCATGGTTTTGGAATTCTATTACAAAGAAGAAGTCCAAGACTTTTCCAAATAGAGTATCGTTAGTCAGCATCAGTTTTTTGAATGCATTTATCTTATGATTAAAGTAACGACTACAAATTACTGGGTTTTTTCTTATAATTGCATCGATGTTATCATCGTCAATGTTTTCGCTATGCCTTTTGTTTTTAGCAGACAGAGCACATAGTGCGTTGCATAGTGGTGTCCATAGGTGATCAACACTTGTTAGCATAATAAAGAAAGTTGGTGCACCTAGTTGTCTTATCATTGCAAATATGTTCTTCCTAGTCTTTGCTAAATAATCAGGTGAAGTTCTGATGGTTTTTAAACTTGTAAATCCTATTGACGATTTAAGTATGTTGGACACACCTGATTTGCTTTTAAGATCTTTGGCATATATTTTTTCCCCTTGCAATTGACCTTTGTGTATGCATATCCATGCACAGCTTGAGACTTGGTGCAAGATAACTTTAATTGCTTTGAAGAAAAGATTGGTAGTGTGAGTTGCAAAATCATTTCTACAATGCAGTAGCTCCCATTTTGCTATTTCTTGGTAATGAATCTTTTTGTAATATCATTGTCACGATGCATTCCATAGTATAAAGTAGGGAAACTCATTTCTTCACAAAATTTGTCCTCAAAAAGGCCTAAGGGTTTGAATCCTTCTGATGGTGCAATTGCAAGAACATTTTCCTGAAGGTCTCTTATTGAATGAGCATTTTCATAAGCATGTACAACTGTTTCTGTGATGGGTTTAACTTCAATGTCATTAGGATTGTAATCTATTTCTTCTATATTTGCAATGTTGTTTACTACATTTGCAACTTGTGTTTCAAAGTTACTTTTCCAGTCATTATTAACAACTATGTGATTGTCAATATACAGGGGACATTTACATAGTTCTATTAATGCATGCATGATGTAGTTAGGCCTAACATTTCCTATTAGATATGCACTTTTGTATTCCAACTTCCTTTTTATCTGAATTGCAATTGTTTCGGTTTCATTTATTTTCTTTGGCAATGCCTCTTGTGCCTGGTTAAAATCAACAGGCACATTAATAAGCATTCCACTAAGACCAAATTGCGGTCTTTTGTATCCAAGTTGCCTTATTTGTGCAAATGGCATACGTAAAGCAACAAGTCTTTCTTCTGCTTAATCTATGAACTGAAGCTATTTTTCCATTTCTTCTTATGTTGAAAGGAGCAGCAAATTTAGGAAGCAGTTGATGTTGAATGGCATTATTGCATTGCTTACATATGTTGTCCCCTAATGTAAGCTTTTTTATTGATATGTCACTAGATATAGACAAAAAAGCATTGATAGTATTGTTGGTAATCATGGTTATGTCTTTTTTAAAATGGAAACATTCGCAAAGAGCACAGGCATGTGTTGGTGTATCTGCTATAGCACGGAGGTACATTGTAATTGTTTTATCTGCTTGTTTGTTTTGTTGTTGCATAGCATGTTCGTGGCCTTTCATTTTCCTTATGTGGGATTTTAAATGATGCAACTTTATAGCGGCATTTGCATTTGCATTTACAATAGGAAATGGTAATGGGGTATGTTGACTAGACTTGTTTGAGCCATTTTCATTGCTTGTGGTCAATCGCATTTGTTTGGTCATTGCATTTTCTATTTTGTTTTCTTGTTGAGTTACTTGTTCCTTTGCTTTTGTTTTTCTTATTTGGGCTTTTAAATGGTGCAATCTTGTACTAGCGCCTACATTTGCCTTTGTAGTAGAAGATGGTAATGTTGAATATTGCTTAAACTTGTTTGGGCCACTTTCATTGTTTCTTGGCAATTGCATTTCATTGGTCATTGTATTTTCTATTGTTTGATGCATTGTATTTTCTGTTGTTCTATGCAAATGAATTAATGGACTCATAATGAATATGCATTGTATCTGTTTCATATGTTATGACATTGAAGGTTCTTTTTGGTTGTAGGCAACATTCATATACATGAGCAATTCTTTTAGTTGTTGCTGACCATTTTTGGATTTTTGCTTGCAAAATATGGGAAAGCCATAAAAAGCATAAATCGCTACTTTCGATACCACTTGTTTCATATGGTAGTCCAATTAAAGAAAGATATATTTGTGGGTCGAAAACTTGATTTTCTGCTGGCTGCCCAAAGTTTGGGCTACATAGCTGTAAGCATTTGATTGTGTATGTATCTTTGCCTAAAATTGCATTAGTTAAAGATTGTGCCATATACCGGCGAAGAGCTATTGCATTAAAATTTTCTACTATCAAAAGACTAATTGCAGTAAACATGCTCTCGCCACAGTCATTACTAAATGCATGTGTTTTTAAAAGGCCATAGCTTTCTATTTCAGGAGCAATGGCATTCCAAATATGACGTAGATCATTACAAGTATGCGATAACTTTGTGTGGATATCTAGAATTTGTAATGGGATTATTATGGTACAGAACAAAGGCTCATAGTGGCCACAAGTTGGGTTTCTATCGTGAAATAAAATTGAATATGGTGGTGTCAATGACTCTTTGTTAAAGTGAAGGTATTTTCTTTTGTGGGTGACTGACCATATACAAATTGAAATGTCTAGCCATTTACAGAGCCAATGAATACAAAATGTATCACCCCATAGCCCTATTTCAATGCCATCTCTATTTTCATTTGCAGAAAGCTGCATCCTACGCAAGTAAGTGTCTTTTTCATATATTCTATGCAAATCGAAAAGCATATCAACATGCAATTCATTTTCATATGATGATATTGTTGTTGGGTCCCTATTGTTTAAGCATGTTCTAAAATAGTCTATTGTACCCATACACAATTTAATTGACGTATACTGAAAATGCAACAATACTTGAATTGTGTCAAAAAGACAATCACCTGCGTTGTAGTTGAATGATGTACTCTGAAATAGATGATCAGATTGCAATGCACTTTCAATGTCAACAAATGATGGCATATTTTCTGGTATATATGTTTCAGCATTAATTACTTCCTTTTCATTTGCGTCTTCATTAGTAGGAAGTCATGTTACTATTTTGGAAACCAAAGTGGCTTCACGAGTTGTTGTTTCATGTTTCCTAATGTGTTTTCCTATATTATTGTTACTTACTTTTCCCTTGCACAATTTGTTTTTAAGTACATGCAAATTTTTAAATCTTATTTCTATATGATTTGCAATTTTAACCATTTTTGTAACGACTTACGTAACTTAAGTTGAATAGGCTAAATCAAATCGAGAGGATATTGTAGATGTTGTTACATACCTTCACAAATGTAACCATAAAAGTAATGTGAGTTTCTTACAGTTTTGTCGGGGTATTATGAGAATTTGATACCTGTATCCAAATATATCGCATAGAACATAAGAAAATAAGGATGGTTATAACCTTTAGACACATTTTGAAGATGTATATGTAGGTTTATGCATGGAAGAAATGGAACAAGGTTAATACAAATTGATGCGGGAAACCATATATAGGCATATAGCAAATTCAGAAATTACTAACCTTTAAGATGATGATATTCTTATGATGCAATTGCCAATGTAAAGGTAACAACAATTACAAATGTTATGATAACTTGTACCTGAATATGACACAGTACATAAAAATGTAACATTAGCCTATTTGTTTCTATATGATTTGCAATTGTACCCATTTTTGTAACGACTTACGTAACTTTAAGTTGAATAAACTAAATCAAATCTATAAGATATTGTAGATGTTGTATACATACCTTCACAAATGTAACCGTAAAAGTAATGTGATATAAAATGTTGAACAATTTCCATGTAAATAAGATATTGGAAGAATAAGAACATCTACATGGTCCTATTCAGATAAACAAAAAAAAATTGCAACTCGAATCAATAATCTACACAATAGAATATCATTTGCAAATTTGAGAAAGAAGATTAACAGGAGAGAATGAACAATATCTTATTTGTTTTCACACTCCTAAAAAGGCCCCCATAAGATCTTATTTTCCAGTAAAATCCATAAAAAGAAGCAAGCATCCATCCTAGGAATGAATATAAAATTCTTGCTAAGAAAAAGTTTATATATATGAATTTTCTCTTCTGCTTAAAAGATCTGGAAAAGTGAACATTGAATTTCTCTGCCTCTACAAATAATATCTGTTAACATTTAATTCATGTTAGAAAAAGTTTATATATATATTACACAAACATATATCTATATGTTTCAACTTACCTACTGAAATCCAATAAATATTCCCTGTTTCATATTATTTATGGCTGCGTCTGCCTCTTCAAATGAGCACATCTAATTTTGTTTTATATTTGCATGGTATATTTTCAAATAATAAAAACTTGACAACATTAATGTGATCAAAACATGAATTCTTACCTCTAATATATTTTTATTACACTCAAGAACACAATACTTCACAGTCCACATACTCTGTTTGCACAGTTTTGGCAATGGTTGTATACTAGTTACGGAATATCTAAAAAAATTCAGATTAATCATTGTGCAATCATTTCTATTTTCTTAATAATTTTCCAGTTGTTTCCTAGTTTTATATAATAAGAATAATAAATTAGGAACACAAAGCCTTACAATACTGTAAAGAGGAAATTGCAGGAGGGATTCTCTGTATCCGCCATGTATATCCCCCACTTGTAACTCTATGAGGTAATAAAATGACTTAATCATTGGTAAGCAAAGAGCCTGTTACATGAAGCATTTCTATGTTGTAGGAAGACTAGGATTCCATGCTAATCACAATATGGATTGCATATAACATTATTGATATAAGCATGTGCTAGAAGTAGGAAAGTGGAGAAGGATTCTCTATATCCCACTGATATCCTCAGGAAGCAATAAACTGACTTAGTCACTGCTAACAGTCGAACACATTTCTATGTTGTCAAAAAACTGGGATTTCATGACAGTGATGATATGAACTGCATATACAGTTGTAGTCGACTTCCTCCAGAGTGCAGTATTGTTATAAGCACATGTTGGAAGTAGGAAACCACAATGGGAGCTCTATAGGGTATACCCCACTCATATACGCAGGTTGCAATAAAATGACAGTCCATACAATTTAAAAAAGAACTAACATACGTGACCTACTGTGATTTGTGTAATTCAATATAAATGGAACGAATTCCAATAGAATCGCGTGCCAAGCACAATGATGTAGAATCAATGACCAGAAAGTATATTTGCTTTACCCTCACATGTTCCTCTAAACTATTCATACATTGCCACGTATGGGAAAAGAAAAGTCAGATGGCAGACTGAAGCTTAACATGTCTCATGTAAAAAGCCAATTTCTAAAATTGTAGTACATGAAATTGATACTGTGCCAAAGAGTGGCAGCATTCCAATGTAAAAGTCCATTTGCTACCATCATACTGCTAATCATGGCATTGGCCATGCTAATAAAACAGAAATGAAGCTTAAATGCTGAGATCATGTTCTAAAGTGTTTTAGTACGTCAAAGAGTGGAAGCATCCATGCAAAATCCATCTACTACAGTATACTGCAATCATGACAATGGCTGATACCACATCTTTTTCAGGCAATCTTTCAAATAGTTCATGTGCATTAGGTATGCTTCGACATTTATGTATGGATGTCTACTAGAGAACTTACAACTACATCTAAGGAATAATTATGCTTTAATGGCTATAAATTCACATTCTGATTACTACACAAAACCCCAAGGAAAAAAAAGTCCACTCTTTCAATTGTTGACAGGTGATTAAATGGCATTTGTCTAGACACATAATTTTTCATAGAAAAACATATTTAAATGTATGTCAAGAGCACAATTTTGATATATACCGGTAAAGAGTTTGAGAAACTGAAAGAACGATGATACACTTTCTCATGGAATACAATTATTACAGCATACAGAAGACATGATTATCCTTATAAGGTAGTCACACTATTTCACCATATGCAACAAATAGGTCTTCAACCCGATCAGTTTACATTTTCCAAAATACTCTTAGCTTGTGCCAAAATCGGAGCTTTGGAACAGGGTATGGACATCCATCAAAGGATATACATGTATGAAAAATGTGGAATCATATACAAGGCACGTGAACCATTTGACAGAATGCCCAAAAAAATATGGGATCATGGACATAAATGATTACAGAATATGCACAAAATAGCATAAACACGTATGAAAAATGTGGAATCTATAATTACTTAGGCACATGAACTGTTTGACATAATGGGTCATTGAAATGTGGGATTATGGACAGTAAGGGATTGCAGGATATGCCCAAATTGGACGTTGTTGAAAATGCGTTATAATTACTTAGTAAACATGTCACTGAAAAATGTGGAAGCATAGACAAGACATGTGAACTGTTTGATAAAATGCCTAATTATTCAAACATCACTTCCAAAATCTACCAAAAAGTTGTGTGTGTAAAAATATACTTACATCATGGTAGTCATTAATGGAATAGTAGTTCAGTCACTAAAATGATAGGTACAAAGATGAACAGCTAGGGTGTCCTTTCTCACAATCTCTCTACATGCTGAGTACATCTTAAGAGTTTGATGACTGATCACTCATCAACAAAATGTAATCAATGAACTTACTACCAACAACCAAATCCAAAATATTCGAATCCAAACTACTGAAAAAATTATGGTTTTAAATCCTTCTTCAACAATATGGATCAAAGTGCAAGAGTGGGTATGATGGCAATGCTAGTGCTAGCATGATAGCTACTCAGTTCTAAGGTGTTAGTGCAAACGATTAGCACTTGTAATACCAAAAAAATATTCTATATAATGATCGTCATTTGTTGCAGTAGTGTGTGCTGACACTTTTACCATTATGCTTTATTACATACTTCAGTACTCATAGTAGTGTAATATGTAGATGTGGAAGCATAGACAAGGCATATCACATTTGGGGAAAAAGGGGAAATGCAACACTCGGAAGAAAATACCAGGCATTAACAAATCCTTCAAGTAAAAGAAAACAGATCCATTTCAAAAACAATCACTATTTCATTAAAAGCGGAACCCTATGAAATATGATACTCACGAAAAGAAAAGGGAGCATGTGGAGACTCCAGGAAACATACAAAAAAAATACCTGTACCTTCAAAATCGTAACTTTTGAATTTCGACTTAACAATGCCTGTGAATTCAAATTTTGCTGACGGCGAGCTCTTTTAGGTGGCTGTAAATTAAATTTTTTAATATGGTAAATTCTATGATGTTTGTCTCTTCTTTCACATAAATACTAAGAAATTTTCAATTTCCTCAAATTATATATGTATTTACTAAGAAATTCTTAGAGCAAATTTACAGACTACTAAATTTTCAGGCTGTAACTGTCTACAATTGCTAGAAAGTTTTAGTGGTTATATACAGTCTAAATCAAATACAACAGCCTACTGACTATCAATTTCCAGGCCTAGAGGGAAGTATATGAGTAAATACATCCACATTTTGTGAGTTAAGCTTAGATCCCTTGTGGATATGTCTTGAAACATGATGCCCTTTTCCTAGATTTTCTATCCCCTGTATATGCTATTACCTTTCATATCTATGCATCAGCTCCTTTTATACACATGCGGAAGCCTCTTTTGCTTTCAGACAACGTGTTTTCAGCAGGTCTGCCACTGGAAGTATTCCATCATCTTTTATTGCTCGCTTTCCTGCATCAACTTGTTTGTATAGTAACAAGTAACAAGATATTCTTCTTGTTGTTTACTTGACAAACTTAGTAAGAATTTCAAAAAATAAATCCATTCTCATGTCCTAAGAGATTTCTAGATATCTGAACAAGAGGTATATAATTATTTTAAGCAGTCTAAGCCCTACTATAGTCAGCAGTCCAATAAGGAATTTCATTGGTTCTACATAAACAAATTCCAATGAGGCGAAGCATTGGCATGCAAGGTAGCTAGTGCTTGAAGAACACGTTTATGCACTAGACTAGAGATGAATGGCACAAATTGTCTGATTAGTAGATCCTCTATGTAACGACTCGAAAAATCCACACACACGAACAATACAGTAAAAGAAAGGATAATTTTTTTTACTTGCTCGACACATAACATGACACAACATGTCATCACCAAGGATACAACTAACACTGTGAACAACTTGATACAAGGATGGCCATAAAGTCAGCACGGAAACGTTCACACCCAAAAGGATAATACATTTTTTCTTCCTTTTTGACAAGACAACATAGAAGTCCAATCATAGAACACACTTACAGTTAGGGCCAACCACAATGAGATATTCTTGAGGGTTATTTATTTTAAAAGGACATCTTGCAATTCTTAGCTTACATTTTCAAGGAGACTCAAGATATGTTTCGTATAATTCAACTTGTCAAGCCAAGTTTATTCTTTTGAAACTGAGTAATCACCTTTAATCTTCTCTATTATGACATTCATTTGCTTAATTCATTTATTTAGAGAAAGGGGGTAATTTAATTTCACAAGGCCATCTATTAACACTTACGCTACTAGAACTTGTTCATGCCCATATGACAACATGGATTTACGTTTAACGAACTTAAGAGAAGAAAGACAAGGCACCTTGGAAAAGGTTAGAGGGAGAAGGTTGAGATGAAACATCTTTAGGACCCCATTAGTTATTGCCAAAATTTAATTGAAGCTAGGGCTCTTAACCAGAATTATCAACAACTTTACTTAGGCTTCGCTAAAAGTATTAACAAGGAGTAAAAATTTACTTTCCAAATGGCGGTGAGAAATATGGTGAGGTCTCCAATTTTTTCTCTCTGGCTTATTAAATCTATCATCTTCAAACAACTAACAGTTCATTACACCTTAGGCCCACTTTACAAATTTTACCATAAAAGGAATAATGTTCACTAGAGGAGCTAGGGTTATCATGTTATAGAGTTTACCTGCAATGATAGTCTTGCCCTTGATTACTTAAATAATTTCTTGCTCTAAAGTTGGTGACCCCTATGTTACTTTATTTGAATACAACTTTCTAATTTTAACTTCCAGAAGTATTAAACAATCCCATGTTAGTTTACTTATGACACTTTATTACTAATTCATATCAAGGTTTAACTCCAAATTTATTCTCAAGGCAAGGTTGTAGCAACACTCATTTACAAGAACAAAACAAGATTACATCAATTCTTAAAATACTGATACTCCAACAAAGTTACTCAACAACAATAACCAAATTTTCTTATAATTTCAATGATGGTCAAACAATATAAGGTTTCCAAAGTTTAAATGACAAAGTCCACAATACTTTATACTAAGACATTAATCCTCTTTTAAACTTTCCACTGGACGTTAACAATTGTTGAACAACATAAAAAGGTTTCGAGCAAAGGATCTTCTCAACTGAGGTTGATGACAAAAGTCTACAAATCTATCCCTCATCTACACGCAAAATCCATCTGCAGCAAATTTTCTACAAGAGTCAGTTCACGAGAACTGAGCAAGATAAGGCTACACAAAACCACCATAACTATTATCTAACAAGATCATGAAAAAAAGCACTTTATTACAAGAATTTGGGTCAAACCTCTAAACACTATGAACACATCAAGTTATAATAAAGTCTATAACATGTCAATAAAAGAAGGAGAAGACCTTATACTTTAGTTAGGAGAAAATGCAACGAAAGTAACAATCATATGAGAATGGCCCTTGGCCCTATAAGGAGAAAATAAACAATCTACCAAAAACAGAATCCCCATCAAGTAAGTAATTAAACAATAATTACAAGATAGAGATTTGATATATATACCAGTCATCTAGAAATTTATCAAAGGTACCAAACGCATAGGCTAAAATAATATTTTTTTTCCAAAAGAACAAGAGTTGATCTGCCCAAGAAAGGGGAAACACGGGTTTCAGAAATTAACACAAAAAGCCATGCATAATTGAGTTTCAAACTGGAAACCAATTAGAGTATACACACAACATAAGTTTCGAAGCGAAGGCAAGAATACTAATTTTGATCATTAACTACAAAGATTTTCCAATCATCCAAGAAGGGTCCAAGTCTTATAAGCTAATAGCAAGCACGTGAGAGAAGAAGGGAGTTCCATCACACAAGAGTACACAATAATGTCATCAACAACAATTCCGAGAGGGGAATTAGACCAAAACTATTCCAGTGTCAACGAGGTACTAGATTCGCACAAAGAAACCTCGAGCTTAGTTGATCCGAAAGGCTAGTTATGGTTCAAGTTGCCAGGGATGGTCAAGGTACTTCCTGAGGATGGCCTTAAAATCCTAGAAACAAGATGAAAGATAATATAAGAGTCTACACCCGCGAGACGGAAAACACATTGCACACAAACCTTTTCATTCTACAAGTTTTAATACCAAAACTCTAAGCTGGCTAGCCCAAGCATGGATCACACTAATCCTATGACCTTCCTTTCTCGATGCCAAAAGGTTATCAAAGGGACTTGCAAAGGAGCTAACAAAAAACGTCAAAGACAACCTTGGGTGCTAGGGAGGGGGTTTCATAGTTATCGTAAACTTACTTCTATAATATCGAAAATACTAGTGGATCAACATAATAACTTGCAACTCAATCGCAGAGAAGAATTAATACATAAACAAACAGACAAAGGTCTATCATTCGAGTAAGAGAAACATAACATTCAGAGGAGAGGGCACACGCATCCTTTCGACCCACATACTATCAACGATAAAAGCTAAAACAAGAAGAAACAAGCAAAAAGGGAAATTTCCCATCATGACATCCAACTGACAAATCAATGCAAGGAAAAGTGGTTCAATTTCACAATAATTTTAAATAAAATAACAGTAGAAAAGTGTAGAAATATCTTGCGTTTTTCTCCAGATTCAACATCGTTCGGATCAGCAACAACAACCCAAGCCAAATTCCATTTTCTTCAAGCTCATTGGGCACCCAAACATCGACCATCTTCACATTGGCACAGGTAGGAGTTCACGGCCAGGGTGGGTGGTCTAAAATACTGGCCATCATCCTCCCAACACCGCTCCAAAATTAGCCCTAGAAATTTTGTAGGCCCCCATTTTTGGCAATTGAACTTGATCCTTCGTCATTCATCCAAACACCTCCACCATCTCCATATGCATCTTATTGATTATGATTTGGACCTCCTAAACTTGGTGCTCTCATATTAGGAGCAGCCCTAGTCTAAGACAAAGCAAAAGAAGATGGCTTTATAACCAAAAGCAATCTCTTGGTACAGACTCCATATCCATAAAACAGTCCCTAGACTTAGCATCCTCAATTAAGGCTGACCAGTCACTAGATTGCTTCAATGCAGCTGCTTTGCCCTTAACCCAAAGTGCTCTGCGAGCTCGTGCCAGTGCCACATTCATGCGGTGAATATCAGCTACAAAGCCAACCCCATGATTTGAAGCTCAGACATAAGACATAATGATTACATCACGCTCCTGGCTCTGAAAGGCATCTATCACAATGATATATAAACCTTTTCCTTCATCAGATTTGAGGACAACATCAAACTCTCGGTGCAAACATTACATCTGTAGCGTGTAAGGTGTGATAATTCCAATAGAAAACTTTATGCTTGCCAACTTGGTGACTCGTTGAAGAAGCTCATATAATAGCAAAGCAAATTGTGTTTCATGAATATTCTGATATGAAATAGATCGGCCTCTATGAGGTTCTCTTCCATGAGTTACATCGTACAACAAGTAAGATCTCAATAGAGAATCTTTGTAAATAAATTTCATCAGGTCTGCTGGTAACACCCTCACTATCACATAATCGATTTTGAAGATACAAACTCAGTACATGTTCTGGATCTGAAAAATATCCTACTACCTTCATCTCCCAAGACATTTTCTCCAACATTGCATAGATCTCCTGTGCTTGTGGGTGTGATCTGTCACCTACACAAAAATCATGCACCATTTTATTGGCTTCGCCGAGTTAAGCACGTCTAAGCAAAACAGACATAGCATATGCCAAATAAGAGTCCGTTGCCTCCTTGTGAAACTCAACTGCCACGATTCTCTCATCAGGAGGCCGTTCAAACAAAGCTCCATTTTGCTGTGACTCTCCACCTTTTCAAATCAAGAGACACCATGAAAAAAAATCATCTATTTGCTCCCTGTGATTACAATCTACAGTGTACAAACTGGTAAAAGACCGCTGAACTCGAGTCTCTGTTTTATTTACGAAGCCAACGAAGTTGCAGCGTAAACTTGAGGATCTTCAAATATTGCCTTTCCCAAATGACTTGTTGGTGTGGAAAGACTTGTCAGTGCAGAGACTTGGAAAGTTCGATCTTGGACAATGTTGGTAGGGCATCGTCGCTTGCCTAGATTCATCCGACCCAGAAAGCTTGAAAGACCAAGTGCACCCTCAATGACTTTTTCACAGAAGGTACTCTTCCCGCTGGTAGGTGGTCCTATAAGAACCAAAACAATGTTTTTTTATATTTCATACTACCTGAACCAGAACTAGAACCGCCCTCACTAGAAATGTTTAGTTAAAGATAACCAGTGGATTGCTACCTTCGAGAAGGATTGCAAATATCCCTATTTTTCTGCTGGGGCTCGAGTTCTTTCCTCCTGCTTGACTATTTATTGTGCAGGTCGTGCTGTGGATCCCCGACCAGAACACACCCCACAACACCCAATGAAAGTGGAGGTAACACACCTACTAGCCTGTAGCTTCATTTATAACCACCAAATCAAACCCAGCATTCACGCAGCAACCAAGGGGCAGAGAAAACGTGCCAGCACGAAGAAAAGATGCGCCTAACACCCACCTATACACATTGAAAGAGGATCCAAAAGGAAATCATGGTGAAGGAAGTCAAGATTCCACCGACTCCCACTGTCTCACGCCAAACAGGTCTAGATGGAAGGAAGGGGGTGAGGGACGGTAGGGCCTTAGGCACAAGAAGATAAAATTTTGATTCTAATTCACTGTCCCCTCCAACCTGCGCCACACACCTACCCCCCCTTCTTTCCCACGCAACCCATGCATTCCTTTATTTGTTTATTTTACTTATTTTTTTATTTCATTTCATTAACATCGATAGTAAGTTTGCGTCTCAACTATAACATCTGAAGCACTGCCGCGAGCAAACAAGCATACAAAACTATAGAACAAAATGACAGACCTGGTTAAGGCTAGGTTGAATATTAAATTTTGGCATTCTATCTATTTTTGAATTAAATATAACTGTAATGTCGTTCATTGTTTACTCCTGGCAGGCGGCCTGTCCCCAAAGCGTGGGGCTCCAAAAATAAGTTAAAATAAAATTTTGCCTGGTTTGCTGGCCGCACTCATTTATTTCTGATTTGTAAATCTTACCTACTTCTTTTTTACTGTCTGGAGATCTCCCTTGGATATTCTGTGCGTGGAGTGGTTGAGGGACATTTTTTCCTGTTGCGCGGGCAGAAAGGCGAGTAAAATCCTTCTGTCATGGCGTTTTTCCTCCCTAATTTCCTCCCTGTGTGCATTTTTGTTTGATGAAGCTTCAGGCTAGTGAGGTAGGCGTGTTACCTCCACGTTTCATTGGTTGCTATGAGGTGTGGTCTTGTCGAAATCCACAGCAACGCCCTGCACAGTAATTAGACAGGCAGCAAGCTTGTTGCGGTATAGTCGAAGCCTTTGTGAGTGCCTCCACCAAGCAGGTTGCACAACCTTGTTGTTATTTGTTCAGTATCAACGCATCTTCAAATTCGGGATTCTCCTACAAGATATTGTTATAAAATCGACTATGTGACAGTGAGAGTGTTACCAGGAGGCCTAACGAAACTCCGTTGCAAGTTTCTCTTTTGAGATCTCATTGTTTTACGATGTAGCTCATGGGAGAGGGTCTCTTGGAGGTGGATCTGTCTCAGATCAGAATATTCATGAAGCATGATTTTCATTGCATTTATATGGGCTGCTTCAACGAGTCTTTGAGTCGGCAGGCATAAAGGTTCCTGTTGGAATTATCACACCTTTCAAGTTACAGCTGAAATGTTTGCACCGAAAGTTGATGTTGTCCCCAGATCTGATGAAGGAAAAGGTTTATATATATCACTACGGTAGATGCCTTGCAGAGCCAGGAGTGATGTAGTCTTTATGTCTTGTGTCCAAGCTTCAAATCATGGGGTTGGCTTTGTAGCTGTTATTCACCGCATGAATAACCATATCTATCTCCTAACAGCTTATTTCATCTGGTATTTGCATGAATAATCTTTTGCATTATAAACTGGGTCGATCTAAAGTATTGGGTGAAATAGCTCTGGGTATTGTATATTCGTTTGAAGATATTATTGTTGTGTGTGGCTACTTGACGATGGATTAATGTATTGTTGAAAATGTTTTTGTTCTGCTGTTTTAGATGTATGAATGTAACCTGTATTTTGAGCTACCATTATTTGATTAGAAATGCTCTGTATTTCTTTGTTGTCCCTCTTCTGCTGGTGTTATTCAATGCAGAGGTTAGAATGTTGAGGAGAAAAAAAAAATTTATGGAGTTTTTGGGAGTATCCCACCTTTGATGTTGTGAGCTTGCTCTCTGTATCTGGCCCAGTTGGATGTATTGCCTGCGTCTATTATATATGTAGTCCAAGAGCCATATATTTGGTGGACTTTGCCTGCTATAAGGCTTTTAATGAGTTCTAGGTTCCCAGAGACAATTTCATGTCTCATTCTAGAGATTCAGGGATTTTTAATGATAGCAGCCTGGAGTTGCAAAGGAAGATGAATATTATTGCAGGAGTGCAACATCTATACCATCCAAAGGATCTCAATACTGTGACCAATTGGATGAGGAGCAGCTCATGTCAATGTTTGCTGATGTTGAGCCGTTCAATAAGAGTCAATCAAATCAATCTTCTAATCCTCCTACTCATCAGACATCTGCATTGGATAATAGATGTTCAGACAGACAAGCAACTTCCGAGAAACCCTCCACTCCATCTGATCATAATAGCAGCAATGAGCCTTCAATGGAAGAGAAAGTAATGACTGTATCAGGCCAATTCAAAAGGGAGCCAGAAGTAAAAAGTGTCAACAAAAGTGACAAACCACTCCAAACCGCCAAGACTAAAATGCCCTCATCATCAGCAATGGAACACGACCCAAGCATGGATCCAAAACGGATCAAATGAATTTTAGCGAATAGGCAATCTGCGCAAAGGTCTAGAGTAAGAAAGCTGCAATACTTTTCAGAGCTTGAAAGAAGCGTCAATGCCTTACAGACAGAAGTTTCGACACTGTCTCCTCAAGTGACATTTCTGGATCATCAAAGAGTTATAATGAATGTTGATAATAGTGCTTTAAAGCAAAGAATTGTTGCTCTTGCACAAGACAAGTTTTTTTTAAGGATGCACACTGTGAAACATTGAAAAAGGAGGTGTCAAGGCTAAGTCAACTTTATCACGAGCAGCAGCAACATTTGTAAAAATAAATTCATGCATCCTCAATATGTGCATATGACTTACAATAGCACCAGTTTGGTAAGCTAGAGCAAGGTTCATTTTCACAGGTGATGGATCAAAATACCCGAGATCTCTGATCCTTCTCCAAGTCATCTGAAGACTACATCAGGGATTCCAGATCATAGAGAAAACAATGCTTCCCACAGCCATACAGCCCCTGGTTCTCAAATGTTGAAAAGCATGATGCCTGCAAGCTGCCTTATGGGAGAGAGAGCAATAGGAGTTGGTAAGAAAGAACTATAATCAGGCATGTTAAATCTACTCCTTGTAATAGTTTTCTACTTTCTTTCAGTATCTTGAAATGAATATTCTTTCCTCTTGAATGGCGCCTAGACAAAATGTTTTCGTGGTTGTTTTTATCGCTTCTTGATTGTGTTGGTTGTTCCTGTAAATCTCGATCCAATTTCGCTGGTTTTGCTTGGAATGTTCTTTCCTCCCTTACAGCTTACTCTATTTCATATTTGTCTAAATGGGTTACTGCAATTTTGAGTGATGCAATCTAGTTCGTAGGGAAGGAAACATTATTGAGTTTGTTTGCTTATATGAATCTCTTTTAAAATAATTCTGTGATGGTAGTTATAACTGAAGGTTACTAAATGGAAGGTTAAGCCTACATATCTCTTTTGGTTGAATAAATACGTATTTCTTGTTTAGGGCTCTCCTGGTTTGCAAAAAGGTACATTAATAGTGACATTGTGTTCTAAAACTTGTTTAAGCCTGTGGGCATTCCTTACTTTTTGTTTGATTAGAAAATGGCATTAGGGTTTTGTTTCAGAACTGTACATGGTTGACTGTTGTACCCAGTTCTAGAGGATGAATAACCTGACATCTATTTTGGCCTCTACGTGTTGAGAGAATTACTTTACCTACTACCCGGTTCAAACTCTTGTTTGATTAAAGTAAGGGGGAAACATTGTAAGTTTTGCTGAATGAAATCTCTACAATTTTTTTTATTACGGGTCGCAAGCAAGCTATTACTAGCTGGACTGAAACAAACGTTGTAGGTGAATCCATGGTATTGGACTCGTGAACTCGTTTCTTGTTAGATGACAGCTGATTTTAGTGATAATATAATAGGTGGCTGTTATATTCATCTGTTTGATATTTGCTAGTCTTTTCCTTGATAATCCCACATGGATCGGGTAAAATTTTCATCTTCTATACCATTGACAAGGAGCTCATAGAACTTCTAGGCCTGACTGCACTGTATAACCTTCCTGATGGATATATGTGTTGGTTCCTATTTTTTTTGTGCTTGCACTCGTGGTAGGGTCTTTTGAGTCTGGGGCATCGTTGGCGTTTTACCCTCTACGTATCGAATCCCCTTTGTTTTCGGACTCGAATATCGTATTCTTCGAACTTGGTTACTAAAAGTCTCATTTTGTGGCTTTGTTAAGGAAATCAATTTTTATTTTTATTTTAAAATACTTTTGGCATTGTCGGGGAAATATATAAAAAAAAATTATTAACGACTTTCGGATTTAGCCTTCCCTTATATTATGTAGAAAAGTTGACAATTAGGATAAGGTTTGTTGGTAGAATAATGGCCCTGTTTGTGTCTCATTTGTACGATTTTGGAAGAGTGGATTGTTTGTTTAACTAGTCCTACGTTTAAGAAATCCTATAAGAAGGTAGTGGTAAAACTCCTTGGTTAAAACTGAAGCTATAGATTGTATTCTGTTCTAAGGACGTTGCTCCCTTATTGCTATAAAACCCTCCTCCTGGAAGGATTAGGATAACCTTGTTTTGTTTCGCGGCTATGATCATTATTAGTATGTCTTTGACTCCTCTTGGTTCTCTTTAGATCGGGATGGATAGAAGTAGTATCAGATTTCAATCACGTAACCTCCATAGATTACATGATTGAGATATCTTTATACTCTTGACATTTCTTGTTCCCTAACCAATAAGGTCTTTCCTTGATCCTAGAGTTATCTTTCTTAATAGAAATTTTGACTTCCTCCTTGTTGGCTGTATAAATCTCTTTCTCATATGAAGAAAGTTTGATTAGTGGGTTGTGCTTTGATCTTTTTTTTAACTAGAACATTCCTTTCATGATATTGTTAAATGTTAGCTTACTGTTGCAATGTGTAGCCTTAACATGCTCAGTTCTCGTGAACTGACTCAAGTTAATACTTGTGCAGATGGCTTGCGCCTGTTGATAGAGGGAAGAATGGTGAAGGTTTCATCAGTTTTTTTTATGTTTTTTTTTCTTTCTTGTGCAATGTCACACATGTTGAAATTATTGCATATGATTCTTGATATGGATTTGGAAGGCCTCTTGCCTTGGACGTTCGGTTAATGTGTTATAAAGTTGCTTTGTCATGTTGTACTAAGATTGTAATTATCTTTGTGAGAAATAATATTTCAATCTTCACCTTGTTATGAGCGTTCTTTTGATAATATTATTTATCGGTTATGAACCGTTATGGTTGTGTGGCTTTATTATGTTTGGCACATTCTTATGCTCAGCTAAGTTTTATTGAACCTTGTGATCACCTTAAGGTTGTGTACCTTGTTGAATAGAAAGGTTTTTAACTGTGTTCTTCTCTCTCTTTTGTTCTGACAAGCCTCTACCTCCCTAGTCATAAGACTTTCATGCTTTTATAACTCTTCTTAGTGTTGACATCAGTGTAGTTCCATGTACATGTTAGTAGGTGGAAGTCCTCTTTCAAGAAGTTAATCAAAGAATAACATAACAGAAAATGAATTCAAAAGTTGAGTGAATAAATAAAATAATTATGGAGTTGTGTACCTTATTGAATAATTTTAAGAGTTTTCCTATTGAAAAGAGAGGAGTCTTCTTCTAACATAAAATATTCTACCATTGTGAACATTAAGCTATGGATTAAACCTTATTTTTAGTATTGTGACATAATAAGTCTTGTGTTCCTTGTCAAAAATAAAAAATAAAAAATAAAAAAATAAAAATGAAAAGAAAATAAATAAATGAAGATTGTTACCCTAATCCAGTTTAACTCATGGTTCTCTTTGAAATTCTGGTTAATAACTACATAGATCACCATAACAAAATGAATTGACCTTCTCTCTCTCTAAACCGTTTTCACAGTAATTTTGTAAACTAGATAAATGAGTAAATGTCATTTAGAGATGATCTTAATATAGTTGCTTAAAAGTATGAAAGAAAAGAAACCCATACCCATAAGAAGAATTGTAAGAAACACAACATGAACTTTCTAGGTCCCAAAGTCAAGTCTTGGTAGACCGTCAGTGAATAATTAACCTTAAGAAGATTTTCTCAGTGGGGCATCCTGAGCTGCAACCTTGTATTGTGGTAGGTCTTTCAGGGTGTTTTATTCAGGAGAAGAATGAATTATCCTTGATGGGTGTGAACGTTCCCAGTGCTGTCTTTGTGGTCATACTTGTATCTATTTAATCTCTTGTTTAGTTGTAACCTTGGTGACGACATGTTGTGTCGTGTTATGTGTCAAAGCAAGTCAAAAGAAAAAAAATATGTCATGTCTTTTACTGTGTTGTTCGTGTGGGAATATTTTGGGTCGTTATACTTTGGTATCAGAGTGTAGGTTCATGCTCTCGAACCTATGGGCCGGATTGGTGTTGTATGGTGATGTTACATGATGGTGATGGTGTTACATGATGTTGTTTCATGGATGATGATGGTATTGCATGATGATGATTTATATTGGAAGAGTAATGTGCCTTAAATGTGATGTGATCTAATGTCGTAATTATGATATTGTGAACGCACGTGATGTGTATGTCACTTTGTGCGTGTTTTTTTATCATGTTGATATGTTAGGGATGGGAGTATTCTCTCTCCTTCTTGTGGATTCTATGAAGAGTTCACGAGTGAATTATTGTTTGTGATGTGTGAAAATAATTCTAATGTGGATGATGGAGTGTTGGAACGTTGTGACATATTGTGATATGTGAGTGTACCAATGTGTTGTATGACTAGTTTGATGTTAAAAGAAATGAGTTGTATCATGATGTTTTTATCTTGTTTTGATGAGATGTGTGTATCACCTTGTTATGTAGTAATGGATGTTATGTTGTGATGTACTATGTTCATCGTAGGCATGATTTTTGTATAATATGTAGTGCTTTGTGTTGTGATTTAGGGTCATACGATGAGTGTATGAACCCTATCATATAGTGCTTGCACTTTGGGTGCAGAATGTGGTAAAGTGATGTGTTATGCCTTAGTGAATGTATGATCGTGATCTAGCCCTATATACATACCATATGTAAGACGTTATGGTAGTTATGTGTGTGCCACCATTATGTTAGTTACTGTTGCTGTATGTTATATTGTGAACCTTACGCTAACCGATCCTAAAGGGAAATCGGTAGAAGTGTGTTTTTAGAGTGAGGAAAGGCGTACCAGTTGACCAATCAACTTGAGCCGAAAACTTAGGCTTAGTAGATGGTCGGACATGTGCTCCTCTCTCTCTCTCTCTCTTTATGTGGTTGTATTTATGGGTACAACCTTAATGCATCTATGACTATGTTTAGCCTTGTCAAAGTGGTGGCGGGATGATTCAGATAGAGGTGATGACAGTTGTATTATTGATATGTATTTTACGAGCTGAGGCTCGATGTTCCGATTGCTAGCAACTTGTTGAGTACCCCTTTGGTGGCCAGATAAGGCCACATAGTTATCGTAATGTGACATCATTATGAGTTGATTTTATTCGTAAATTGATTTTTTTTTCTTTATTTTGTAAGGACCAGTAGCTTTTCTTGATTGCCATTCTTTACAATTTTGGGCATTTCCTTGGTTTGTGGCACTAACATGGGGATTTTGATACTAACTATGGCTATTTGGCCATTTATTTTTGCTTGATTTTGGGTTTTCTTTTAAATTTGGAATTTTTACCGCCTTTCCCAAGGCTTGTACTTTGCCACTTAGCACTTTGATTGGATTGTTGTGCTGGTTCTATTGTCGTGATGTGTGGAATAGGTTCATAGGATGCACCATGGATTGGTTGGACCTATGGACCCGCTTCGTTGTATGGGGGTATGCCCCAAGGAGTTACATATAACTAGCGGGTTGTTGAACCACACGTTATTATGTCACTTGGGTTAGGAGTGTTCAAACTCTATGTGTCTTGGACCATAGGGTCAACCGGCCTCCTTAAGGGAGGCATAAGAGTTTGAGGGAGGCATAAGAGACTTGAGGGAGGCATAAGAGACTTGAGGGAGACATAAGAGACTCGAGGGAGGCATAAGAGACTTGAGGGAGGCATAAGAGTTTGAGGGAGTCATAAGAGACTTGAGGGAGGCATAAGAGACTTGAGGGAGGCATAAGAGTTTGAGGGAGGCTTATGATATCTATGTGTGTATGGTTGATGTTTCGGGATATATGTTGAGTTATTGTGCTGTTTTGGTACTATTTTTTCTTTTGATGTATGTGTTACTCATGTCAGACGGATATGTGTTGTGATGTTTTGGTTATGTCATTGATTCCCTTGTGGACACTATGTACCTGTAGCATTGGTTTGGTGTTATGTGAATTTTTTTCTTTCATCGAAGCAAATTGAGGAAATGTTTGGTGGATTGTAGTACTCTTTTGTTTGAGTATTTGGTATGTCAGTCATTGATGTGTGACGAGTACTATGTTATGTGGACTGTGCTTAATCCATTCCATATTTGAGTAACCTTTTGTGGTGTAATACAATCTTGAAGTATATACTCGTGTGCTTGTGAATCTGTAGTGTCTTTTGAAACCTGATAGGGTGTTGTGTTAGCAGTTCATGTTGGGCACCCACAATAAAGAATAAACCAAAACTCTTCAATGATGAAATTTTAAAAAGACAATTAAACTAAGAATAATGCTAATGGAAAGGAGAATAATGAAATAATAAATAAGAGGGAACTGCCAATCTTCCCAGAACCTTGAAAGTTAAAATTTCTACTAAATGTTCCTAAGGCTACCCTGTGGCCGTGCTTTAATCAGCTAAAATTTCAAACCATAGAGCGTACTTTCTCCTGTACATCGTTATTGGTTACGAACCATTTCTTTTCCGTCTGTGTTATGTCGCATCGAGGACGATGCTTTCTTAAGGGGAGGAGAATGTAATGCCGCAACCTTGGGCATCTCGGTCAGCATTATGTCCTGACACCATGGAGGATGGAGACGTTAATGTACGACGTGATGGAATCCCTGTTGGCCTGGCCTCACCCTCTGATTTTCCTATTTTGCCAATCTCTGCCTACTCCTTTTATGACCTGCTCACGCAAGACACCTCATTGATTAAATTGTTGACGTGAGGCACCTGCTGGGATTCGGTGGCCTACCTGTCGTGTCTGTCCAACCACGAATGCTTGTTTTGCACTTCCATCAAATTTCTGTTAAACAGATGCATTTGGGCACAGTCTGTGTTTGACATGATGGATAGATGGAGCTACATTAGCTGGTGAAATGAAGGTCGTGTCACCCTCCACTGTTGCGTGGGTGCAACACTCTTTGATATGATTCTCAAAATCGTGTTGTACAGGACAAGAGAATCAGTGGAGCTCTGTAACTCTTGCAGGATCCATTCAAATATTAGGAAAGTGCCATGTAGAACGCTGTTTGCTATGAAGCTTATGTGGAAGCATTACGCTGACTAGAGTTTTCCTAGTTGTTTTCTGAACGTAGGATTTAGAAAATGGAGTGTGAGGCCATCGAGGGGGCTAAGTGTGGCATTTTTGCTGCGGAAGCGAGAATATATTGGAAGGATCTTTGCTTTCAGGAACCATTGGTGTTGATTTCTGTTTGGGTGTTCAAGGTTTGCTCGCTGACTCAGTCTTGATCTTCCAATTGTTTAAGGTTTTTGATCCTTCCTAGTCGTAGTTTATGAGCTCGAAGGAGATAGCCAGGTGAGCAGACAGGGTCCAACAAGTTGAAGCTTGTTTGAGCGCTTCCAACAGGTAGGTTGTTCTGTATCGAATGCATCCTCAAATTCTGTGTAGTCTCAATGTGCATACCTCTGATGTCGGATGTTGCCTACGTATTCAAGACATTTCTGTCAAGCAATTGACTATCTGACAGTGAGAGTGATACTCAGGAGACGTGACATACACTTGTCCGATTGCGAAAGTATACTCTATTGAGATCTCACTTGTTCAGTTACGATTGTAATCGTATGGAAGTTGAATCTCGGATGCGCGATGATGCCCATGTATCCGCACTGTCTGAATATACATGAAAGGACAATTTTCTTGCAATTTTATGAGCTGCTTCAACGAGTCACTAATGATTGAAGGGCACAAATGGGCATCTATTGGTCTCCAGAATCGATCAACCTTGTAAGCTACAGCTTCTATTACTAGCACCGAGTACTCAATCTGCTGAAACCAAAAATCCCAATGACAGTAGAAAACCGTTGGCTGTTATCCCAGACAATAGATGCCTTTCAGAGCTAGGCACCTCTGATGTATACAGAAAGCATGTCCATCTGTCCGAGCTTCAAATCATGGAGAATGGCTTTGATAGCTATGTCATTCAAGTTGAATGAATTTTTTGCACTTCAGCACGAGCTCGAAGAGCACTGCCACTAGGAACTTAAGGCCGGAGCAGCTGCATTGAAACAATCGGTGGTGGACTGGTTCGGCTATGTAATTAAAGGAATAGATAAGTCTAGAGAATGGTACAGCTGGATGTCAGAGTCGGGTACTAAGAGATTTTTCATTGTTGCTGTCAAAGCCACACTGAATCTTATTAATGGGCTGCAGGGTCACAAGGAATGTTCTGGCAGAAGTCAACTTCCTCAGCCGCCAACTTCACCATTGGCCAATCTGCGTGAAGACTTGTTGGATTGGAATATAGTTGGGTTTGTGGGCAAGATGTTTCAAAAGGGGGTCTATAGCACATCTAAACAGGTACAGATGATTCTTTGGATAACGAAAGCCATGACGTAATGGTTGTGTGGATGTTTCTACACTAGAATTTGATGTTAATGGCAGTGCTAGATTTAGCAGCAGAGTGCTTATTTGGTTCTAGCAGAGTTTAAAATCCCGATGCGATTATAGAAGAGGAGGCATGGTTAGTCAAACGACCCCTGTTCCTATGCACCAGCTTGGCCGATAACAATGTTTGGAGCTTCAGTAGGCTACGCGAAGAGTGATTTCCAGCCAGTTGTGTTGATGCCATGCTCGAGCAAACATTTGACAGGCATGTTGGATTTCAGAGAATGTCCCTGAAGTGCTGGATTGATTGCAAAACCCTTCACCTCTGCAGAACATATTTTCTACCACTTCTTTCAGTATCTTGAAATGATTATTCTTCCTTTCCTCCAAATGGCCCCCAGCTTATCATTTTCGTGACTTGCACAAGTTTCTCGAAACTGAGTTCAATGTGCACGGCATCTGTTCCATGTAAATCTTGTAAAATCGCTGGCTTTGCACTTGTACCCCATCAGTATATTTCTCCTTATGAGATTACTCCATTGCGGACGTGTACAATTGGGCTTTATGCATTTTCATGAGCATGGCCGTTAACAGAGTTTGGACCTTCAGCAGGCTGAGGAAGAGATTATTGAGTTTATTTATGTAACTTAGGTTGTGTTGTTGACATGCTCGAACCCTTCGATCGACGTCCTTGTATGACTGGTAAAGAACTATAATCAGGTATGTTAATGTCTACTCCTTGTCAATTTAGTTTTCTACTTTCTATCAGGTATCTTGAAAGGAATATTCTTGAATCTTGAACTGGCGCCATAGACCAAATGGTTTCGTGGTTGTTTTTATCGCTGTGGCTTTTCTGTTGTATGGTTGTGTCCTGTAAACCTCGTTATAACAATTTGGCTGGTTTTGCATGGTTTTTTTTTTCTTCCCTGGGTGAAAACAATGCTCTATTTCATTCGATGTCATAACCTATGATGGTTACTGCCTTTTCGAGCCCATGGTGTTTTTAGTTCGTTGGGATTTTACCCCATTATTGTAGTTACGGGCTCTTAGAATTTAGAGCGTGAGCCCTCTTGCCAAAGAAGTATGTCCGATGGTAGTGATAACTGGGGGAGTTGGAAATGATTTTGGTATATGGGTTAAGCCTACCCCCCCCCCCCCGCCCAAATAATTAAGTATTTGTGTCTGTCTAGGGCTAAATGACAGTTTTGCAAAAAGGTACATTAATAGTGACATTGTGTTCTAAAACTTGTTTAAGCCTGTGGGCATTCCTTACTTTTTGTTTGACTCTCGAAATATGGCATTACAGTTTTGCTTGTGGTAACTGTCCCTTATGGTTGAATGGATGTGTATCTCTGATTCTATGAGTGTCATTGAGAATACCCTGATATTTATCATTTACCTCTACGTAATGATGAATATCTACTAATGCCTTAGTACCCGGAATATCATTCTCTATGTTCGATTAGAAGTAAGAGGAAAAGATTGTAGGGTTTGCTGTACATTTTGAAGTCTCGGAGAATTTTCCTTTATTACGTGTCGCTTGTCAACGCTATTACTAGCTGGACTGAAACAAACGTTGTAGCTGAATCTCTTTAGTATTGGACTCGTGAACTCGTTTCCTGGGAGATGACAGCTGAGATTCTACACTGATATATATTCTAGTGTGGCTAATGGTATCCTTTATCTGTTTGATATTTGTTTGACCTGTTCCTTGATAAGGGCACATGGGGAGATCGGTTAATAGTTTTTTCATCTTCTATACCATTGACACAGGAGCTCTTGGAATTTTCCATTCCTGTTTTCGCACAGCATAACCACCCCAGATGGATATGTGTGTTGGTTCCTGTTTCTTTTTCTGTGCTTGCACTCATGGTAGGGCCTTAATTAAGAGTTTGGGGTATCGATGGCGTTTTACATATCGTACGTATTGAATCCCCTTTGTTTTCGAAAACTCGATTTTCATATATTCTTCAGAACTTCTTTGTTAAATGTCCTCGCTTTTGTGACTTCGTTAAATGTAATCAACCTTCAGTATGTATGATGTTAAAATACTTTTGGAATTTTCGGAAATATATAAAAAAAAAATTATTAACGGACTTTCGGGGCTAGCCTTCCCTTATATTGTTTGGAAAAGTTGACAACCTTAGGATGAAGGACTATTGGTAGATTAATGGCCCTGTTTGTGACTCATTTGTATGCATCTGGAAGAGTGGCTTTGATTATGTTAGCATAGTATCTACGTTTAAGGGAAATCCTATACGGAGAGAGGTAGTGATAAAAATCCTTGGTTAAAACTGAAGCTATAGATTGTCTTCTGTTTAAGGGCGTTACGCTCCCTTATTGCTATAAAAGCCTCCCTCCTGGAAGGATTAGGATAACCTTGTTTTGTTTCGCGGCTATGATCATTATTAGTATGTCTTTGTCCTCTCTTCAACCTCTTTGAGATCGGGATGGATTGAAGTAGTATCAGATTTCAATCACGTAACCTCCATAGATTACATGATTGAGATATCTTTATACTCTTGACACTTCTTGTTCCCTAACCAATAAGGTCTTTCCTTGATCCTAGAGTTATCTTTCTTACTAGAAATTTTGACTTCCTCCTTGCTGGCTGTATAAATCTCTTTCTCATATGAAGAAATTTTGATTAGTGGGTTGTGCTTTGATCTTTTTTTTAACTAGACCATTCCTTTCATGATATTGTTAAATGTTAGCTTACTGTTGTAATGTGTAGCCTTAACATGCTCAGTTCTTGTGAACTGACTCAAGTTAATACTTGAGCAGATGGCTTGCGCCTGTTGATAGAGGGAAGAATGGTGAAGGTTTCATCAGTTTGTTTTATGTTTTTTCTTTTCTGTGCAATGTCACACGTGTTGAAATTATTGCTATGATTCTTGATATGGATTTGGAAGGCCTCGTGCCTTGGACCGTTCGGTTCATGTGTTATAAAGTTGCTTTGTCCTGTTGTACTAAGATTGTAATTATCTTTGTGAGAAATAATATTTCAATATTCACCTTGTTATGAGCGTTCTTTTGATAATATTATTTATCGGTTATGAACCGTTGTGGTTGCGTGGCTTGATTATGTTTGGCACATTCTTATGCTCAGCCAAGTTCTATTGAACCTTGTGATCACCTTAAGGTTGTGTACCTTGTTGAATAGAAAGGTTTTTAACTGCGTTCTTCTCTCTCTTTTGTTCTAACAGCCTCTACCCTCCTAGTCATAAGACTTTCATGCTTTTATAACTCTTCTTAGTCTTGACATCAGTGTAGTTCCATGTACATGTTAATAGGTGGAAGTCCTCTTTCAAGAAGTTAATCAAAGAATAACAGAACAGAAAATGAATTCAAAAGTTGAGTGAATAAATAAAATAATTATGGAGTTGTGTACCTTATTGAATAATTTTAAGAGTTTTCCTATTGAAAAGAGAGGAGTCTTCTTCTAACATAAAATATTCTACCATTGCGAACATTAAGCTATGGATTAAACCTTATTTTCAGTATTGCGACATAATAAGTCTTGTGTTCCTTGTCAAAAAAAAAATATAAAAATATAAAAAAATAAAAATGAAAAAATAAATAAATAAATGAAGATTGTTACCCTAATCCAGTTTAACTCATGGTTCTCTTTGAAAGTCTGGTTAATAACTACATAGATCACCATAACAAAATGAATTGAACTTCTCTCTCTCTAACCATTTTCACAGTAATTTTGTAAACCAGATAAATGAGTAAATGTCATTTAGAGATGATCTTAATATAGTTGCTTAAAAGTATGAAAGAAAAGAAACCCATACCCATAAGAAGAATTGTAAGAAACACAACATGAACTTTCTAGGTCCCAAAGTCAAGTCTTGGTACACCATCAGTGAATAATTAACCTTAAGAAGATTTTCGCAGTGGGACATCCTGAGCTGCAACCTTGTATTGTGGTTGGTCTTTCGGGGTGTCTTATCAGGAGAAGAATGAATTATCCTTGATGGTTGTGAATGTTCCCCGTGCTGTCTTTGTGGTCATACTTGTATCTAGTTAATCTCTTACTTAGTTGTAACCTTGGTGACGACATGTTGTGTCATGTGTATGTGTCAAAGCAAGTCAAAAGAAAAAAAAATTATCCTGTCTTTTACTGTGTTGTTCGTGTGTGATTATTTAGAATAAAAAAAAAAGTTAAATACAATTTATGGGGTTTTTTCAAAATATCATATGGGCACTTGAGATGACTGTTAAAAACTACTCTGAAATCCATCTCAAGTTGTAACGACCCAACAAGGGAAAGGTCACTATGCCATGAACCTGGGTAACCGCCAAACGGGGCATTACACTCTATTTCAGATGCATTAACTAAATCCACAGCATCTGAGTTCACAAATTCCATCAATGCATAACTATAGCAACAGACCAAATACCATTGTTGCAACTTCTAATACTCTCTCTAGAATCGTCCAGCGCAGGAGACATAGTGCTAAAAGATTTAGCCAAACCATATCTGAACTCATTGAGAGAAAATTGAGATTGTTATAGTTTCATTAGTAGAATAAGCAAAGTAAATCCAAGAGCATGTGAGTAAATGATAATTATGAAGAAACCTGTTATAGCAAAGACAGTGCTTTTAAGCAACAGCCATCCATGCTTGCCATTTTTGTTGAAGAAATAGATTATGTAATAACGGTTGATTTCCTTAAATGCTCCAGCATAACATTTTACAATATTGTATACTCCAATAAGGGTATTAGCCATGAACCAGATAATTGCCACAGGACAAAATAGAAAACTCACTTTACCAGTACCATGACTTTGAACCAAAAATAGTAGTAACAGAATTGCAGCTGAAATGCTTACAACAGCTCCTGTATAAACAAATTGTAAATTCCATTATTGGAATACATTTTTTTTAAAAATATTTTTCTCAATTAGGATTTGAAAATTATAAATTATGATTTGATAATTGTATTACAAATTAGAGTTTATAGGTACTGAATTAAAATATTTTTTATATTACAATATATCAATTAAATCACATACCCATCTGTCATTACTATAAATCCTGAATGTCATTTCATCTCATGGATGAAATTTGCTACAGCTTATGATTTAATGATTTTTTTAATGATTTTTTTGAGGCAATTACACTTAGTTGTCGTGTTAGATTTTAATAATTTGGAAGTCGATTATCCGTGGATGGCCATGCTGTGGTGTTGTAGAAACCTATATTTCCTGGGTGAAGTGGCCATCCTAGTTTAGGCTTTTGTGTTATAGAAGTAGGTTGTATCGTTTCTTCGGTGTGAAGGGTATTTCTGTGGTGGATGATATATTATTTTGCAGATGTTAATGAAGCAATGATAGTGTCATTTTTCAAATCGCTACCATATCAGTGTTAGTCCCATCTCCCTATGACTGAATTTGCAATTTTTAATAGTTTAAACATATAATTAAAATAATTAAAATAAAAAAATATCTTAAATTAAAATGGAGTTGAATTTGCATTTTTAAATTGGAATCCAGAAACCCAAATTTTAAGTCGCATTAAACTTGTATGGTTATTAATAAATATTACGCAGTTGATTTAGGAAATTTGATAATTGATCCTGTGTTCTGCTGTAGAACCTATGCACGTTTTTATATCTTTTTGCTACTATCGTTAGTAAAATCCTACCTTAATTTGATATAGAAGATGCAATTTATTTCAAATATATTTCTATTTTAGACTCAATCTTTTCAGAAGGTCCACTGATTCAAATTCCTGTGTTCTGCTGTAGAACCTATGCATGTTTTTTAATCTTTTTACTACCATCGTTAGTAAAATCCTACCTTGATTTGATATAGAAGATGCATTGAAAAGTTAGATCAATCACATGTTTCCAAAGTCTGTTTTAGTGCTGTGTTGTTGTAGGGCCCTATTTTCCACATGTTTTCAAAGTCTATTTTAATGATGTGGTGTTGTAGGGCCCTATTTTTGTTGGGCTGCTGCTATGTTGTAGAACCCAGGGTATGTCACTCACATTATTCCTCGCATCGTCTAGTAAAGCCACGCAGTAATTTGAACCACGGAGATGCCTAGAAGATTAATAATGTGCACACTGAACTGAAACTCCTGAGAATCATTAACCAAGCTGAAAAAATCAAACTAATATTACTTATTACAATACAATCAAGTAGTGAAGGAACATAAGAGTTTTATAGGTAGCTTTTTGTATTTTAGGTTTGTTATGTTTTGCCTGATGTGCACGGTCTTTGCCTGGGAAGATTTCTACTGTTATCACTATCCTAAAAGTTTTCCTATTTTTTTCTCCAATTCAAAATCTTTGATTCTCTTCACTGCATAGCGTTTCAAATTTTCTGATGTATTCTAACTAGACTCCTACATCGCTCTAAAAATCTTGTATTTGAGGTTCAAATATTTAGAAGCCTACAAGACCAACAGATTTTCATGTATCTAAGAAAAAAGGACATATGGCTTGAAATAGATTTCAGAAAATTCTGATTCTTTTTTACAGAAATCAAAACGCAATTGATCTCTATACAGTGAATATAAACTGCTCAACAATTTCCCTACAGTTCAGGAAGTAAGTTTATTGTCAGAAGGCATAGATTTGTCAAACTCTACTAGGGCCAAGGATTCAAAAGTGGCTTGCATGGGATAGAACAACTTTAATGAAATAGCCTCTAAGACTTCTCATGAGGGATTGGGTAGCCTCAAAGATGAAGCAGTCGCAGCCAAACTACAGAAAGCTTATAACAGTTATCAAACAAGACTGATTGCAGGATACGCACCATATGAATTTGATGAAAATGCAGATGAACTGTTTGATAGAATGCCTCGAAGAGATATGATCTCAAGGAATGCCATGATTGCAGGATATGCACAAAATGGATTTGTTGAAAAGGCCCATAAACAGTCTGATAGAATGCCTCAAAGAAATGTGGTCTCATGCAGATCTAACAAGGATCAATGGCAGAGGTAAATGTAAAGCATAAGGCAGAAACCCAAAAACAAGACACACAGCAAAACACACATGTACCTACAACAACAAAATACATTAACCAAGGTAAATGAAAACAGCAAATGAAAACCCTGCCTGATACACACATCTTCCACAGTCGTTGCCGCCACTGTTCTGCACACAGATTCAAAACAAAACGAAAATGGCCTTTCCAAATCTGCATCCACATAAAACATCCCTCTCTCCGACACTGCCATATTGCTGCATGCAAAAAGCCAGGTGTGAGTAAGAGAAGTCGCCGCTGCAAGGACCAATAGCGGGAAAATTACACAAAAGGCAGGCGGTGGAATGAAATATGGCAATGAGGGAACAAAAACCAACCAATCAGCGATGGCAAAATTAAAACATTTACCTTTCACATTCAATAAATAAACGAAACATTGACATAAAATATTAGGGTATAAATAATCCCGGCAGGTACAGACAAAGTAATAGCCAAAGGCGAAAACAATAGTTACCTGTCACGGCAGGTACTAACAATCAGATTTTATTTTTTTTTAAAGGTAAGTTTTAATGTTGGAATAGGCTTAAAAGCCATGGCCTATGTGGGACAATAAATAGGAAATGGTGGGGTGGGTGGGGTGTAATGCTACGCTGGGCATGAGGTTCCTTTTTTGCGGCCTGTCTGGCGTGTAGGAGAAGTTGTTCCGTGGGAGGGTGCTGTTTTGTTCTTTTTGGCAAGTGGTGTGTGGTTGGGCGCCTCCACCAACTATCTTCATTTTTCAAACATACTAACTGTCACTAACCTACCATAATTTATACCTGTCACCTCATTTTGACCTGCTCCTCCTTGGCGTGTTCTGGACAGTGGATTCATTGATGGTGAAATGAAGGTCTATCGCCTGACGTTGCAAGGGTGGGTGTGGGTCTCCAAAAATCATGCTGTACAGGAAGCTTCAGTGGAGCACAGAACTGAAATTCTCCTCGGAAAGTGCCGTGAGGAAGTTTTTGGCGATATGCAGCAGCTACAGGGAAGAGAAGTAAACTTATCTCAGAAAATCAGTGGCCCAGAGAGAGCTGAGTGTGACAGCTGCTACAGGGCGAGCCCAAGGAACCGTTGGTGTTGATCCTGATGTTCTGGTTGCACGCAACCACAGTGGAGGTCAGTTGTTGCAAAATCTTGCAGACTATCCCTTCTCCTATACACGCGAATCCAATATCTCCTTCCTCATGTGCCTTGTTCCTTCTACTCTGCCTGTGGGTGAGGGCCTGTTAACACAAAATATGGGCATGGATTTCTATTGTCTCCTGATGCGTTTTGGGGGGGGGGGGGGGGGGGGGGGGGAAAGGAGTGTGAGAAAGTGGTCTGGGTTGTCTTCTTTTGGATGCATCATATGAACATTAGCTGTGATGTTTGGAAGGATTACTTATCCTTGAACTTGTATTATGGCCTGAAAAATTCGTTTTCTTCTCTTACTTCCGAGATGGGATGTGGGTGTTATTTGTTGGTTTGTTTCCTTCCTGAGTGGTCGAAGATGATTAAATTTAACCGGTTCATATGTTCAGAGCTTGTAGGGTTATACGCCTGGACTATTTTCCTTTTTCTTTTGGTCATTTTATTGTCGGAATACTTGGGTATCTAAAGCAGGAAAATATATAATGTTCCTTTGTTTTTCATCCCTGTTTGCGTTGTTGGATATGTCGTTCTGCTTGTGCGCACCAAGTTTATTGTTAGTAAAAATGTTAATGGAGGAATTTTTTTTCATGACAAATGAATCCACGCTCACATGACTTAGACGGGTATTATAAAAGGCAGGCTTGTGGAAAATACGTTGATAAACATGTATGTCAAGTGCGGAAGCTTGGTAGATGCTCGGAAAGTGTTTGACAAAATGTCTGAACGAGATGTCTGCTCATGGACTCTGATGATTACAGGGTTTACACAGAATGGATATGTCAATGAAGCTTTGCAGTTGTTTAAGAAAATGCCTCAATCAAATGTTGTGTCTTGGAATGCGATGATATCAGGTTTCGTACAAAAGGGGTTTGTTGATAAAGCCCTCAAGCTCTTCCAGGAAATGCCTCGACCAAACTTGGTTTCATGGAATGCAATGATTGCAGGATTCACACAGAATGGGCACTTTGAGGAGGCGCTGATGTTTTTTTTCGAGAAATGGAATTGGCAGGAATGAGGCCAAACTCAAAAACCTTTGCCTGTGTCTATGCAGTTTACCGGAATGGTTATTGTTTCTTTTGCGTGGTATTTGGGACACCGTGTGGGTGAGAAGCGTGATTTTGGTGGAGAAATAATTTTGGGACTGCTGGGAGAAGGGGTCTGCACGGGCATGGCCATGAGATATAGCGTTTAAAATAGGCATGATAAGCTCTAACCCTCTCTCTTAATGATTTATTTCTTTTAGCATTTAGATAAATCAATATCTACAACTTTGTTCGAATCCTGTAGATGTGGGTTTCTTTTGGAATGTGGATGTGTTTTTGTTTTACTAAATAGATAGCGTTTGGACTCTAGATATCATATAACATGTATTTACACATATTGACTCCTACTTGAAAGAGATGCTCAAAAAGATATGAGTTTTCCAAATGACTTTTATTCATAATTGCATGAACTGATCTCTCCTCCTTTACAGTCTATCTTATTTACTATTTGAGTAGAAGAAATATCTACATCAATTCTTGCCTGTTGATCTTATAATGTTGGGTTATCTTTTGCCTTGATTCTCCCTTTGAATGATGGTTTCTATAGGAAATATTACGGAGCGTGAATGAGGTTTATAATTTTGCTTGTATTGTTTATATTATGTAGAACATGGCTTGAAAAAAGGAATCTCCGATATGACTGTATTTGGGTTTTACTGTGGATTTATAATAATATAAACTCCCATTGGGATTGGGGGGCTTCCATTTGGGAAGAGTCATACTAGTTTAATTGGTCTTTCTAGATAGCTCCATATGAGTCATTTGATTATCATTTACCTTGGGGATTATTGAAAACCCCTCACCAGGACCTCTACTATTACTATTACTATGAGCTTATTATTAGATTGGAACCCTCCTGAAGCATGCGTTAATGGATTTTCTATGACCTCTACAAATATGTTATGCACGCAAGTCATTATCCTCTGTGGATAATTATTTGGCTTAATTTTTGAGACACTACTTGGATCCTTGAATCGGTTAAAGTAATATTGGATACATCGACATTCCTCAAGCTTGATTGATATGTGATGCCCTCATGCATATGAATTCAGGAAATGCCTGAAATATGAAATTATAAATTTATCTTATACCTTGACCTTGAAGCTTGTCGATAGACGTTTGGTAGAAAAACAGATGAATAGGGAAGTTAAGATAATTACCCTAAAATGGATTCATGCACAGCCTCAAGTAAAGGTAACAGCTACCATAATGGGACTGTGCATACCATGTATGCCAGTAAGGATATAAGTCCACCTGAAATTATCTAACTTCATTTTTATATAACAATAATTAATACCCATAAATTGGTGTATGCAAGTGGAGGTTGAATTATATAACAGGATTTATCATGTTATCAGGTAACCAGTAAGGATAAATATGTTATTTCAATACTTGGTTAATGAATGGAATATTTTCTGGTATTTACGATGATTATTATGTTAGCTAAAATTTGATACTTGCATCTCAACTGGGAGTTGAGATAATGTTGGTACTTGTATTTATAGTGGCTTGGACTACGCTTACTTATCTTAGTTAGTCAAATGTATCTTTGACATATTAGCACAAAAATGACAATGTCATTAATCGTAGCTCATTCCAATGAGTTGGACCCTTGTACTAAAAGAAATATATAGAGACATGGAATAAGCAACCAAAAGGATACCTAAATATTATACGAACTTGTGGATTGGTGGAATCTTTGTTAACATAAGTATATCCTTAAAATTGTGAAATAAATATCCAAATTATACTTCATATCACTGAGTTTCTATGAAGGTTTGATACTTGGGTAATATTGATGAATAATATAAAATTGGTACTTGTATTTATTATATAAGCTTAATGTCGTTGGTGCTTTTATTTAATTGAAAGATAATATTGTTGGGTACTTAAATATGTGAAGTAGGTCGAGGGTATTAGGTGAGCGTCATTATTATTACTGTAATTTGAGTATGATTGATTGCATGGTTAAGATTGTATATCTAGTCACTTGGAATTGTGTCTTAGGTAAGCAAATCTTAAGGAAGTGAACATTAATGAGTAGGAAATGTATTATCATGAGATGTACAGTTAAGTTGTAAATGTATGTTAGAAATTTATTTGATAAGGAGTATTGCAAACTTTCATTTATTAAAATACTAGATGGCATAAATTATTAGGTGAGGTTTATATCTTATCATGCTCAGTTCTAGCGAACTGACTCTAGTAAATATTTGTGCAGATGGATTATGCGACTAGATTAAAGGAAAAGAGTGTAAAAGTTTCATCAGTTCAAATTATGAAGTTCTTTGTAGAAAGTTCAATGCGTTGTAAATTTTGTAACTTTTCTTGCAAGGAGTTTAGAAGATCTCTTGCCTTGGTATGTTCAGAAAACTACGTAGTGAAGTGTTCTTTCCCTTTTGTTGTTAGACTAGTAACTTATCTTGGGTGAGGAATGATATTCAATCCTTACCTTGGCATAAATATTGTAATACCTTGTTTTTTTTTAGAATAAAGTGTTAAGTCAAAACTCTCTGACATCTTGTAATGATGTGATATAAGTAAAATTAAATGGAGTGGTCAACCCTTATAGAAGTTAACTAAAATATATATATTCAAATAAATCAATGTAGAGATGACTTACTTGAGAACAAGATTTCCTGAAGTACTCAAAGGTGAAACTATCCTTGTAAAGTAAAATTTTATAAATTGATATCCCTAGCTAAACTAGTGAACACTACCCCTTTTGGGTGAACCCTTAAACAAGCTTAAGGGAAAACAATGGTTAGTTTTTGGAAGATAATAAGCTTTAGCAAGTAGGGGAAGACTTTAAGTGAACTACTCTACAGTGTATAAGGAATTAACTCAGTTTATAAGTTGAAATTGTGTGAATCATATATTGAATCTCTCTGAAAACATAAGTCATGAGATAAAGGGTGTTTTATCAAAATAAATAACCTTCAATCATATCTTACTGTGACTTGCCCTAACTGTAAGTGTGTTTTGTGGTCGGACTTCTATGTTGTCATGTCTAAAAGAAAAGTAAATTGTCCTTGAAAGATGTGAATGTTCCGTGCTGCCTTTATGGACATCCTTGTATCAAGTTGTTCACAGTGTTAGTTGTACCCTTGGTGACGACATGTTGCATCATGTTATGTGTCAAGCAAGTCAAAAAAAAAATTATCCTGTATTTCACTGTGTTGTTCGTGTGTGATTATTTGGGTCGTTACATGGGGTCAACTAACCCACCCCCGATAGTATTAACTATACCCCAACCCAACTACTTTAATTATAACCCAACCCCCCCAACTAAATGCCAACCCCACATTATGCAAAAAAAAAAAAAAAACTGTGCATCCTTACTTGCGGCCTGTGTACTATAGTCTTTTACTTCAAAAAAAATAAATAAATTATATAAATTAAATATATTGACCTCGGCGGGTGGGGTTGGCGAAAGGAGGAATTCTTGGGTGTAAGGGGTTGGCATGTGGAAATGTGAAGACATGGGCTCCTTGACAGAGCACATGGGCTACCTCAACGTCCAGTGAGACCATCATTTCCCTTGTTTAATAATTCACTAACTTAACTTGTCATCTAAGGCATAGACCATCCTGAAACCCTGTCAACATAGCACATTTAGCAGAAATTGGTTTATTGCAATGAATGGAATTGGTTGAAAAAACTTTAGAAACTCTCATACCATTGCATTGGAAGGTGTAAATCCAAATACCACAGCCTTCGCCAGCATCCTCCCTGCCAGTGCACTAAATGGGAGCTTCAAAACAGGTGTGGGTGCATATAGAAGGAAAATGGACTATTTAACAGTGTGTGTGTCATAGAAATATGGTTTCAGAGAAATCATTGGTTGTTGTTTATGCAAAAGAACACGGCTCTATTGAAACAACTTTTGAAACTTCCAAGCAAATGCAAGAGACGGTATCGAACCCAATCAGTTCGCCTTTGCAAAAAATTTCTCGGCATGTGCCAAATAGGAGCGCTAGAACAAGGAATGGACATCCAACAAAGTATAAAAGATAGAGAAATTTTTGTTAGATGTTTTAGTTGCAAATTCTCTGGTAGATGCACATGTAAAAATGTGGAACTTGGCACAAGGCAAATGAACTGTTTGAAATTCTGTATTAAAAAAAGGGGGACGGTGTGGGTTTTATAGACAACGTTGACTACTGGATATGCAAGAAATGGGTTTGTTGAATAGATGCTGGTGAATTTCAAATAATCTAATTGGCAAGTGTAAGCCAAGCCTCCACATCGTGCACCAACTCTTTGCCTATTGGTTGCATGACTAATGTTGTGAGAATGAGATTGGAAATGAATGGAATAGGCATTGTTTCATTTTTTTATTTTTTTAGAGAAATGGAATGGTGGCAGCAAGAACTAACATGTGAATTGTTTAACAAGATGCTATGAGAGAGTACTAATATTGTTGTTCACTTTTAGAAAAGATCCAAAGCACGTGTGGAGTCTATTATGAAGGGGGGGGGGGAGATTTCATGTGAATCATATAAAAAAAATGTCTGCATATCAAATAGCAACAGATGTAACTATAGTCCAACTTTCCAACTTATTGATTTGATTGATGTCAGAAACATCAAGGATTATTCTCTTCATGTTCTCAATTTGACGTTTTCGGGGAAGGAGGTGCATTGAATCACCCAAAAAAATAAATATTCATGGTTTTCCCTTTTGAGTTAAGACTTGGAGAGAGGTAACGATGAAGCAAAAAAATGAGAGTAGGATTCTCCTTGCCTTGGCCTCAATACCTTGATTTGCAATTTGGCGAGATGAGTAGGCCCTTCCAAATCTCGGCAACCATTTTTACCTTGGTGGCTTGTGCGTCTTGTCCTATTCGCAGCCACTTGGGCCGATTTGTTTGTCCCTCAGGCATGGTCTTCTTACCTCCATCTTCTATCTCCATGTGGAATGCGCATACTAAAAAATATGTTATAATGTTTTTTTCATAAAATTTGCTATAATATTACCTAAATTTATCCCATATAATGACATACGGTAAGGGATTGAGGGGGTTTAAATGTAACTTTTTTAAAAAAATAAATGGGTTAGTTTACATGGAAGGGGGATAAGGGAGGAGGAGGAGGAGTGAAGAAATTATGTGGACGTGAAATTTGATATAACTTTAATACTCCCCACATGTGTGTTGCTTCACCTTCAATTTTTTCCTCAAAATTTTAAACACTCACGATCTCTACCACATGGTTTATATCAACTTACTTATTCACTGCATAGTTTAAACACTTTGAAACATCAAATTTTTTGTTGTACTTCATAGCTACTTATAAATGAAATTTTTCATTGATTAGAGAACTCATGCATCATGTACCTTCTAAAGTATTTGGTTTCCATATCTTCTTTCAACCAATCTCCAACACATTGAGAGAATCAATATAGCCACTTACTATTAACCTTACCAAACTATTAAATATTGTGCCAATGATGTACAATATGTGGACTAAAATGGTTTTATTGCGAATGGAAAATTTATAGAAACCTTGGGCTCCATAACTCTCTTATCGAGTTATTCTGAACATGTGTATTACATTGGTAAAACCATTATCTATGTAATTTTATTTTTTAAAATTTTTTAACTCTTTGAGCCACCAATTGTGGACCCTTTTCATCCATTAATGTCATCATATCTTACAAACCTTAATAATTTTATCACTATAAATTTTACCTCATTGATATCTGACATGTGGCGTAAATTGACATACTTGTTCTCCACGCGGTTTTGAGAAAATTGGTCAAAGACGTATTATGTGCTAGCTCCACATGGGCTTCACATACTAAAAATATGTTATCATGTTTTTTCATTAAAAAATATATAATATTACCTAAATTTTATCCCATATAATGACATGCAGTAAGGGGCTGAGAGGGTTTAAATGTAACGTTTTGAAAAAAAATAAATGGGTTAGTATACATGGAAGGGGGATAAGGGAGGAGGAGGAGTGAATAAAGTATGTGGATGTGAAATTTGATATAACTTTAATATTTTAATACTCCCCACATGTGTGTTGCTTCACCTTGACTTTTTTCCTCAAAATTTTGAACTCTCGCGATCTCTACCACATGGTTTATATCAACTTACTTATTCACTGCATAGTTTAAACACTTTGAAACATTGAATTTTGTGTTGTACTCCAAAGCTACCAATAAATGAAAATTTTCATTGATTAGAGAACTCATGCATCATGTACCTTCCAGAGTCTTTTTTTTCATATCTTCTTTCAAACGATCTCCAACACATTAAGATAATCACTATAGTCGCTTATTGTTAGCCTTTTCAAACTATGAAATATTTTCCAGTACAACATGTGGACTAAAATGGTGTTATTGCAAATGGAAAAGTTATAGAAACCTTGGGCTCCATAACTCTCTTATCCATTGATTCTGAACATGTATATTGCATTGGTAAAACCATTGTCTATGTAGTTTTTGATTTTTAATTTTTTAACTCTTTCAGCCACCAATTGTGGACACTTGTCATATAGTAATGTCATCATATGTTAAAAACCTTAATAATTTTTTCTTTGTAAATCTCACCTCACTGATATCTAATATGTGGCATAAATTGACTTATTTTCTCTCCACTTGGTTTTGAATTTTGGGTCTAGACCTATCCACAAAGCACTGATGGAAGGCACATGTATTTCTTTGGGGTTCTCATACTTTCTGAAACTTTTAACTCTTTCCCAAGCCTTCACATAACACTAATGATTCATTATTGTCTTGAACTGGTGAAACATCAATCTACCACAGAGTTTTATCACTATGTTAAATTTGAATTTTTTATTACAAATAGAAAACAAATAGTTGGTCATCAAGTGGGTGTATTGAGGCCATTTTTCCTATAAAAACTAGCAATATTATGGGTTTTCCTATTATTTCACCTTACACACACTCCTAAGACATTCAACATAAAAGTGACAAAAAAAATTAAGGGTATTACAAATGTAACAAAAAAACATGTTATGCAATATCTAGTAATATAATGTGTATTCCTAGGGAATCCTTGGTAATAGGGAAATGTTGCTCTTGGCCTCCACCGATGGGAGCTAGGTATGCCTCATGATTTTATTTTTCAGGCCCTTTCTATATGGATTCGACTTCCTGATTTTCCCCTGGAGTTCTGGGAGGTGGAAGTTTTCCTGGGGATAGCTAGATCCATGGGAGTACTAATAGTCATTGATCTTACAACTAAGTCATTGATCTTACTAATAGTCATTGATCGTACAACTAATATCCCTATGGGTTCTAAAATACCCAATAGAATCTTTCTTAACTCCCCGAAGGGAAGATGGGAATAATAGATTGATGTGGAAAGTTCCTTAATCTTCTACAGCAAGTGTAGATGGGTAAGGTGTGAATAGAAGACATGTTTCTCAGAAGATGTGCCTCTGTGGGAAGTCTCGATCACTCAATTGGATGATGTTTCATAGGAGGAAGACTGGAAATTTTTTAGTATGGAACTTGTTTCTAATATCCCTCTTTCATTTCCCACAACAAATAATTTGGAGTGTGTGAAGACCAAAACAGAGGTTCACGTGGGGGAGGAGCTAGAAGACGGTGCTGGCGGAAGGAGTGGTGGAGGTGGGATAGAGATCATATCCTTTTCTACTCACGCCGACCACTTGTTAGCTATGGATTTGGTGATGTATGGTGGAGAGATTCAAACTAGGGTGGATGGGGGATTGATGGAGGAGAAGGGCATGGTCGGTAAAAGTGACAGTGAGGACCAGTTGACTGGGCACGAACACAAGAAGTTTGAAATCAGCCCCTCAACGGATAGGTATGCAGTTATTGCACCAAGATTAGAGGTTATTGGGCATTGGATGGGGGAAAGATCCCTTATTTTGGTGGAAGGATGGATGACTCTTCAAATGCAAAGCTTTACTTGATCCTTGGGCAAGTTAATGATTATACGCTAGGATACTCATCTTCAAGGAATGATAATGATGGATGGATGAAGTTTAATCAAAAGAAACATTATGTGACACGAAGTTGTTATAGGATGCATTTGGGTGGCGAGCCTTAGTGTGTTGTCCTATCTTTGGGTTGAGTTAAGTCTCCTTCACTCATCCTTAGGTACGAATTACATTCGCCTGGGTTTCTTCTCTTCTGACCGCTGGTAGAGGTCATTTCTTCTATTCCTCAATGTTATATCTTTTTTCTTCTTTGAGTCTCTCATGATGTATCTAATTTGTAAGGTTTCTGAGAGCCATAATCCCTATTTTATTACCTTATCTAATAAAACAATATAATGTGTATTTTATAATAGAAGTGGTGTATAGGGAGTATGTATTAATATTAGAATACCAATAATTAGAGCTTGAAATAAGGATAATATTCATTATGTTAAGAATGAATGTGATATGCCATAATTTTACTCATTAAACCCCCATGGATAGTTCATCAATGATAAAGGATTTTCATCAGGTTAGTTAGGAATTATGTTGCATGCTCAAGGAATTAGGGGGTCTCGACTTGCTATACATTGGTAGTCAAGGAGATTCTCTCTGTTAAAAATGGGTTGGTTTTTCCATTGAAAGTCAGGAGAAATGGATAATTATTTTGCATGACTATATTTGAAAGGGTTCCACTCAAGGTATCAAGACCTTGAAGGGTTTAGATATCCCAAACTTGTATTTTATACAAAATCCATTGAAAGTGCTTGGCTCATTTCTTATAAAAGGAATTTCATATGTTGGCAGAAATAAAACCCTTAGTGCTATGGAACATAGATTAGTTCAAAATTGGGCTCTCTATCAAGTCTCATTTAGTGTGGTAGTCACCATTTGTTACCTTCCACAATGTGCCTCTTATTGAGGTTCCTTGGGTGCATGCCCTCAAGTTTATGAGATGAGGGATTTGTAAGATGTAGGATGTCTATAACCACCACTTTAGATGGATTATCCTCTAGCAAAAAGCTAAGGTTAAAGTATCATTAGTCAATAGAAACTAAGACTCATATCAATCCATTCTCCAATCTATTCCCAATGATATGTCTCAAAAATTCAGTTTTTTGTCTCATAGACCTTAGTTGAAGGATTCGAAATAGTTTCCATATACACCTTTTCAAAATTGCTTGCCCAACATAGGTAATAAATTGATGTCTCCCAAGCCTCCCATGATGAATAAAATCAACTCATGTTGGTCATTGAGCTCTTCTACTTGCTATTGGCATAGCATATTCTGTATAATCTAGTATGTTGTTCTTCATCCCAAAATCAATCATTTTGCATGGTGTATTCTTTACCAGAGGTTACCCATTGGTCACAAGATCATTCCATTAGGTATTCGAGATCCCGATTAATTGTTTTGTGGGTAAATAGAAACCCTTATACACCTTTTTATATTTTTTCACAAAGCTCAAATCATATGGGCTTTGATTTATGATTCTTTCAACCTTTTTGTCATAAAGTGTTTCTCTAAAAGAAAAGTTTGCTATTGGATTGGCTAGGCGTACCCATGGCCTTCAACTAAGTCTCACATGCTTTCATAGTGGAAATACTTTTCTTCATTTTAAAATAGATAAATTTGTCTCTTTTTGCTCATTTTCTTTGATTGCAAATCTTCGTTTTTTAACAAAGTGATGATTTTTCCTAATAGATTTTTTACAAATTCAAGTACAAGCATAAAACATGATGTTAGAAGTGGCCAAACTTCCTACCCTTCTAGATCACTTATAGGCAAACATCCCTTACACTGTTGTTCAGGATTTTCCTCCCCCTGCCATTCGAGATCCCTCTATGAGGGGAAGAGGTTCTCAGCACATTGGGTCTCGCCATTAGTTATGCAATTGTTTGGGTGGGGCTCAACTCATTGCCGTTATTCTTCTCCATCAGATTTTTGGGGAACAAGTTTGGGGTTTACTGCCACCACAACTCACTTCTATCTTCGGATATAAAGAAGTTCCCTCGGCTGACATCGGCTATTTCGCCACCCTGGTACAGAAAATTAAAATGAAGAACAACAGGAGGACATTGAAGTCACGACTATTGGCTAGGAGCACATTCACGATTGGAGGATTTTCCAGGTGGCGGGTGGGGTAAGCTCGAAGTTAGAGATCCTCTGCCTATGTCTCTCTTTACATATGAGGCACTCATTATTTTTTAATGTGATCTTATAGTTGGTTTTTTGCCTGCGGGGTAGTACTTTTTTGTTTCACATGCCTTTGTGTGGGTTTGGACTTGAACAATGCTTCCATACCACCTTTTTTTTGGTGAATAATTAGACTTTTTTATTATTGCTAATATAGGAGTTACTTCATTTTAAAAAACAAAACAAAAAACTTTGTAGAAGTATAACAAGGACTAGATATAAAGAATTTCACAAATGTAAATCAAAACTAAGATAACACATAATTTTTAGATCGTTTCATCGTGAACGAGTTACAGAATTTCAGTAGTAAGATTACTTTGAACTGTTTTTGTTTCTTATTATGTCAAAGAAATTTGACGCTTTAGAAAAAGGAGGATTATCTTTATCGAGATTATGACTAGAAATTTAATATAGTTAATACTCCGCCGGGTTAACATTGATTTGGTTTTTACTATACTAAAACTTTGAATAATAACTGTTATGGATGGATATTTACATCTCCCAAGGTTGAATAATAACTTGTTTCATGCCATTTGAAATGTATATATAAAGTATAACTCTGATGTGAAACCTGCATTTTGATTGCTGAAAAACATTTCGCCTGCTCATCTTTCCTTCTGATACATAAAATCGTTCAAATCGCAAGAAAATGGCAGATAACCAGAACCAGAACCGCCCTCTTCATGAGCGGATAGCCTATCTACAAGATACATTGCTGCGTCTTCCTATTGAGGATGAAACCCACGACTCTCTGCAACAGCTACGCATCCGCCTTGATTCCATGTGTTCTGAGTTTCAATTTTTACATCGTTACGAGTATCTAATGCCCAGTCTCATGCAATCCTCACTCCAAAATTTACACAGGAGTATGATTGCCGTCGTCTGGGAATTTCTTGGCGAAGGGAATGAACATCAGAGGAGACAGACATTTCTGTTTCAGGCGCGCCTCGCATTGATAATTACAGCTCGTGACGTCGATGAAGTCTGTGAATGCTCGATTTGCCATAATCAGTTTGAATTTTGAGACGACGCACTGAAAATGCCGTGCTACCGATATCACATATTCCACACCGCCTGTGTTCGCCCATGGTTGGAGGCTCACGAAACTTGTCCGATTTGCAGGGGGAATATTTATGAACTTCTAAATTCAACTTCAAGTAGTGCTGATCTTGATGGCGACACGGGAGCAGGAGAAACAACAAATACATCATCCGGCCCACCTTCCGTTCCATAAATCACAAGAAGAATTTACCTTGAAAGAAATAAAACTAAAATCAAGGGCTATCTATAAATTTTATATGCAATTTAGTAGTATTCTTATAAAAAAATGTCTTAATAACACTATATTATCTAGTCTCGCTATTGTTATTAACTGAATCGATTCAATAAGTACTAATCACTTATCTAGAATTCAATTTGTGCCTTCCGCATAGTTAATTAGGTTGGTAGGTTTATATTAATACATATAAGTAGAGTTTGGGTGAAATGTTTTCACTAAAAAGTTAAGTTTATTATCCATGTGTTGCTCTTTTCTGTCTTCTATGCACTATATTTGTAATAAATGACTAAATTTAGGGCATGGTTTTATTGGGGAGTTTTTCTTGTAAAAGATATGTAGTCAGAAATCCTCTCAAGTATATATCTTGTTATTAGAAGAAAATGTATCTTCTCTTCTAAACTAGGAGTGTGTGCCTTAACTAGCATGGATAAATTCTAAAAGATATGTAGTCACAAATCCTTTGAAGTATATATCTTGTTATTAGAAGAAAATACATCTTCTCTTCTAAACTAGGAGTGTGTGCCTTAACTAGCATGGATAAATGCTATCTGGACTTGCTCAAAAAGAAGCCATAACAAGTTTCGAGAAGATGACTCAAATTGTTATATTTTAAATAAAATTGGTGTAGGTTATACTGTATATTTGGCATGCAATATATAGTGGTGAGGGTGACACATTCAAAAGTAGGAGGTTAGAGGGTTGAATCCTGGGGAGGAAAGCCTTAACAAATTTAGTCAAGGTTAGGGGTTCGAATCATAGGAGGGAAAGACTTAAAAAAAAATAGTCAAAAGTTCTAGATTGTAGGCAAGAAGTTGACTCATTTTGTGAGTGTCGTTTATAGTCAACAAAATATGAGCCCTAACAATTTTGCCAGGTAATTTTTAGTGATTATTTGGGAGGGGTGCTGGAAGTTTCCCCTATTCTTTAAGGTTCTTTTTCAATCATGTGGTACCTTGTAATGTCAACTTTTCATTGTGGTAGGCTAATGAGCTCTTCATTACTAACATTTCTCACCTAAACATTTTCGTATATGCTCTTAAAAAAATAGTATTCTAAAAAAATTTGCTTGTTAATTTTAAGAGGTTATTTGAGACATGGGTTGAATGTGTTCCATACTCTTTGGGGTCTTTTTAAATATGTGGCACCATGTAATGTAGACTTCATATTGTGCTTGAATACTACTATATGCATTCCTATAATTTCTCACCTAAATTTCCTTAACTATTTATTGAATGTTGATATTTATTTAGGTATATTAAATATCCTAATATTATGCATTTTTATTATCATTTGAATTATTAATTCACATAATCCAAATAATGTAAGGTAGTATGTAGTCTCATCTCTTTTGCATTATTAGATATATTCTTCATTATACAAAATAATATTGGAGCTATACTTCAAATATAACTTATTTTCCCTTTTGCCCCCATGTCCCTACACTTCACGAGAAATAGAAACATGCTTCAAAGGTTAGCTAATGTAGTACCCACTTCTCTTCGACAGTTATTACATTTTGATTTTGATTACTATTGATTATAGACATAGATATTATCATATCATTTTGGTTTAGCATGATTTTAGATGATACAGCTATTCTGACTTTTGATGGATTGTGATTCACTAGTATGATTTGTGTGGATTCTTAGAAACATAGAGAGACATTTTATATTGATGATGATAATATGTTGTTAGCATATATATTACTGACATTCAGAATTCTATTCATATTAACTATGATTTAGCATTTGAACTAATCTTGTGATCTTATTGATATTGATGAAATGGTATAATTGAGATATTGATTGAAATTATAGACAAATGACATTATTGTTTAGTATAGATGATAATGTAGTTATATGAGGATATTTATTGATGGATGCGCGTATATTTTATCTTTGATGTATTTGATGCGACCACGAGACTGAAGGAGGTATTCTGTGATTTTGTAGTTAATTATATCACAACAATCAAAAGGGTGTTAGGAGACCAACCACAATGGAATAATGGATGGATACAACAATGGTTACCATAGAAAATTGTGTAATGTGTTATGTTTTGTTTGAATTTGCTAGGGCATCCTCATGGGGGGGAATGATCTCCAATTGTGACCATGGGCTATGTGGGTAACTCTTCCCTTTTCATTTATTTATTTTTGAGCATGTGATTTATTTTGTGATGTAATTCATTTAATCATTGTTGATTAATGTGCCTTAATTAAGTAAATGAATCATATTTATTAAGCTATTTGGGGATGGGACAAAAAAGGGGTCATTTATTACAGTAGTTGGTTCTTTGGTTCTTGTGTTTTAAGTTGAGTGTATTTTGATTTTGAGTTTTGTACACCCTACCTTACTTGGGAAATTCGGATTTGGGCGTAAGGACCATTTTTGGAGGATTTGGGACAAGTTAATCTTGTCTCACACCTCTTAATTTCTTATACCAACCCTACCTATGGATTGGAGAGTAAAAAAGAAACCCCATTATGTACATTTTGGAAGGAAAAAGGTGACATTTAATCATACTTTCTTACATGGGTTTTAAATTTTTTCCTTAGGGGTTGTGGGTTGGAGTTGTGTGTGTAAAAGGGTTGTCATTTCTCTCAACCACCAATTTATTGTGCCTTGGGGTTGAGGATTACTTGTGACGTGGAGTTGCGGATAACTGATGTGGCATCCTACATGGAAATACCTCACCCTCCTCCTCTCTTTTTCTATTTATGCAAGCTTATTTGTTTGTTTGGGGGTTACTTCATTTTTTTGTGCACTTGTATTGTTGGATTTAGAGATTGTTGGAATGCTAATTGCAGTCTTGAGCTTGTTGGAGTTGGAATGAGCTTGAAGGAGCTTGGAGTGGGATTCTTTGACCAAGTTCTTATCATGGAAAGGTAGTAACTACACCTTTGTTTTACTTGTATTTTTTTATATGTGTATTTACATGCAAGTGAATGGTTTGTATGCTTGTTGGGATCTTGGATAGAATTCCTAACTATGGTGTAGGAGAAGGCTATGTGTATTTTCTATGTAGGGAGGTATAAGAGTTTGTTTCATGTTTTGGGAGGGAGTTGGGTTGGGTGCCCCACCTTGGACAAGAAAATTCTTGCTTTTCTAACTTGGTTTTATTGAGGGAGACATAAGAGATTGTAGGGAGGCATAAGAGAATGTGGGAGGTATAATAGGATATTGAGGGAGGAATAAGATTTTTCTAGGGGTTTTGAGTTGTGTCTTTGAGGGTTTTAAGGTGGGTACCTAATCCCATTGGGAGGCATAAATGATCTCCCCATAGATCCTCGCCCCATTAGCTTTGCATTTCAAGCCTTGTGTATTTTGAGATTTGTATTCTTGTGATTGTACCTTGTGTTTGAATGTGTGTTAAATAGTTGTGAAATTTCGTATTGTGATGTGGAAGAATTGTGTTACTTTCCATGAGTTGTATCCATTCCTTTATTACATTTTGGTTGGGGCTCGGGGGCCAATGAGGAGGATATCTTCTTCTTCTCATTGTATTATTGGTTGGGTGGAGAGTGTTCCCTCTCCCCCATTTTTGTTGTTGTGATTGAAGTGAAGATATGGTGGAGTTCTTCTTGAAAACTTGGAACTTGGAGTATTTGTAGAAATCAAGAAATCCTTCATTGTAGAAACCTTTCTTGTAATTCCCACTTAAGTGGAAGGCTAGTAGACTTGCATGTAAAAGAAAATTTGTATTGAACATTTTTTTATTATTAAGATTGTAATGTATTGTTATAAAGAGAGCTCTTTTCATTGTAAGAAATGAGATATGCTCAAAGAAAAAGGAAGTTCATTATTATTTATAGCAGTTATATTATTGTAAAGAATAAAAAGGGAACCTTGGAAATTGTAAATAATTGAGAGTGTATTCTTAGTAAATATTAAATGTATGATAGATGCTTGTGCTACCCTTGAATGAATGTTTGTAGTTGAAGTGAAAGAATACACTAAATTAAAATAAATTACCTTGTTTAGAAATTACATTCTTGTTGAGTAAAGGAAAACAATGATACTTGGAAATAGATTAAGTTTCATTTCTTCATTTTAGTTTGAAAACATTTTGTTTGGGAAAATATTCTTGTAGTTGTTTTCTTGTTTCTATTGAATACGAAAAATCTTTGAATTCAGCAGTTTAATGCATGGGAGTAATAAATGGTTTAACCTTTAAAATAGAAACTTTAGGCACATAAATTCAAGCTAAGGATAAACTCTAAATCACCCTAGTAAAAGTTGTGTTTGGAAAAATTACGGAATTGATGGTTGTGTTTTCAAAGAATAGGACCTTCACATTGTGCAGAGTAGTAGTCTCTAGACCACCGGCCTTATCAGAGCGGTGATCTCTAAACAACCACCCAGGCAAGGTGGCAGTTTAGGAATCGTCACACAGGTAAGGAAGTGGTCGTAGGACCACCAGTCTACTTTGGGTGGTGGTTTCATCATTTTCGGTGGAATGGTAAAATTCACGAATGTGTGAATTTAAACTTGATTTAACCAAAATATGAGCATATAAAATGTAAAAAGGAAACCACCAGCAAATCATAAGGAAATAATTTCATTTTTTTAAGCATGGAAATATTTGAATGAGCTTTTAAATGTATCAAACGTCATAGATTAATTAGAAAGAGGGTTTTACCCAAATCGAGAACTCAAAAATGGAAATAACTAAATAAATAATCTAGATTTGGAATGGAATCTCTACAATCTACAAATGGAAGACATTGCTTTAATAAATCCATAGACTATGCTAAATTAAGCTAGATCATACTGAATCCCTCCATGGATTTCCTCCTAGCTTTTATGGCTTCCACTCCTCCAACCTGCAAATCAAATAATATAAAAGAGACCAAATGAGGAGGCTAGGGTAAAGAAAAAGATTTAATAAAATTTCATAAGGATAGTTAGGGTTAGTATGGAACCTTGAAATCTAATGGCCACAATTGATTTAATTTAAGGGTTAGGAATCAACCCTACAATTTTTAGGTGAGAATATTTATATGATGGGATTTAAAATAAATTAGATATATGTGAAAATGGGTGAATGGGGCCATTTAGTTCCTTAGTGTATTAAGCTAAATATGTGACTCTCCTAGGTTGTTTTAGTAAATGATTAAATATGCATTAAAGATAATAATTTAAGGGGACTAACGTAACTAAGGGTAAGGGTTTAATAAATATGGGGTAAATGATTTTTTGTGGAAGTGAAAACTAATTAATTGACTATAAGAATTAATGGACTCCTTTGCTAGAGAATTGTAGTTGAAATTGACTTTAGAAATGGGTTAAGAATTATTTAATTATTAATCTATAACTATTGCATTTAACGTAATGTAGTAGTTGTGAGTAGGAAATTAATCAAATGTATTACAGGGTTTGACACCCTTGCAATCATTTAAACAAAAAAAATTGTCGCATCTTTCTAGATAATTATTTAAGGTTTATGTGGTTTTAGAATGTCATAAATTTGTGGGCATTACATTTGGTATCAAAGCCAGGGGTTCAACGCTTGGACTCCAAACACACTTGGAAACATAATACATAACAAGAAAACTTAGTGCAACTCTAAACCTAGATCACATTAACTTGCATGATATTTTAAAGTGTAGAAGACATAGAAAAATGAAACAAAACCTGGAATTATAGACTAACTCTCTTTTTAGTCTATGCAGGAGGCGCAGATACCACGAGGGGTTCTTACACGTAGACCTAGACTTACCACCCCCAGATCAGGTAGTAGCAACCATATTGCCTCATATACTGCAGACACTACATGATGTTAATGCCACTATACGCAAAGGATATTTAGGAGGGAGACCTAGCAGACACAACAGAGAGCCATCAGTAGAGGCTCATACACCTTCCCAACATAGTGACGATTATAGGGCAGAGAACTCCCATGTGGAGTCAGCTAGACAAAATTAACCACTGAGAAGTCCTGGAGATAGGGCTATAAGACATATGGAAAAATCTAGGGGCCCTAAGCAGCATGATGATTGTGGTGAGAGACCTAGAGGCAGACAACCTATAATGGCAGATCACATCAAAGAGATTCTGAAACTCTAACCATCTCATTTTACTTGGGACACTGGGGGATTTCAAAAAGAGGCTTTGTTGGTCATCTTGAGTGGATGCTTCAAGCTATGTCTATGTATTAGCAATACGAAGGCTTGTGTTGTCATCCACCTTCTGAGAGATGGGGTCGGGGTTTGGTGGAGGACTGCAGAGAAGAAGCTCTATGTGGAATCCAATATAGTTACATGGAAGCTCTTTGAGGATTGTTTCAAGAGTAGATACTTGTCAAGGAGGTTCATTCAGAATATGATAGATGAGTTCTATGATGTACATCAGGCATTCATAATAGTGGAAGAGTATGAGAGTCACTTCATGGACCTAATTCAGTATGTAGACTATATGTAGGACAAGTAGGTGAGGATCCATAGGTTCATCAGAGGCTTGAACCTAGAATTAGGAGGGGAAGTTTGCATTCATTATCCATATACCTTAGCAGAAGTCATTGCCATTGAGAATTCCTCCATTATGGAAGAGACCAGGGGGAAGACACAGCAGGCCAGAGATAGAGTGCAGATCCATCCAGCAGATGCAAGATAGAAGATCGAGGGGGTCAACTGCTCCTCCTCGTGGTATACATGGTTCTACACAGTCTTCATTAATAACACCACAACAACCACCTCAACTGCAACAGACTCATCCTCCATTTAGGCCTCCATAAAGATTCAATGCTTAAATAGGACATAGTATGCGGCCTCCTCCTAGGGGACCAGTCAGGACTTATGCACCACCTAGATCTCAGTCAGTAGGGGATCTTCAATAGTGACCTCAGCGATCTGTAGTATGATCATCGGGATCCATGACATAGACCACTAGAGTACATGTAAGATCCGCTTCTCATTGGAGGGGACCAAGTAGTTTTTATGGTTGTCGTGTACTTGGGAATCATTAGACAGATTGCCCTTAGAACCCTAATAACAAGGGTAAGGCACCAATTTTAGAGCCTACAATATGTGATATGGCTAGGAGCCAAAGGATTTATGCAACGGTCGAGAACTACCAAGTAGAGCACCAAATCATGGTGATTGAGACTACATGTAGTATAGATGGCATTCCTATTTCTGTTTTATTTGATTCAGGATCCTTAGATTCTTTTATTTCTCCATTTGTACTAGAGTGATTCAGGCTGGTGGTAGTTAGGTAGAGCCATAGTTGGGATGTGGAGATAGCTTCTGAAGCCAAACTCACAGTGGATCCCTTAGTCAAGGAGTGCATAGTTGACCTAGGAACGTTTTCCATGACTCTGGATCTTTGTATCCTTCCTTTGGGTTCCTATGGGATTATTTTGGGAATAGATTGGTTATCCGCATATAGGTATAGATTTGATTGTTACAGTAAGGTAGTATCATGAATATATTATTTGGGAGTGGAGATAATGATAGTGGGAGTTAGGAGACCTACCTCTATTCATACCATATTCATTATGCAGCTCAAGCGGTGTGCATGATGAGGTTTCCAGTTGTTTTCTATCACGGTTAGCGACATATCAGAGGATAAGTCTAGTGGGCCATCACTTGATGATCATCATATCTTGATGGAGTTTGCATATGTCTTCCCAGGGGAGCTGCTAGGGTTCCCTTCCCCATGTGATATATTTTCACATTCATTTGGTTCTAGGACCAGATCCTATCTCATGGGTGCCTTACAGGATGACTACCCCTGAGCTCTGCAAACTCAAATTTCTACTAGAGGGCCTTCTGGAGAAAAGGCCTTATCCATTATAGTGTATCCCCTTGGGGCACACCAGTGATTTTTGTAAAGAAGAAGGATGGATCCTTACAATTGTGTATCAATTTTCGTCAACTGAATAAAGTAATGATCATGAATTGTTATTTCCTTCCACGTATTGATGATTTGTTCAATGAGATAAAGGGGGCTGTACGATGGAAAAGTGACATGCGAGCATGAGAATCTACAAGTAACTCTTCCTCACACCTGACCTCTCGAGGTCGTGCCGAGATAGCCGGTGGGGATAGAATACATGCGGGATGCAGATAAGCTAGTTATGTAATCTTATGTCTTTAACACGTAATAGCGAGATCTACGAATCTAAGGCAAAGAAGGCCCTCCTAACCTGAACTGGTGCGATAGATCGTTCGGTGATGATAGCTGCTCGAAGGCTCCAATCAATATCAAGCTCTGTCGTGATTTGATCTACGGGTTGTGGAATACATGGAAGATGACATGTGGGTGCTTCGTATATACCTCCTGAAAAGGTCATGAAAATGGAATGGCTAAATGTGTAATCGATCTTTTGGTGTTTTATGGATGATTCTCTGGTCTAGTCTAGAAGTCTTTAGCTTTGTTGGCTGTTACGTTTAATAATGATAGTTGTGTGATGATGTCTGGTGGGAGTGGAGAGGACCTAAATACTAATGTTTGTAAGCCAGCATCAACGTTGGTTTGATTTGTAGGCCTGTTGGGTTTTGGGACCTATGGATCACAACCGTAAGTTTGTGGTTGTTGTGGACCTCCTATGGTCATATGAAGAGTCAACCCCTTAGTCCGAGTATCTAGTAGTTGTATGCCTTTTCAGCCTCTACGTTTAGAACTAGAAGTTTTACGTTTTTATCAGAGTACCTAACAGGTGTTTTGGCAACTTGGATATGTAAGCTAGTGTCTATCTCAATGAGGAGGTCTCCTGCATCTGGCTGTGGCACTAGTGTATCACAACCGAATGTTTTCGCTCTTTCAGGTCCTTCTATAGTCATACAGATATCTATCAAGGTAGTCTATAATTTGTTTGATTTGACCAGAACGTGTGTGCTTTGTCATCTTCTATGTTTAATACTCTTAGCTGTATGTTGATTTCTTGTAGGTCTGTTGTTGCTCGGAAGACCTGAATTCTGAGATTTTGATCTATGTCAGTTATTGCTATAACAGTATTTTCTTGAGGCATGATTGGCTCAAAAACATATTCTCTGGGCTCCCTAGGTCCCGTGATTGTCATACAAGATCAATATAAGCCTAATTGAAATGAAATAAGCTAACTATGCAAGATATATCTACAACATAAATATATATATATATATGTATATATTCCTCTATTTTTGTATTTTTGATAGAATTTTGAATAGAATTGAAAGAGAAACTAATCTCATACATTTAGAAAATGACAACTAACTAATAAAAAATAAAAACAAGCAAGGTAGCCCGATGTAGCTACTTGCCTGTGCAGTTGTGAGTTTATCCTAAATAACTAGATAGTTGATTAACTTAATTGAAAGATTCTCGATCCTACCTCAAAAGTGAGGAATGAATCATAGTTTCTCATAAAATATCGATCCCCATAACTTCCCTGGAAATATCGAAAATGAAACTTAACTGAAATGAAATATTCCAGTACTCTATTTGATATGTTTTAACTAGAACTTTGAGAGATAAAACCTGGAATTTGCAGAACAGTGGCGAATCTAGTGGTGTATGATTTTGTCCCCTCATAATGATATCCTCATTCCTTCATGTTCACATGAGTCCAGAAGAGCATGTATATGCTAGAATCAACAAAAAAAGGTATTTTGAACAATGGCAGCTTGGGATATAGACCGAATAAAATGTGAGTAGGAGAGGGACAGTGCAAGTGATAGAGCTTGGCGTATGCAATTCCTAGCGGGATTTATTGTGGGAATACAACACAAGTGTACCGAGAGATTCTAGAATCTACCTTCTATGAAGAACACAACCTGCAACTTTAATAGATTCAATGTACAAAATGACACTACTCTGTTCTAAACTAATTTGCATGAACAACAATGGACAAGAATGAAGCAAGAAGATTGAATGGCTTCCAACAACAAAGGAAAACTAGCATGGACGCAAACATGGAAACAAAATGAGCTCTAAACAAGAAACTGAAAGACTAAACAATGGAAATGAGAAGTTGAAGGGGCCATTTGCTTGAAAACAAGCTAGATACTTATAGATTTCACATTCACCTAAAGGTAATTCCTATTAAAACTCCTTTACCATTAAATAATGAAGAAACACTATTCCAGGGAACATAAAACATTAATACGAGCTAAGGTGGTTGAGAAAAGCTGGTGAAAGTTGAAAAATTACGCAAGTCGCGATCAAAGGAGTGTGCTGGAAAATGCGTGAAGGACCAACTGCTCTGAGCAGGGTGGTGGTTACCAGGACCACCGCCCTGTCAGGGCGGTGGTTTCGTCACTGAAGGACAAAAAGCTTAGAAAAGAAAGGCAGAGGAACAAAAGAAAAGCACAAGGAACTTGGATAAAGCATTTGGGATGTTAACATATACTTCATGAGCTTCTCTAGATCCCGAACACCTTGCGAGGTGACCTGTATCATCATTGGGGCATGTGTAACATTGTTCCTAGTGGTACAGTACCCTACAATTTTGGGTACGTACATATTGCCCCCTCAGAGAAGCGTGTTTTAACCATGAAGAGGTGTAAAATGGTGGGTTCTGAGTATGGCTGGTCCCAAAATGGGAAGCTAGAAATTATACCTAACATGCCCGTGTGTCGAAATGTCACCATCCGAGTTCCCGCTACCTACAAAATGGAAAGAGGACTCAAGTGCAGATAGATAAAATAAATCAAAAAATAAATACTAAATTAGTATGAAATGATGACTTACCATTTGCACGTAGGGATGAGAACTTACCTCCGTTGGCACTCTAAACCTAAGAAAGGGGCATTCAAAATGAGTCAAAACACCATATATATATAAAACATGGGACCATTTTCCTATTCATTTGTGTGTGTTGATTTGATAGTTTTTGAGCTCTGGGACCCACGGTGATGGTTTTCAATGAGAGTATAGTCGAAACATTTGTATCGAGATAGCGATCATGCCTCCGTGAGCAGAACCTCGACCCACGAGATCTCAAGTTAGTTCTTCTTGATTTAACGTTTTTGCACCTAAAATGTAAAAATGATAAAAAGATTTGTCGTGGGGGGGGTTATTTTTTAGAAATGTCAGGTTTTAAATGTGTCTCTTAGGGGGGTGCCTAATGGGTAGGCTTTTGTTTTAGCTAAAATGGTCAATTTTTTGTATTTTTAAGCATTTTAGGGCATGCGACCCATTTGTAGTGGTGGGAAAAGACCGCCGCCCTGAGCAGGGTGGTGGTTACAGGGACCGCTGCCTTTTAAGGTCAACGGTTACATAACCGCCTGCCCTACTCAGGGTGGCGGTTCTCTACAGAGTGTCAAAACAACACTAGTTTAAGTTTATTTTTGCATTTTTAGTATTCTTACTTGCTTTAATGATTTTTCTAAAATGTAATCTTGATGCTAACTTGCTTCTTTTTGCGTGTTTTTGGGTGTTTTGCAGAAGAAGGAAGAGTACATTAGATGGAGCCAAGAGAGGGAGAGTGATTGGCTTCTAATAATGTTAGATGCTCTCTCTCAGGCTGAGCAGGATACTCTTCAGAGGGTAGGTATATTGAGGATTGCACGGTTCCCCCACATTGCACCTTCCAGTCACATACTATGTGACTTATTTTCTTACTGGGATGCAGATCAGAACACCTTTACGATTTCCAGGTGTTAGGGGTGAGTGGACTATCACCCTAGAGGATGTCTACCACATTTTGGGAGTCCCGATTATTGGGAGGAGACTTTCATTTGATACAATAGTATCCAGAGCTCAGGTGACTCAGTGGGCCACCTATATGGGAGATACAGTTGTCTCCACTGGTTCGAAGAAGGGGGTGAAGGTCCATTCTATTCCTGGCTTTCCCATCCCTCTGATCCGTCAGGCCATTATGGGCATCCTTGCTTCGAGATTGATCAGAGACAAGGGAGGGGATACTTTTCTCTACTACTGGGCCCCATCATCGCACAGATTGAGGCACATGGTCAAATTTATGCCTAGGGAGCCGATATACTTGGGACCACCTATCACGACTTATACAGGGTGGTTCGATTACAGGGATAGTTGTTGAGTCATCCGACCTTAGTTATGAGCTGGGTCTATGAGTGCATCATCCCTTATGGGAGAGGCATAGAGGTGGAGGATCCCGGGGCCATGAGGGCAGCTAGATGGACAGAGATGACGGTGCTTAGAGCACCCCACCAGCCAGTTGCTTCCCTGACTACTGAGGATATGGAGGCCACACCTTATCAGGCCATGGCAGGGTTGTGGGGTGAGGAGACCTTTACTTTGATTTCCTACTCTACTACAGGGAAGCTTGTGGATAGGACACGGGGAAGGTAGAGACACACCCCTTGTGATCGAGTGCCTCAGCAGTTTGGCCTTTCTTACATTGACATGCTTCCCCTAGTGGTGCCAGTGTTCAGATCCAGTTTGGGAGGCTAGGGGAGGTCCTAGAGGCTGGGGTTGGACTGTTGTTACTCCTGGTGTCCCTATTGCAGCCAGGAGGGTGGTACATGCTTGAAGACAGAGAGAGCCGGTGCTCCTCATAGGCACCTTTACTTCGGATTACCGTTGGCCCTGCCCATAGCAGTGATGACCCCATTGATATAGACTCTGAGTCTGAGGAGTTCATAGGGGGAGAGACAGAGGAGGAGACCGAGGACATGGAGATCAGCGAGTCGGGTGGGGAAGAGGATAGCGATCCTGAGTGGCATGACACTAAGGAGATCTTACAGGCTGAGAGGGTGGAGTAGAGCGTGGAGAGGGTGACTCTAGTCTCAGAGGAGTTACTTTCTTAGGACCTAGGCAAAAGAGGACAGAGTCGTGGTAGGATGCCATGTTGTCCCAGACGTAGGAGGAGGACATCAGTCAGTGGCAGTGTCCGTGGCAGGCACGGATCCTAGAGATCCTTCTTGGAGGCCTGGAGATCCGAGTGAGTTATCACTCTTCTTTTGATATTTGTTTTTAGCTAGGATTGCCTTAGTTGCTATCTCTTTTTTGTTCATCCTTGGTTTCACCTTTTGATCATTTTCTAATTTGTTGTCTCCTTTGCTTGCAGAGACTGCTGATGAGTGGCGAGACTTGATTTGCCGGGTATGTACTGATACCCTGATGCTCCCCATGGAGAAGACTTGTGCTGAGCTATCCATGGATGCAGGGGAGCCTTCAGCATCTGGTAGGCATACCAATGTTTTTTTCCCTTGTCTGGCACGTGGCCAAGATGGTGACCTCCCTTCTGTACCAAGTTAGCCAGGTATAGGACTGCAAAGCGCCTGATGAGGAGGAGCCGCTCTCATAGCGAGGCTATAGCTACTGTTGGGGACTGCAAGCCCTCAGTGCACTCAGAGTGCCGGTGTAGCCAGAGTCCTAGACATGATCGTGCGCCTTCTGAGGGATCCCATAGGGATTGAGAGGCCACTTGGCTCTTTTTGTAGTGACCTTTGTTAGGTTGTTTATATGAGTATTTTTGTATTTTTCCAGGCTCATTGAGTGTTTTGACCATGCCTAGTGCATGATGGTATTGTACATGAAACCCGATTATATATATATATATATATATATATATATATATATATATATATATATATATATATATATCTTTGGATCTAAACTCTTGGTATCTTGAATTTTGTGACTCATTTTCTAAATGTGTTGTTTAGACATTTTTTTAGAGTATTTACTTTTCATGTTTCCAGAATGTATGCAATGGACAACAAATGATAGTAAATAGAATGTTTTACTTTATATGTTTTTTGCAGTGTTGATATGAGATGATACTAACATATGGTAGTACTGAACTTTTGAACTCTTTAGGAAATGTTTGTGATTCCTTCTTATATTGGTAGAACATGATGAATGCATAGTGATAAAGAGATGAACTTGCCCCAATCCCAAATCCATGCAACTAGTAAGATGCGAGGGCTCAACACCAAGAATTAGGAAGGGCACAAGTTGTATGAGTTTGATTGAATGGAATGATGAGAGACAAAAAAACCAAGAACAAGAACCAAATTTGGACCTACACACCTACCCTACTCAGAACTACTACCAAGCTTAGAAGGCCACTTACTTTTCAGTTTATCTAGACTTAGATTCATAAATGGCAACCTGGTTGACAAAATCTAGTTTTGAGGATTTGATCTCCTTGGAATTTGGATATTTGCTTTTTCTTAACAGAATTTGATTTGTGATTCTTGGCATACGAATATTTGTTAGTTTGTGTGACTAGACCCCCCCACACCCTGCTTCACACCACTAGTAAGAAGCATGGGTTTGTCACTAAAGGAAATATACAGATGAGTAAGGGACACTTCTTTCCTTTCCCAACCTCAGATCACTAGTAAGAGATGTGGGCTTATCACCGAAGGTTGATGGGGTAAAGAAGTGTGTAAAAAATAAAATATTTTGTTTGCTTGGTGCTTTTGATTTCATTTGATTTTGACGTTTCTGATCTAAGAATTTGGGACATCCTTTCATTCCAAGATATTTTAAGAGGGATAGATGTGACACTAAGAAGCTTCTAGAACAGACCGTATGCCAAGGACAACTTTACCTAGTAGAAAGAAAGAGCAAATCCAAGTATGCAGGTCTTGGTATGGTTTCCATCAATGTTTGTTATGTCAAAATTGATGAGAAGATTTGAAAATATTTGATGATGTTTGAAGAGATGTGATATGAATATTTTTTCCAATATCTTCATAAATTTGTAACAGATTGTTTTAAGAGTAAGATCGTAAACTATCATTTTTTATGAGATGGATAGAATGAAGTAGCTAAAAGACTAATGCAATGTAGGAAGCTATAATGTACTAGCAATGACTTTGACATTTTATGCATAAAACCGCTTAAGGTGCAAGGAATTGACAGTTTCACCAAATTCCCTCACCTCCTAGTGTGCACAAAAGATAGGCACCATTTCCATAGTCTTTCATGATTCGGTATGGGCCTAACCATTTGGGCCAGAAATTTCTTCCTTCACTGGATTTCTTATTGATCTGGATGTCTAGTCTTCGAACTAGATCTCCTTCATATGTTTCTCACTCATAGAATTTTTTTTTATACTGTTGGCTCATCCAGTCAGCATAGGCTCTGTGCCGTTGTTCGGCGTTTAACCTAGCCTTGTCAAGGCTTTCTAGTTGAGAGAGGTGTGCTTCCATGTAAGATTCTTTGTCCAGGATCCCTTGTAATGAGATGCTGAGACTAGGTATTTCAGCCTCAAGCAGGAGAGAACTACTTTTTCCCTAAATACTAGTGAAAAAGGAGTTGCTCCTATTGGTGTTCTTATTGAGGTTTGGTGGGCCCACAAGGCCTAGATATAGTTTTAAATGCCAATCTCATTTGTTCTCCTTTACCATTTTGAGGAGAATAGCTTTCAATGTTTTGTTTTGTCCCTTCAGCCTGCCCATTGGCTTGAGGGTAGTAAAGAGAGGTCGTGTGATGGTTTATCTTAAAATTTCTACATAACTCATGAACCTCGTCATTCTTAAAGGACGTGCCATTATCTAAGATAATGACTTGTGGGACACCATACCTGTAGATAATTTGGTTCAAAATGAATTTGGAAATCACCAAACCTGGTACGGTGGTGAGAGGCATGGCCTCCACCCATTTGGTAAAATATTCTGTGGCTTTGATTATAAAGTTATGGCCATCGGTTGATGAGGGATAGAACTTCCCTATCAAGTCTAGACCCCACGTGGAGAAGGGCTGTGGAGTCACTATTGGTTATAGGGATTGTGCTGGCATGTGAATCTCGTGAGAGAATTCTTGACATTTGTGGCATTTGTGTACAAATTCCACTCCATCATGTTCGAGAGTGGGCCAAAAATATCCCATCTGATGTATTTTGTGAGCGGTGGCGTGACCACCGAAGTGGCCCCCACATATCCCACTGTGTGATTCATGGAGAATCTTCTTGGATTATTCTATGTCGACGCATCTTAGAAGCATGTCGTCGAAAGCTCTACGATAGAGCACTTGGTCTAAAACAACATATTTAGCGGCAATAATGCGTAACTGCCTTCTTTTTTGTGACATGGCACTTTCTGGGTATGTATGGTCCATGATAAAATTGATGATATTAGTATACCAGGGACATGTCGAAATGGGGGGTATGGTTTCAACAAAGTATATACACTCATCGAGAAAGTCTAGATCTACCAGCTCGCCCCCATCTAATGGATTGTCAACTAACCAGTTTGTAATGATTTGTCCTTTAACAGAATTTTGGTTTACGAATGTTAACTCAAATTCTCCCATTAGGGTTATGAAACGGCCAACTTTTTTAGATAAAGATCCTTGTGTGAGAAATGTTCATAAATGGTTTATCTTTACAATGACCCTTATTTCCTGGTTTAACATGTAATGTCTCAAACGTTTTGTTGCAAAAATTATGGCAAGGCATTCTCTCTCTGCCTGTGTGTAACATGTTTCATAATCGAGCAACGTTCGGCTAATGAAATAGATCACGCGTTCTCGTTGGTTATCATCTTCTTGAGCCAGCATGCAGGCCAGCAAGACCTGAGTAGCTCCTGATCATAGGATTAGAGGACGGTCTAGCTTAGGAGGCATTAGCATGGGTGGTGACAACAAGAAGTGCTTAACTGCTTCAAAGGCCTCGTTGTAATATCCAGTCCAATCGACGCTATAATCTTTCTTGAGTAGATTGTTGATTAGATGAATGGAAAAGCTTAAATCTGGGATGAACCTTCAGATTGCACTGAGTTTCCCAAGAAATGACCTAATTCCAGACTCGTCTGAAGGTGGGATCATTTTGAGAACAGCCCATATTTTGGCCGGATCAACATCAATCCCTCATGAAGATATAATGTATCCTAAAAGTTTTCCTCCTATTACACCTAACACGCACTTCTCTGGGTTTAATATGACACCATACTCAATTAGTCATGAGATGATGATACGGAGCACCTCTGTATGATCACAATGTTTCTTGGACTTGGCTAACAAGTCATCCACATATGATTCCACAATTTTATGGATAAGATCATGGAATATATAAGTCATTGCTCGCTCATATGTAGCGCTGGCGTTCTTAAGACCAAATGGCATGATAGCATAACAATAATCTCCCCAGGGAGTTATAAATGTGGTTTTGGCTTGATCTTGTTCATATATTTTAATCTGATTGTACCCTGAGAACCCATCCATGAGGGACAACAGTTCAAATCCAGCTGTTGCATCAACGATAATGTCAATGGATGGTAATGGTAAATCATCCTTGGGATAAGCTTTGTTAATATCAAAGTCTATACAAATGCGTATATTCCCATTCTTTTTTAGGACGAGAACGATATTAGATACCCATTGTGAATAGTCAACAGGTTTGATGAATCCTACTTTGAGAAGTTTTATTACTTCCTTTTTTACCATGAGAGACACTTTTGGCTTCATTGGTCTTGATTTCTGTTTAATTGGCTTCGCATCTAGTTTAGTGACAATATTATGTACCGCAACTTGTGGTGCAATACATGTCATTTCTTTATAATTAAATGCAAAATCCTTTTGATGTTATTTGAGGATTTGAGTGTGTATTTCTATTTCTTTCGGAGTTAGCGAGGATCCCAACTTCAAAATTCTTGGTTCTTCCTCCGTCCCAATATTTATGTCAATGGTTTCTTCTATCAAAGAAGCATTACCTTCTTCAAATTTAGGTGGGGCTAGAGGTAGTTCCAAGCTTTCTCCATTTTCTATCTCATAGATATCGATATCCTTCTATGGAGGAGACTCTGTTGTGGGGTTTCCAAAGTAGGAAGAGGAGTGTGGTATTAGGGAAAGATCAACTATAGGGTGAGCAAGGTGTAGCTCTGCATAGATGTTTAGATATTCGAGAGTGACTTTATCACTGTCAACATGATGTAATATAGAAGATTCATTCTCAGTTGTATGTGTTAGAAGAGGGTTTGCTGACATTTTCTTCACCAATGGTTCAGTACGAAGTGATACCTTGAAACTTGTATCTTCCAACTCATTACTTGGGATAAAATGTGAAGTTAAGGTTGCTATTGAATCTGCGAGAAGGTTTTGTTCTCATGGGATTGCCTCAATGGATATGAAGTCGAATCCTTTGCTTTGATTTAATACCACTATTTTATAGAGTTGTAAGTGCTCAGCTCTAGTCTCATATACTTCAGAGACTTAGTTCGCAACTAATTGTGAGTCTCCTAACACTCTGATGTTATTAACACTGATCCTTTTGGCTATGATGAGGCAAAGGAGTAAGGCTTTGTACTCAGCTCCATTATTTTTACACTCAAATTTTAACTTAAAATCAAAAGGTAGGATCTTTCCCTCAGGAGAAGTAAAGATCACACCTGCCCTGGCTCCATAGTTACATCTAGCTCCATCGAAGTGGAGAGTCCAATATTTACTAGGAAAAATGGATGTTGGGACATTCTTTGCATCTGTTTCTTCTGTTTCCATTACTTCTACCATGCAAAGTTCCTCTACTAGAAGAGAACCAACTCCTAGGGTACATCCCATACCTGTGGAATCAAATGGTAGGAAAATTGGTAGATCTTGTTCCAGTAACTTGACAATTTTTACAGTATTTCCTAATGACATTGTTTCTACAACGTTAGCTTCATCCTTGAGGGTTGGGATGCCCTTGACTAGGTTTGTAATTTCTAGTTTTGTTGTAGGTATTAATTTTTCTTCTGGTTTTGAGTTGATTGGTTTGTTAAGTTGATTTGTCAAGAGTCCAAACTCTGAGTGAATGCCTAGTCTTTTCTTCAGGTCTGCTAGGTGTATGTCAAATGGTTTTGGGTCACCTTTTGCTACGAATATCTTTCTTGGGTTTAAGAATCTTATTTCCTGGAATAACGTAGAAGGGATTGCTTTCATGCGATGTATCCATGGTCGACCGAGGATCATATTATAGTTGGTTTCCCAATCTATGATATAAAACTCTATGAGAATTGTCTTGGGTCCTAAGGTGACTGGTAGTATTATAGTCCTAATTGAAGTAGTTTTAAGGTTGTCATAACCTCTTAGCATATTTCTTGTTGTGGAACAGTTTGTTTCTCCATATCCTAGTTTTTGAAGGAAAGAGAAGGGGACAATGTTAACTGCTGCCCCATCATCAACCATTACACATTTAACATAATTATTGTAAACCCACACCTATAAATGCAAGGCCGGATCACCTCTGTGTGTAATTTCAACATCTGTTGGCATTTTTTTTATGTCGAATATAAACTCGGTATCCCTATCTGGCTACCCTGGCGGGTGGATATTGAAGTCTATATGCTTTACTTGTGTTTCGGAAGGTGAAGTGATATTAATTAAATGACCTAGACCTAGTGCTTCTAAAAGAGCAGCCCTATGGGCAGGAGAGTTTTTCAACAAATCCAAAAAGGAGATGTGAGAGAAGGTCTTTGTTAAGTCATTAATTAAATCATAAGCACCCATGGGTTTTACCAACATTTTTTGAATGTTATCTGGCTCTAGTGGATAGATTGGATTTGGTTGAGAAGAATATTCTCATGCTCTTGTTATGAATTCTATGTGAAGCTAAGTATCTAACTCCACTAGACCAACTATCTTGGTTCGTGGCTGATTTCCTAATTGTGGTACGACAAGTGGATTTAGTGAAGTTGAGGCTTCGTGATCGTTATTTCCTGTCATTACACCTTTGTTCATCCCATTTGGATTTAATTTATTATTGTTCTTGTGATTTGGAAGTGGATCATTGAAGATCTTAAGAGGTGCATTTTGAGGGGAGACTGCCCCTGTGAAAGTATTTGGCATAGGTGTCATAGAATCTGTTAAGAACATATCTATGAAGACTTATCTTTGTTCTTCTAGCAAACATTGCATGAACTTATTGTAATCGTGAAAAGTCCTAGTGTCATGGCCTCAAATTTTGTGGAAACCACAATACGAGTTGAGATTATAACTCCTAGGTTGTTGGCTTGGCATGTGTTGTGGTCCAAAACTCTGATTAAACTGTTGATTATTAGGATTAAAGTTTTTCATTTGTTGCCTTTGGTTTAGGTTTTAATAACTAGTTGAGTTTTGACTTGGACCCTGTGTTTGGATCTGCCATTGTTGTTGTTTTTGTTGTCGTTGGGGACGATTAAAATCCACCACATTGATTGTTGGGGTAAAAATTTTGTTTTGTTGATTGTTAATTGGTGGTGGAACATTTACAACATTTGTTTTTTTTGTTTGGTTAGTCACTCCATCTGTTTTCACTCCACAGTTTTTGTTAAGGATTTTAGGTCCTTGATTGGCATTTGTGGTAGTAGGATAAGTTGTAGTATTTTCTTTGGGGATGATTGACCTCCCATTTGTTCCGTATGTCTTGCGACCACTATCTATTACAGCTTGATCTATTCAGAGAGCACTCTCGAGCACTTCATCATAAGTTCTTAGTGGGAACTTCTGGACTTCTTCCTTTATCTCTCTGCTGAGAGAATGAAGGAATAAATCGCATAGTTCCATCTGATCCATGTTTGGAGTGCTTGCTGAAGAATAGAGGATTGTACGCCATCTTTGGATGAAATGAGCAACAGATTCATTGTGTTCTTGTTTAATATCCAAGAATTCCTTGATTCTTGTTCTCAACAATTTGTTCATGTCAAATTCCTTAATGAACTCTGAAACAAGTTGTTTAAATGAATGTATTGAGTCTTCAGGGATTTTGTAATGCCAATCGAGGGTGATACCCTCTAAAGTTTTGCGGAATATTTTATCAACTCCATCCCAAGGGAGCAGTTCTCGAATGGCTATGGCATAGGCCTTAATATGTGCATTTGGGTCTCCCTCTCCTTTGTACTTGGGTAGATCGAGGAGAGGTCTTGGAAGCATGACGCTTCGTATAGTGAAGTCTAAAGGTTCTTTCAAATATTTTGAATAAGTCCCTATCGCATAGGTTTTGACCATTGACGGTGCTTGCTGAGGGGTTGGAGGTGGAATGGGTTGTTGATGTGGCGTAGCATATGTATTTGCAGGGGCATAAGGGAATCCCTGTGGTTGAGTGACCATGCTGGGAGAAGAGAACATATCTCCCTGTGGTGATTTGGAATACATGTTTAAGTATGGAGAAGCATTGCTCAGGAATGGATTATTTTGTACTAAACCGGGAGGTATTATATTTTCAACTAGAGTAGCGTTAGAAAATGTGGTTCTAGTTGGCATTTTTTGTGAATACTAAGGAGGCATACCCAACGTGCATGTTCCTATGAGGAGGTCTACTTGGCTAGGATGATGTGGAGGATTGGAAGTTCCTGCCTACATGAATTGTGAATTTTGACTTGCTTGAGCAAGTTCCAACCCTCTAACCTTCTCGATTAAGGCTGAGATGACCTCGTTTGGTGAAGACACAGTATTTTTCCTTAGTGGTGTTTGTTGTATACCTTGAGGTTATATAGGCATATGATACCCTGCTATGAATTGATCGGTGTCCTACCAAGTTTCACTGAGGGCATTTCCTATAGGTGGGGTAATGGGGGTGTTTTCTTGGAATGAGACCTCGTGTTGTGTTTTCAAAACTCCTATAGGTGGGTACATATTTTGAGAGTGTTTTTCACTCCTAGCATAACATGCTAAGTATTCATCATCTAACAACAAATATGGATCTGAATGTCTACTAATTGTTGGTCTAAGCAACACCTAAGGAGATGAACCAGATTCTCCAGTGAGTGTCATATTGTTCAAGCCTAAAGGCTTTGGTTGTTGCATTTGAGTGAGCTGATCTAACTCCTCTATTTGGAAGGAAGAACTATATCTAGTCCTTTGAGGTGGAGTTTGTGTTGAAAACCGGTTAGTTGAATATTTTTCACCCCATGCTGAGAGCGAGGGTGATGGTTGTCTATTTATTTGATCGTAGTATGTTTCAAAACCTAGGAGAGGTCTGCCATATGTATCGTATCCCAAAATATTCGGGGGGTATATGAATACTCGTAAAATAATGGGAAAGACCAATGGTGGATAAAACTAAAAAGAAGAGTGTGAAAGTGAAGCAATTGTTTGATACACGTCGGGTTCACCAATTTTGTTGGTGAAGCTGATGTGGAGGCTAAAGTGGTAGAGAAGATGAAGCAGTTGTTTGTTTCATGTTGGGTTCACCAATTTTGTTGGTGAAGCTGATGTGGAGGCTAAAGTGTAGAGAAGATGAAGCAGTTGTTTGTTTCATGTCGGGTTCACCAATTTTGTATGATGGAAAAGTGACATGTGAGCATGAGAATCTACAAGTAACTCTTCCTCGCACCCGACCTCTTGAGGTCGTGTCGAGATAGTCGGTGGGGATGGAATACACACGGGATGTAGATAAGCTAATTAGGTAATCTTATGTCTTCAACACGCAATAGCGGGATCTGTGAATCTAAGGCAAAGAAGGCCCTCCTAACCTGAACCGGTGTGATAGATCGTTTAGCGAGGATAGCTTCTCGAAGGTTCCAATCAATATCGAGCTCTTCCATGATCTGATCTATCCACATTCTTCTCGTCATACAATTACATGCAACTTGCATATTTAAAATTTGACTGTCATTTTTTACATAGATTTATAGATAAATTATAAAAATATATTAAATAAATATTAAATAATTAAATAAATATAAAATAGTTCGCATAAATAACATTGCTTTGTATTTTTGAAGTGCACTATTGAAAAATTACCGACACCCAAAAGTTGTTTAGGTGTGTCAAATTCAACCCCTAGTGCCCTGGGTGTTGGTTACATTGTTTACACACACAATTTTAAAAATTGAAATTTTTGAGATTTAATAACATATATATTAGGTAGTTCTTTATAGGGGTTTTATCTTTTTGGGGGTAACATAATCATAAATTTCAATAATCATTTCTTTTTAATTGCATATTTACTATCACTTGTATTGAAAAGCGTGTAAGGGAATCACCAATATTTACTGATAAGATATATTTTTACCGGTAAATATATATTTACAGAGTATAAGTGAGAAATTTATGTATAAGGGAGTCACCAATATTTAGCGATAATATGTATCAGTAAGATATATTTTACTGAGTATAAGTGATAAATTTTGTGTCAAAAATTATAAGAATGCAAAGTGTAGCAACCAACCACAACACAAAATCTACATTGTACGGTGCTACATGATTTTAATAAACGTTAATAATAAGGGAGAACTTATAACCCCCTATGGCCAATAATATTTGAAAAGTAGTAAAAATATTATTATGGCTCCTGTTTTTAAAAAAAAGATAGTGTAAAAAATAATTAGAATATATAAAATAATAAAAAATTGAATCAGAAGCAAATAAAATGCAATGAAATTAATAGAAACAAAAAAATATACCATAAAATAGTTAAGACAATATTTTTGAAGGGGAGATATTAGTACACTAGAAGAAAATCACGCATTTTATTGAAAAATGGATTAAAGCAGATTTACAAGATAACACAATGTACATAGAAGTTGTTCTAACAAAGAATAAACTGAAGAAACAGAAAAATATGGAAAAAGACTAAAAGAATCCTTAAAAAACACTCTAAAACAAGAGATTAAACAAGTGAAAAACTGTTTAGGAAAATACTCAAACACCCTTGAAATAAAGTGAAGAGAGAATAAGGAGTTACAAAATAACTCCAATCATTGCAATAACTGTAACACCCACAAGTTTATGTTGTTCTAAAACCACATAAACCTCAAATAATTATCTAGAAAGATGCAACAATGTTTTTTGTTTAAACGATTGTAAGGGTGTCAAACCCTATAATACGTTTGATTAATTTCCTACTCGCAACTACTGCATTATGTTAAATGGTAGAGGTCTAGATTAATAAGTAAAGAATTCTTAACCCATTTCTAAAGTCAATTTCAACTTCAATTCTCTAGCAAAAGAGTCCATTAATTCTTTTACTCAATTAATTAGTTTTCACTTCCACAAAAAAACATTTACCCCATATTTATTAAACCCTTACCCTTAGTTACCTTAGTCCCCTTAAATTATTATCTTTAATGCCTATTTAATTATTTACTAAAACAACATAAGAGAGTCACATATTTAAATTAATACGCTAGGGAACTAAATGGCCCCATTCACCCATTTTCACATATATTTAATTTATTTAAAATCCCATGATATAAATATTTTCACCTAAAAATTGTAGGGTTGATTCCTAACCCTTGGATTAAATCAATTGTGACCATTAGATTTCAGGGTACCATACTAACCGTAACTATCCTTATGAAATTTTATTTAACCTTTTTCTTTACCCTAGTCTCTTTTATTTTCTTTGATTTTCAAGTTGGAGGAGTGGAAGCCATGAAAGCTAGGAGGAAATCCATGGAGGGATTCAGTTGGATCTAGCTTTGTTTAGCTTAGTTTATGGATTTATTAAAGAAATATCTTCCATTTGTAGATTTTCAAGATTCCATTCCAAATTTGGATTATTTATTTAGTTATTTCCATTTTTGAGTTCTTGATTTGGGTAAAACCCTCTTTATAATTAATCTATGACATTTGATACATTTAAAAGCTCATTCAAAGATTTACATGCTTAAAACAATGAATTTATTTCCTTATGGTTTGCTGATGGTTTCCTTTTAATATTTTATATGCTCAGATTTTGGTTAAATCAAGTTTAAATTCACACAGTCATGAATTTTACCATTCCGCCGAAAATGAAAAAACCGCCGCCCAAAGCAGACTGGTGGTCCTGCGACCGCTGCCCTACCTGGGTGACGATTCGTAAACCGCTGCCTTTCCTGGGTGGATGTTCAGAGATCGCCACTCTGTTCAGGTTGACGATCTAGAGACTACCACTATGCATAGTGTGATGGTCCTATTCTTTGAAAACATAACCATCAATTCCACAATTTTTCCAAAAACAACTTTTACTAGGGTGATTTACAGTTTATCCTTAGCTTGAATTTATGTGTCTAAAGTCTCTAGTTGAAAGGTTAAGACATTTATTATTCCCATACCTTAAATTTCTAAAGTCAAAGATTTTTTTTTTCAATAGAAACAATAAAATAACTACAAGAATATTTTCCCAACAAAAATGTTTTCAAACTAAAATGAAGAAATGAAACTTAATCTATTTCCAAGGATCATTGTTTTTCTTTACTCAACAACAATGTAATTTCTAAACAAGGTACCTTATTTTAATTTATTGTATTCTTTCATTTCAAATACAATCATTCATTCAAGGGTAACACAAACATCTATCATACATTTAAGATTTACTAAGAATACACTCTCAATGATTTACAACTTCCAAGGTTCCCTTTTATTCTTTACAATAATATAACTCCTACAAATAACAATGAACTTCCTTTTTCTTCGAGCATAGTTCATTTCTTACAATGCAAAGAGCTTTCTTTCTAACAATTCATTACAATCTTAATAAATAAAATGTTCAATACAACTTTTCTTTTACATGAAACTCTACTAGCCTTCTACTAAAGTGGGAATTAAAAGAATGGTTTCTACAATCAGGGATTTGTTTTGACTTCTAAAAATTATCCAAGTTCCAAGTCTTCAATAAGAACTCCACCATATCTTCAATTCAATCACAACCACAAAAATGGGGGAGAGGCAACACTCTCCACCTAACCAATAATCCAACGAGGAGAAGAAGCTATCCTCCTCATTGGCCCCCGAGCCCCAACCAAAATGCAATAAAGAATGGATACAACTCATGGAAAATAACACAATGCTTCCACATCACAATGAAAAAATTCACAAAAATTTAACACACATTCAAACACAAGGTACAATCACAAGAATGTAACTTTTGAAATGCACAAGGCTTGAAATGCAAATCCATTGGAGCAAGGATCTATGGGGAGATAACTTATACCTACAAATGGGATTAGGTATCCACCTTAAAACTCTCCATGTCACAACTAAAAATCCCCACACAACTCTTATGCCTCCCTCAAGATCCTCATATGCTTCCCACATTCTCTTAGGCCTCCTTACAATCTCTTATTTCTCCCTCAAAATAACCATGTAAGAAAAGAAAGAATTTTCTTATCCAAAGTGGGGCACCCAACCCAAGGCCCTCCGAAAACATGAAACAAACTCTTATTCCTCCCTACATAGAAAATCCCCATAGCCTTCTCCTACACCATACTTTGGCATTCTATCCAAGATCCCAACAAGCATATAAACCATTCACTTGCACACAAATACACATATAAAAAATTACAACAAGTAAAACAAGGGTGTAGTTCCTACCTTTCAATAGTAAGAACTTGATAAAAGAATCCCAATCCAAGCTCATTCCAACTCCAACAAGCTCAATACTCTAACAATATCTAACTCCAACAATACAAGTGCACAATAAAATGAAGTAACCCTGAGATAAAATAAATTTTTAGAATTTGGAGCCTTGATTTATCCCTCACACTTATAAACATGTACTTGATACTTTAAGTTTGGTTCATGGTTGATTTAGGGAAGCAATATATATGCATTAAAAGTTTAAATATTTTTTTATTTTGATTGGTACTCTAAGAAATAGAATAATGTAACGCTTTCTATTTACCTTATTAGAGTAGGTGAATAGAGGATCCCTAGTTGCACTTTATAGATAAGGGTAGATGTGTTTGTATATGTGACCAATCGAATTAATTTCCATTTAACTGAACCAAAAGTATCACCTATATGATGAAAAATATAATTTGTGCATTTGAGAAGATGGTGGTTATAAGTGCAATGCATAAGCTCATTCTAGGTGGGATAGGTTTATGGATAAACATTTCTTGGACCTATGAGCCTATCTAGGGTATGCAAGGAATCAAGTTTGATATAGATATATGTTTATAGATGTGTTTTGTAGTAGGTGCATTGATTCCTAAAATTATAAGTTTTAGAATAGTTGTGTCCTAGTGGAACTAGGACATGGGAGATATTAGGAGGATATATTTATTGGTAATTTATGTATGAATGAGAAAAATGTCAAGATAAGTGTCAAATATCATATTACCAAGTTCTTGGATGATATTTTAGGTATTATAATTGCCTTGATTTTAATTTAATATTGAAAAATAATCAAGTGATTAAAATAAATTTCAAACCTCATGTCTTAAATAGGATGGTTTTCGTAAACACTTCAATGTCAATGCACAAATCCACTTAAAATTTACAATCGTATGAATGCTTAATAGTATTGTATATAGATATTTACATGTCAAATTTGAAGCATTTTATTCGAAATGATTGTAATAAAGTGAAATATTCACACGAATGACTACAATTTATTTTCATTTTGAATCATGCCCTTAGTTTGTTGCATATTAGTAGTTCCATCAGGATTTCCCAATATGAAGTGAATTTTATCATCTTTTATAATATTACCATGTCAATAGTGTGAATCATTTTCTAACTTCATATCCTTTGCAATGGCTTAAGGTTTTTTCTAGCTTAATAACCTTTCCTATAGTGTACATAGCTCTTGCAAACTTAATTTCCTTGTTGGTAGCCTAAGATTTCATTCAATTTTGTGGGTTGTTGATGTCAATTTCAGTCTTAGGCGACTAGAAAACCCATATGTGTTGGTATATGAAATTGTTAAAAAAAATCCAACCCATATGTTGCATTGTCTGCAATTTAAAAAATTAATATGCATTTTTTTATTGATTTTATCGTAGCATATAACTTGGCATTCATCTTGAGCCAAATTTTGATCATTTTATGTAAGTCATGGAATCCTCATACACATTAGCCTATTTGGAACACCAAAATTATGCACTTAAACAAATAAAATTAATGGTGTATATTGATTGTTAATTTATGTCACTTGTTCTAAATATATATGACCTAAATATCTTACCCAACTAAAGTATGAATTTTATACAAGTGTATTCATATTGAAATATTAATGCAACAATCGTGTATATTTTTACATGGTTATAACATATGTAAATAAAATCTTGATAAAAATAATAATGCTTCTTACATCATATGAATCTCACAATCTCATCTACCATATTTGTAATACATTAGTGTACCCACATAGGCATAAAATGTGGATGTGAACACAAGTTAAGTATTGTGTGAAAACAAATCTTAATGCCATGCCACTATGAATATATAACATTTACAATCTATTGTAACAAAAAATAGACTAAATTTTTTCATTTGACCATGAACATATTTTATAGGAACATTTCACGTCACACATGAAAAACATTAAATTCCATGATAATTATTGAAACCTACCAACTCCCAATATTGTAATGGAATTATAAATCATACAAATCCTCGAAGAGAGGTGTCTTTTCAAACTTTCATAAATCAACTTGATTGTGAGTTGACCATTAGCCCAAGTAAGTAAGATATAAATATTAGAAGAGTCAAAATTGCTTTTAATTTCAATGTGCTATACTTGATCACCTATGACACGTGATGTAGACACCTAAAAGTAGCATCGTTAATTCCCTGTATCCATGTCTGCTAGCACCCCTTTCATTATCACATGACTATCACATCATATTATCCTTATCCTAAGTCTTATTCCTCCCCTTTATATTTACTCCCTATAAATATCATTCTACATCTGTAAAATCCTATTCTACCCCATCTTAAAACTACTTACACCACTTACAAACCAAAATCATATAAAACAAAAAAACTCAACAACCTCACAACCATTCAACAACATTTCTAACCCATATGATCTATTTCCAATGTATAGATCATTCGTTCCAAAAAAAGAAAAGATCCATCTAGGAAGTTGTTTTAACAACTTTCCCATATTTTCTATATCGTCGGTGATTCCCTCAATCACCAGTGATTTCCCCTTGTTGACAGTAAACTCTATAAATACGTGTTCCAGACCTTCATATAAGGTTAGCTTCCTCTGTCTTAGGTGGTAGTCATTTGGAATTTTCCTGAAACATGACGATGCTCAAAAGCATTCATGTTGTAACATTACTATATCAGAGTCCTTTTCATCGCAACCATATTCAACAATCTCTCCTTCAGATCTTATAGGCCATTCACACATCCTAGAGCTCAACTTAGTGAATCATCTACAGTCTTCTCCTTTAGGGTCTCGTCATTGTTGCAGTTTTATCTATTAGCTTACACAAGCATTCAAGACATAAACAATATATTCTTCAACCTTTGAAATTAAAACAATATTTAAAAGTCTTAAATTTTAAATGTGATATAATTTATTTTTTTCTTATTTTTTATCTCAAAAATATTTAATTTTGAGAAAAATCAATTTACTTTTATCATATATTTGATATAAAATAAATAATATTAATATTAAAATATATCATTTTTTATTAATAAACAATCATATATTTTTAGTTTTACATTAAAAAGATTTATAAAAAATCAATGATTTATTACTTATTTAATAACACTTTCTTTGATATTTCCTTTAGTAAAGGAAGAAGTGAGCGATTCTCTCCGATTATCATGTAACAAATGTCCTGAATCTATTAAGATAATCTTTTAATATCTTATCTCACCTTTTTGGAAAAAAAAATCATTCAAATTTACAATACCCTTACTGCCTTTTTAAGCACCTGTCAAGATCCTATTGAGCCATTTACAACACTTTATTAATTATCTAAACGAGGATAATATTTTGATAAATAGATTACACTTTGTAAGGCGCAGAGCTTATGGGAAAGGTCCTTGCGGACGTTTCTGCGACTGTGATTAAATTGTGATACGGTTTGACGGCTTTTCTGGATCAAGTATCACTATCAAACCGTCATATAGCCATGGACTATTTTTAATAGTTTTTGATCTTCGCATTTGTGGGGGGTCTCCATCTGAATACATAATTTTATCTTATCCTCCGCAACTTTGAGATTTCTTGCACGCGGATTAACGATGGTTGCCCCTCGTTTGGCTAAGTCACATCTCACATTTCAGGGAATGACCTTTATATGCCCGAAATGTGGCTACATTGCATATATACAATACATATATATCAAATCCTCTCTCTTGCACATCTCTTTAGTAGATTCTTTTGATTTGTTCAAAATTCCTTCATGCAGTAAAAGAAGGAAGGAGGTCTGTCATCCATCAGCGTCAACATTCCATCATCTATAGGTAATATTTAAATCCCACATGATTACAAAAGCGAACAATTCTTGTCTGGCATGGGACATGAAAATGCATTCAATTCGAGTGGTAGAGGCACACACAACAAGTCTAAAGTAGGCTGCTTGGCATTCCACAGTGGGATGATTTCCATGAAATGATAGGAATCATATTAACAAATTTTATTGTAACTAATAACTTTTCCAATATGAGACAACAAAAGGCCTTATTCTTTGGAAAAGGGGGATAATTATGCTAGAATCGCAAGGAGAAATATATAAAATTAAGTGATCATCTAGAAGTAGATAGACACTCGAATACTCGGTCATGACTAGCCGCTAATTAAATTTTTTAGGGTTTTCATTTTGTGTAGTTTGGAGTTAATTAATTTATTAAAGGTTTCATATTTTATCCCAGGCTTGGTTTATAGTTGAATTGTGATTTTCCTAAATAATAAGTTATTTATAGGAATTGTGATGGTAAATAACAAGTCATATTTCATAGGTGATTCCTGATGCTGAATAATAAGTTATTTATATGTATATAAGAATCCTTGTTGGATTTAGTCCTCATCGAAATCAGTTTTTTGTTTATTTATATTTAAATTATATTGCCTTTTACATAGATTATCTTGGTTCTTTCTATAATATTTATGGTTTATGAATAATTATTTTGTTGCATTCATCTTCATTTCTTCCCTTACAGATGTTTGGCCAAATCACATCAAATATCAAACTTTCATCAAACACTCAAGTCTATCCAAAATGTGGCCCCTTCTCATTTTGTGGCTAACTCCTCCCATTCTTCCCTCTCTTGTGCCTCAGTCACAAAATTTTGCTTTCAGGCACTCAAAACCTTCTGGAAGTGGCACCATTGGATAGAGCTCTTTCTCTTAGCTTTCCAGAAAGGTAAAGTTTTCCTCCTAACTCCATGTATTTTTGAAGTTATGGCTCGGCGGAGTTTTTTGGAAAAATTTTCCCCTGAAAGGCCCGTAGCCAATGAGATGCCACCACGTGGCACCTAGAGTGGCGGAGTGCAGGGAAATTTTGGAAAAAATTCCAAATGACCAAAAAGGCACAAAAATTCAAATTTTCCCACCGACCCGATTTGGTCTGTGTTTTGACCTAAAACTTCAAATCACCATATCTTTCGATCCAGAGCTCGGTTTTTCACGTTCTTTATATCAATGGAAAGATGGTGAAATTATCTACAAGATTCCATGGTCAATTTTTGCATTTTGGTTCAGTTTGGAGAGAGAAAATAAAGAAACACCTCTGGCACGTGGTCATGGCCAGAAATGACGTTTCAACAACCAGTTTTAATGCAAAATGGGTCGCATTCTTCTTCAGTATGGTCAAAAATGTCAGGGCATGGGTTTGTAAGGACCTCCATGCTATTTTAATGCATCTTCATTCAATGGGTAATGGCTCCCACGTTTTTTCACATTTTCTCTCTCCTGGGCTCGACCCATGCATTGTAAAAGCCAGAATGAGTTCATTTTGTAAAGGGAGACACCTTTTCAGCTCTGCAACTTCCTTTTTCTTCCTCCTTGGCAAGAATTTGTGAAGATTTTTACCTTTCCATGTAATACAACACCTCTTTTTTCCTCTAGATCACTATTTAATGCATTGTATTGGACATGGAATGTTAATATATGTTCTATGATTAAAATCCCTCAATCCTTTCATATATCTATCATTGTTTTCCTTCAGATCTTTCATTACATTTTGAGCAATTTGTGCATGTTTTGTGTTGTTTTTTCTTGTGGATTGTGTATTTTTTATGCAACAAGCAGGTGTCTACAACTCCTTTGGTGCATCACCATCATTAGCATTAGTTTAGTTTCAATTTTTGCACTCTTCTACCTGCTGTCCCTTTGAAATTTAGAGTAGATTAGGATTCAAACCTCTGCAGTTGTGCAAATAATGGATCTGATCAAAGGAGTTTGAGGAACCAGCCTCTAATCTGGAGATTCCTCTCTCATTTTACAAGTCCCACACTTGGAGAGAGGTTTCAATGTTGTGCAATCACACTGGATGCCTGAAACATCAACTTAGAAACCTGATTTGCATCCATGGGTGCTGTTGATTTGCAACAACAGTTTTGGCACATTCGGGTGGGACCTTAGAGGTCTTCCACTTTATCTTTGATAGGTTGGTGTGTTCCAATTAAAGATTCAGCCTTTTGGAGGAACTTTCAAAAGCACATCTAGCGACTCCATCTGGTAAACAACTCATTCTCTAAGTTATAGACCTGTTTTCCGTTCATTTCCATCCATTCTTCTTTCCATCATTTCCATTCTTTTCCATTCCATGAAGTTGTGCAATCATGACTTGATTTCCATCATGGAATTCACATCAACAACAGCAGTATATTCCACCTCCAACATGCATTACAACTCTTTCAAATCAACATTTTGAGCAGATTCAAGATCAGTATGCATTACCCATATGAGCAGCAATGCCAAATTCAGTTTGGATATGAAGCATGTCAAACATAAGGGTATGTTGGTTGTGAGGGCAGTCAAGAAGAAAATGTAGATATGCTGGAACAAATCCAAAAGATAGAGGCAAAGATGGTGCAATCAAGAGCAACAGATCAAATGAAAGCTTTCAGAATTGGTTGCAGGACTCCTTGTCCATGGGGAGGCCCTTTTCCAAGACACTTCAGCCCTCAGGAGAAGTTTGACTTCATGATGAAGATGTTGCCCCTACTTGCACAATGGACAGTAGAAATAGAGGCCTATACACTTGTTGTTGAACAACCTTGTCAATGGGTACGTTCTACACCATCATCTGGTTTTTCTCTTCCCATTACTCAAGCAGCATCATCTCATTTGGGATTGCAAATTCTAAACTCTCCATCTTCTGTCCCAAATGTTGATCCCATGTCTCCACCTCTCAGTCTTCCACCACACCTTAATTATTCTTTCCTTTTTCCTTCCAAACAGTCATCCCCTCCACAAGAGCTAAAATAAATACACTCTCCTCCAAAGAAACAAGAGGGTTCACCTCCTCTACCACCCAAAAAAATTTCCAAATCAATTGAGTTACGACCCATCCCTCCTCTTACATTCCCAATTCCATGTGGGGAAGAAGAAATTGCAAAAATCAGCCATGAAGGACAGCAAGAAGAGGAGCCCAATAGAAAAGAAATGACAAACAACTTGAGGAGTTGGGATGCCAAATTTGGGATGAAAAAGATCCCCTTGATGGTTAAGCCTTCAGAAGAGGTTGGATTTAGAGAACATGTGGTGGTTAAGATTGATTTTGTGGTAGCAGAAGAAGAACAAAAAAAAGAAGTAGATCAGCAGTCAGTTTTCTCATAAATTAGTGTCCATGTTGGCACTCTATTTGAAGGGAATGCTGATTCAATTCAAGTTGCATAATCAGCCCTAGAGGAAGAAAGCTTAGAAGAGGATCTTGCAGTCCCAACTTGTCCTCTAGAGCAGCAGATTGAAGAGTTTGACTTGACGAACTTCGTGCTAGAGGAAGATTTCTATCAAGATCAGGATTGTCTTCAAGTAGTAGAGAAAGGAGAAGCTACTCTAGATCCAAAAGAAGAGGAGCACATTCTAGTTGTGGAGGAGAAAATTGGAGATCCAAGGGCTTTGAGCACAAAGCAAGCTATGGGAGAACCTTCAGTTCTTTTTTCTACTTCATCTCTCCCGAGTTCTAGTGCTGAAGAGGAGTTTGATCTCTCAAACTCAATGTTGGAGGGTGAAAGAAACCATGGTGCTCAAGTTACAGATCAAGAAGACACCATGGAGGAAGTGGAGCATTTGCAGCAGGACAACCATGAGGCAGTTTATCTGTCAGATTTGGAGGACTGTTTTGATGGAGAAGAGCCGGTTGAGTTTCCACCATTCTCTCTTTCATCATCCACATTCCAAACACTTGAGTCTGCTGTCATGAAGGAGAACATTCATTTGCAGCAGCCTGCATCTTATAGCAGCTCTTTGGAACCAAGATTGGAAGATTTTAATATTTCATGTTCTTCATTGGAGGAAGAGAAAGGACAGAGGAATTTCGCCATTTCTTCCACGCCATCCATTCAGGAGGGTCTACAAGAAGACTCCATTTTTGGAGTTGAAAATCAGAGCTATGGGCATATCAAATGGATCATACCTTTCCCAATAAGTTATTTGACTTCATTGGAGTCAAAGGAGAAGTCACAACCAATCATGCTTTCTTCTAAGCATGAGGATGAGCTACAAAGTACCAAGGATCAGCTGTCATACCTCTTCAATCCAAATGCAGAGCAACTAAAAGAGGTATTGGATTCGCCTTCAACAGATACCTTGATGATTTGGGTGGGAGACCAACTTCTTGTTGATTTTCCACTCATCCTAACAGCCATGATCAGCTCCAAATCAATTGCATGGCTGCCACTTTTGAGAAAGGGAAGTTATTTCTCACAACCAATTGTAGGGTTTGTTTAGCTTACCTTTGCTTCCAGTTAGAGTAAAGTAGGTAGGTTTGCTTTTAGCAGAAGAAGTGCTTGTGCACACTCTACATGTTCCATTTGGAGCATGTATGATTTTTCAGTTCTGTACATAGTTTTTTTGGTGCTGGTTTTGCTCTTGCACAGTCCATTTCAGTGGCATTTTGGTGAGAACAACTCCATTTCAGTGGGTTTCCAAGTGGCTCAGAGAGGAGGTTTTCAAAGTTTAGATCATTTTGTAGGTTACAACTCATGACTCCATGCCCAATGGATGCTTCAAGCAACTGGTAACTTCATCCAGCAGGCAGATGACCCCTCTGACTCGCCAAAATTGTTATCCAAAATGTGCCCCCTGCTCATTTTGTGGCTAAATCCTCCCATTCTTCCCTCTCTTGTGCCTCGGTCACAAAATTTTGCTTTCAAGCACTCAAAACCTTTTGGAAGTGGCACCATTGGATAGAGCTCTTTCTCAGCTTTCTAGAAAGGTAAAGTTTTCCTCCTAACTCCATATATTTTTGAAGTTATGGCTCGGCGGAGTTTTTTGGAAAAATTTTCCCCTGAAAGGCCTACAAACAATGAGATGCCGCCATGTGGCACCTAGAGTGGTGGAGTGCGGGGAAATTTTGGAAAATTTTCCAAATGACCAAAAAGGTGCAAAGATTCAAATTTTCCCACTGACCCGATTTGGTCCTGTTTTGACCTAAAACTTCGAATCGCCATAACTTTCCATCCAGAGCTCGGTTTTTCACGTTCTTTATATCAATGGAAATCTGGTGAAATTCTCTACAAGATTCTAGGGTCATTTTTGCATTTTGTTTTAGTTTGGAGATAAAAAATTTAGAAACACCTCTGGCACGTGGTCATGGCCAGAAATGACGTTTCAACAACCATTTTTAATGCAAAATGGGTCGCATTCTTCTTCAATATGGTCAAAAATGTCAGGGCATGGGTTTGTAAGGACCTCCATGCTGTTTTAATGCTTCTTCATTCAATGGCAAATGGCTCCCATGTTTTTTCACATTTTCTCTCTCCTGGGCTCGACCCATGCATTGTAAAAGCCAGAATGAGTTCATTTTGCAAAGGGAGACACCTTTTTAGCGCTGTAACTTCCTTTTTCTTCCTCCTTGGCAGAATTTGTGAATATTTTTACCTTTCCATGTAATACAACACCTCTTTTTGCCTCTAGATCACTGTAATGCATTGTATTAGACATGGAATGTTAATATGTGTTCTGTGATTAAAATCCCTCAATCCTTTCATATATCTATCATTGTTTTCCTGATCTTTCATTACATTTTGAGAAATTTGTGCATGTTTTGTGCTGTGTTTTCTTGTGGATTGTGTATTTTTTATGTAGCAGCAGGTGTCTACAAGTCCTTTGGTGCATCACCATCATTAGCATTAGTTTAGTTTCATTTTTTGCACTCTTCTACCTTTGTCCCTTTGAAATTTAGATTAGACTAGGATTCAAACCTCTGCAGTTGTGCAAATAATGGATTTGATCAGAGGATTTTGAGGAACCAACCTCTAATCTAGAGATTCCTCTCTCATTTTACAAGTCCCACACTTGGAGAGAGGTTTCAATGTTGTGAACTCACATTGGATTCCTGAAACATCAACTTAGAAACCTGATTTGCATCCAGGGGTGCTACTGATTTGCAACAACAACTCCTACCCAGGTGAGAACTATTGGGATTTAATCACCCGATAGGAAAACTGACTTAGTGTTCTAGCCGAGTATAAAAAATTGATTATTGGTATATTGGCTAAGCACCTAAATCCCTTATAATTGCAGGACCGTGAAGTGAGGGTGTAGGCCCCAATACTAGGCCCTGTATCGGCACCAACACAGATTTGGGCCTTAAGTGCCTTCAGGTATATTGAGGACTCCAACCTTTAACAATCTTGAAACCATCCTTAGAAAAACCATATCATTAAGTTCCCTTTGAACCTTTCCCTCCACATCTAAATTTTAATCAAGATAATTAATATTCTTCTTCTTAACTTGTATGTTACATTTGTATCTCTCTTAGGGCTTTGTTGTGTCATCATAAGTTGATTATCATTTAATATGGATCAATCCTCTACATCAACATATCCCTTTAACCACTATGTGTCATTTTTACAATCATATACTACCTCTACATCTTCTTATCCCAATCAATTTCAAAACATCCCCTACATAGGATCTAATCCTTATAAATATCATCAATCTACCATATCCCCCTCAACCTCACTTAGTTTTGGCATGTTCTCAGAGTCATCTAGATCACCTTTTTTTCCCTATGGGAACTCTACCTTTCAGCTAGTCATATAACCCTACAACAACCTCATCCAATAACCCTAAAACTATTCTTTACATCTAGACTACTTCAAAACTATCAATCCTCAACCCATGTCAAGTATACCCCATCAATCAACCGTTTTTGCATCCTCTCCTTCATCACAATCTCATCAGAATCTTAACATCCACTTCCTTTCATTTTATCAACCTATCTCAACTTCAATACCCCTTTTGATACCTCATACATCCCAAACCTATACACACATCCGTTCTTAGACCCAATCAACCCCTCTTATACAACAAAAACATCATAGCCAACATCTTTATATGGCTCCCCACATCTCTTTATCACAACCTACTTTACAATCGGGACCTTCTCAAGCTATCCCTTATCAACCTCTACAACAAAACCATCCTACTCCAGATTTTCATTAATCAAATCAATCACATGCTCATCCACAGTTACATGTTAATTCTTTCACATCTAATTCTATAAATGATCCCATGCAAGATCTGTTGAATAGATTAAACAATTTAGAGGCCACTACCAAAGGACCTAAACACGCACTCACTTATGGTCAGGTTTTCAATGAACCCATCCATCCATCAGTACTATATAAGCCATATCCTCTACATTGGGAATTGTAAAAAATTACCATGTTCTATGGCTAGGAAGATCCCCAATAGCACATATTATCCTTTAGACATTCATGTTATCTCATCATCCATGATTAAGATCTCCTTCTTATAACCTTTCCTATATCATTGACAGGACTTGCCCTGGATTGGTACACCTCCCTCCCCCGACACTCGTTATTATCTTTCATGGAGTTGGCCATGTTATTTCTAGAGCACTTCGTCATCAACATTACTCATAAAATAACCATTTCTGGCCTTTTTATGATAAAACAATCTGAAAAATGAATCCATTGTTGACTTTGTCACTAGGTGGCAAAGCAATATCAATCAATTAAGATTCCCACTACCTCAATCATAACTAATCAAGTTTTTTTCTTAATAATTTTCCCCTCACATTTCATCTGCCCTCTAGACCCACAAATTCCAAACATTTGATGAAGCCTTTACCATGGCTATAAAATTAGAAATCCAAGCCCTCAAAAAATCCCATCTCAATCCTTAATTTACACATGTCCCATTTGATTCTCCTAGGTCTTCCTATGAGCCTAATGAGATTCTCGCTCATGATGCCTTCACTTGTCTTCTTAACCCAACAACCTTGATAGAATCAATCCTTATAGATATTGTACATCCTTCATGGCACATCATCAACAATATCACATAGGATCCTCGTCATGAAGAGATCCCTTCATCACCAACGCTTCCCCTTGAATACTTAGAGTCCCTAAACCCTCTTCTTGATAATCCTCACACATTAAAATCACCTTCATTTACTATCTAATCACCTACTACCTTCATGCAACCTTTAAACTCCACCTCAGAGATCGTTACTAAGGAGGCACTCATAATCGAAGATCCTTAAATCTAACCATCTTGTAAACCAATCAAAGACTTGGTCAGCTCACATAAATATAACCCACCTCAATCATGTCTCGAAACAACATCTCCCTCATCCTAACCAGACTCAATCCTACCCCTAGCTCCTTGTTTGCCATCTAGTCTGGAACTCTATCCTAAATCAAACACTATACAATAAAATCCCATCACATATATGGCCTCTTCCTCATCATCGGACGTGAGACCCTCTCCCCTATCTAAAGAAAATGTTACAAAGTAAAAACCTATGACATCCATGACCTCACCCACATCATCTGTTGTAAACCCCCTCTTTTACCTAAAATAAACATTACAAAATAAAAACACAAATCATCTAAGGTCTCAACCTTACCATCCATTTTGGGACCTCATCCCTTGTCACAATCCAAATCTATCAAATCTACAGTTCCACCCTTACCATTAATTTCAGGACCCCATTCTTTATCTCAATATCACACCACACAACCATACCCTATCTCATCCATACTCCATCCCACATCGTCCATTTTGGGGCCTCATACATCATCCAATTATATCAATCCTACATCATATCCTCTCTCTTATCAACCTCACAACGTCCTTATGTTTTTTCAACACCATACGACATCCAATCATCCATCCCCGTCCAAAAATAAGATGCATCCTACTAAGCATTCATGAAAATCATAATCCAAATCAAAATCCACTAATCCATTCCCCCAAAATGGACTTACATCGACATCCTCGAAAGGCTCATGCAGGCTTCTCTTATCACATTACCACTAATCGAAACACCCAATCCACATTCTCATAAACCTTTCGGGTACGATCAAGATAAAACATGTGCCTATCATAGAAGCCCAGGTCATGACACAGAGAGTTGCAATGTGCTTCAAGCCATAATCCAATGACTCTTCCTCGTCGATGATCTTCTCCTTAAAGAGGAGCATCCTAATCCATCATTAATATCATCTACACCTCCACCTATGATGTTTGTAGAAAAAGGGGTACATCCTCAATCTCATATTATCAAACTTGTCAACATCTACACTCAAGTCTTTGATAGTGTCCTCACCGACATCTACAGGACAAGGGGGTCATCCTCAATCATATATCAAAAAACCTTTCCCATATGTCTTCTCATCACCTTCTAGTCAAGGGCCCTCATCTCAAATCAGTACAGTTCACACACCCACGCGAACTTGTAATCGTCATACACAAAGAAAAGGTAAAATCAAAGCTTTGTAATCTATCCCTCCTTATAAATTGTTTTCTCATATCCCATCCAAAATTTCAAAGGATCCTTTGTCAAGGGCTCCTTTATTTACCATATACTCAATCAATCAACATTGAGACTTCCATCATCCTAATCTAAAAGTTGTTGTTCCTTTCATTAAATGTCATCTCTATCCATGGTGTCATGTTAGGGGGAATTATCTCTACTAAGATGTCAAAATTCTCACCCTCCCCTACTGCAACTTCACCTATACTATCAATCCAATCAAAATGTCACTACTTTGGAAAGGAGTAAACGTGGAAATTTTTCCCCTAACTAGATCATTCCATATTGCATGGGTCAACCTTTGAATTCATTGCACTTACGGCCTTTTTACTGTTAACACATCGACCATCATGACAGTAGTCACATCAAATATCTTATTCAACCATCATCTAGTCATTTTATCATCAAAATAATTTGAAAGAAATTGGTTCTTTCTATCACTATCCTCAAATACCTTAAAGATGAACACCACAGCTCTGTTCATCACATTTTTTAGATGGAAAATTTCCTCCTCAGTAGGAACCCTGCAATCATAACATCCATATAACCATGTACCAACTAAAAACATGAGATAGGGCACATATGTGTAGGATTTCTACACATTTCTTCTCCCCTCCTTAAAACGGTCTATTGGGGTCTTGCCCTCAACAAAAATTAAAATTCAAAAATATCTATGGATGCATCTTATCAAAAATAATAGATTGATCCCTCAAAGGAAAACTATTTCATTATATATAAAATCATATTGTCAAAAATAAAAGTAGACTAATCCCTCGAAGGACAGCTATCATCCAAAATCATAGACTGATCCCTCGAAGGATGAATATCTATATAAATTAAAAAAATCAAAGTAGAAAGTCAAAATTGTAGACCACTCCCTCGATGGATGACTAAAAATGTAAAAAGGCTTCCCACATCGATCAACCTTCAAAAAATTCAAAAATAAAAAGCATCCTAGGAAAGCTTCCTGCATTGATCAGCTTTCCCATCAGAGTAAACTTCCTGCATCGATCATTTTACATCAGAAAAATAATATGTATAGCTGGGTAATTTCTCTATAAAAATGTTGAAAAGGTGAACTCTCTTTTCCCACATAACTGACTTATGTTAAACCCATTCTCCTTTTCTAAGAAGGTATACATTTAACTTCAGTCTATATCTAAGATCCTACGTGTGACTACCCATTGTCAGTCATCTGTTAACATTTGTTATAATCCCAAGAGTGCAAGAGCCTTCACTCTATTATTTCTCATCACATATTTATTAAATCTAGTACAAAGAAATTAATCCACATTTCATTCTTGACCTTGGTTTTGAAAAACATTAGGGTCACTTTCAAATCGATATCAAATAACACATAATACCTAAAAAAATTAGCAGTTGTCAACACTACCACATTAACATCCATCAATATATTTTTCATTATATCAAAAATATATCAATATCCACACAATCATGAGCACATATTATAATTACATCATTTTGTCTAAAACATCACATTTACTTAGTAAAATCGACATTTGTCAACTAGCTGCATCCTCAAAGCGTTACGTCTCCTATCATTGTTAGGACCCCCATCAATTCCTCATAAGCCCACCTTTTTTGCAACATGAAACTATGCTTCTTTGACCTTATCAGATCGTCATTTCATTTTCATTAGTCATATGTCTATAGGACATGAACCCTTTGGTTCCCCTATCACTTGACTTCCCGATCTCATAAGCCCACCCTTATGGAAACATCAATTTTTGGTCCTTTGATCTAGTCAAACCATCATCTTTTGAGTCATTATGTCATATTTCTATAGGACATGAATCCTTTGGTTCCCCTATCATTTGACTTCTTGGTCTTGTAATCCCGCCTTTTTAGCAACATCAATCATTGGTCCTTTGACCTTATCAAAACATCATTTTTAGTTTCCCTTTATTTCATTAAATCATACATTTATAGGACATGAACCCTTTACTTCCCCTATCACTTTATTTTATGACGACACCTATCTTGTTTCTATATACCTCATCCTGGGGCATAATTTTCTCATCCTTCATCTTTCCATCCTTGCATCTTTCCATCTATCTCTTTCAAACTCGTGATCGATTCCCTTTAAGTTCACCAATTTGTAGTTTGATGGGGAGCACATCATCATATAATTCTGCATCATTCATCTATCACATCATTTTTTGTCTCATGTGCTTGTTCTAAAACCACTCAAGAAAAAGGGGTAAAATGTAGACACCTAAAATTGGTACCATTAATTCCCCATATCCACGTCCACTAGCACCCCTTTCATTATCACATCACTATCTCATCATATTATCCTTATCCTAAGTATTATTTCTCCCCTTTATATTTACTCCCCATAAATATCATTCTACAGGTGTAAAATGCTATTCTACCCCCTCTTAAAACCACTTACAAACCAAAATCATATAAAACGAAACAAATCAATAACCTCACAACCATTCAACAACATTTCTAACCCGTATGATTTCCAACATACATCATTCATACCAAACAAAAAAATCTCAATCTGGGAAGTTGTTTTAACCACTTTCTTGTATTTTCCAGATCGCCGACGATTTCCTCAATCACCGACAATTTCCCCTTAATAATAATAAACTCTATAAATACGTATTAAAGACCTTCATCCAAGGTTAGCTTCCTCTATCTTATTTGGCAGCCATTCGTACTTTTCCTGAAACAAGACATTACTCAAAAGCATTTATGTTATAACATTACTATATTAGATTCCTTTTCATCACGATCATGTTCAAAAATCTCTCCTTCAGCTCTTATAGGCCATTCACACATCCTAGAGCTCAACTCAGTGGATCATTTATAGTCTTCTCCTCTAGGGTCTCATTATCTTTGCAGTCTTATCTATCAATGTACACAAGCATTCAAGACATCAACAATATCTTCTTTAATCTTTGGATGTCATTGACACATCCAGGAATCAATTTAGCAATCCTCTTGAACAAACAAGTTTCCCCTCTCGGGACATTCAAACATCCAAAAAATAAATACAGTCTTCTAACATCCTCAACTTTCTTCTATCTGGTAATGTCGTCCTCTTAGTATTATTTATTAACTGGAATGAGGTAAATGCCTTTTTCTTTACATTATTGTTTTATTCATTTATCATTCAATAGATTCAATCAATTATGCCTAGCTTATTATCGTGTTGTACACTTCTGCAGGAATCATTGATTATCAACCCCAATCGGCAGCGATTCCCCCCAATCACTAGTAATTCCTATTTGTCAAGCTAATCAACACCTTGTCTCACCTTTCTAACATCCAGATCTTAATCATGGTTACCCTTCATCCTTTGTAAGTACCTACAAAATCCGTTTAGCTATCTACAACACCCTATCAATTATCCAAACCAAATCTATCATTTAGCTTACCTTTGTAAGCACACATCTATCCACATCCTTGTTCCTTTGAGCCATTTTGTTATCCCTAGACTCCCTTTGGATCAAGTATATCACGAACAAACCATCATACCTCTGTGGACCATGCCAGTCCCTTTTCCTTTGCATTGTTGGTTATATCGTCTACTTTATCATTTTATCTTATCATTATCACATTGATTTCTTGAACACGAACTTACATCCTTGCAAGGAAGTCCATTAAATTTTTGGGACTGGCCTTTGTCAGGAAATCTACCATATATATATATATATATATATATATATATATATATATATATATATCTTCTTCTTAGTGTTTTATATTTGTAGGTTCCTCTATCAGCAAAACAAGGAAGCAACTTTCATCCATAAACATGAGCATTCCATCATCTATGGGTATCGGTAAACCACGCATCTTCTAAGGTTAGTTTGTTTTTTATCATTTCACTACATTAATTTGAGTAGGAAAGTTAAAAAAAAAAATGAATACGTGGCTCCAAAGTGTATTTTGTTTGTTCAAAAAGCTTGAAGCATTTCACTTACTACTAGCACTACATATAAGTTTATATAAGAGATTACACATAAAGGTGTTGCCCTTATGAGAAAGAGTCTTTGATCGTACACATAAAGGGATTAAATTTTACAAGGGCTTATATTTTTTTTATTTTATCCATAAATTTCCATGCAACTCACATTTTCATCCAAATCTGGTAGTTTCTAAATTTAAATATCCTGTTTAAATTTCCGTATCTAGTGGTTTCTAGTAGGAGATGTTCCTGGTACAAAGATTGGGTATCAATGTGATAATTGACAAAGGTTACAAAGTTATGGTTTACATAGACCTCGAGAAGCAAGAATCAGTTTCCTTGTGGCAAATGAAACAAACCTAGGCTTTCCATTCGCCACCAACATCGTTGCGTCCGAAGGATATGAAGATGATGTGGACAATGGAAATGAAATTTTATACACGAGCCCAGGTGGGAAAAATTACAAGGGGAGCTAGAGACAGATTATGGATCAAAAATCCAATGATGGGAATAAGGCCTTAAAGAATGGATACACCCAAAACATTCCCAAAAAAAGACCCCCATTCAGAAATTCTAGAAAAATAATCCCCTTTCACCATCTCTGAGAAAAAATCCTCTTTCCATCTTTGTTTAAGAATTCGCAGTCAAAAGATCTGTAGAGGGTTTGCAGATCTCATATTTTTAGAGCTTTCATAGATATCATATCTAGATCACCATCATCATTAACATTAAATATGAAGGACTCTTTTCATGTATGAAATTTCCACCGCTCTGTACAGTTCAACAACCTATCAAGTTATTATATGGAACCAACAGTTTTGTTATCTTGCGGATGCAACTATTCTCATGTCATTACTTCACCCTACACAAGAGGTGAATGAATTATTTGACAACATAATACTCATTTCAAAAGGAGAAGTTGTCTACCAGGGACCAAGAGAACATGTGCTTGAATTTTTTGAAAGTTGTGTATTCCTATGCCTTGAGAAAAAGGGTATTATTGTTTTTTTTTGGGGGGGGGGGGAAGTTTATCAGCCAAAATTTATCTTTTTCAAACATGAACATGTATTCAAACCTTACAAGTTAGTGTATATATATTCACATATGCATTAGTCATTTTAAGTTTAAAACATTTTCAATTTTAAATGTAGGTACATTTCACATTATTTACTATATTTTAGCCTCTTTTATATATTGAGGTTGTGGGCTGAAACTTAATATTATTATATGATAAGGATGGAAATTCAATTTGAAATTCGTTTGTGTAGTATTCCTATAAGTCAAGGTATAGTGTAATTCCACTCTTTCATAGACAAATGGTGTTATGAGATTTTGACAATTCATATGTGCTAATGTGTGTTGTTTCCTGTTTTTATTTGATACTTCTAAAATGTTACAATTTTGATTACAATTTTATTTTCACTATATTGGGAGAACAACCCTTCTTAATCCATTTTACATAGAGGTTGTGAGTTCAAACTTCTATTCTCTTTGAATATTCATTGATTTTAATTTGTGAATGTGAAAGCGAGTGTAAGCCTTGAATGGTGTTATCCTGCTATACTTCATCAATATTGTAGCTTTTAAACCTGACTCGAGATCTATTGTATGGGTGTATCTTAATTTGATTTAAGAGGCAAATTTTTTAAATACAAATCTAACAACGTTATTGCATAGATAGGATTACATTATGTGTTGATTGCATTTTCTTGAAAAATTTTAAATCCTTTTCAAAAAATTCATTTTTTCCATAACCTACAATCAATATTGTCCATATGAGCACATCTCTTTGAGGCATTCTGTCAAACAAATCACAAGTCTTTTCTGTGCTTCCACATTTTGCTTGCATATCTACCAGGGCAATTATAACTACAACAATAGACAAAATTACTTTATAATTTATGATTTTGTGGATGTACATACCATTTTCTAAAGCTCCCATATTGGCACAAGCTGGAGTACATTGGAAAATGTAAATTGATTAGGTTGGAGACCTATTTTTTGTATATGGTGAAACACTATGACTGCTTTGTGAGGAAACCCATGTCTTACATACACTGTAATAATCATATTCCAAATACATCTTGTCCTAAAATTTAATGAAAATTTGGGTGTCTAGTTTCATATTGCTCTTTCCTTTAAAGTTTCATGCATGAGGGTATGACTGCAATTATTTGTGTAATTTAAATTATATTTTCTTTTTGTTTATGCATCTAACTTGGTTGCCATTTTCAATTTTTGGAGATTTTTTTTATTTTGACATGCCACTTTTTCTAGGAGGTTGATCTCTGTTACGTGAGCTACAATGTGTTTCATTTTTCAGCTCCGTATTATGCTTCCACGAGCTCGACTCTTTCTGGTAATGCTCATGGTTTAGATCTGTTACCTTGGACATTGTTTGTGCTCTACAATTTTATAATAGTCAGGCTTATGATGACCTCCACATCCTAAATAGTATTATAACATTTTTACGAACCCATTGAGCTTTTTTTTTGTTTCCCAACGGACATCAAAATGATATTTCCATTACATACCATTATTGACGTGGGTGAAGGGATGTTTCCTTTAATGGATTAAATGGGGACATACCCTTCTCAATATCCAATGACCTATTCTCTACTCCATATGACTTGTTCTTTTGTGTGCTTTAGTGGGGCAAGCTCTAGACTCAAGACTCAGGGGCTTCAGGGATGTTGGTTTTTCTAGGTTATGGTGGAGTGGTGCTCTGGATGGATGTTGCGGAGTTTTTGGGCTATGAATAGTAATATGGGTAATTTTTAATTGTTTTGGTTGGGTGGTATTACGTAAAATATTGCAGATATGATTTTCGATGTTGATGTGGATGGGCTATGGTTAGTAGTTGTGGATGAATTGGTAATGCAGTTGGAGTTGAGGTTTGGAGTGAATGATCTGATCCTTGGTTATGGATTAGTTTTTGTTGTGGAATAATATTGTTTAGCTATTGAATTATATGTTCCAAAAGATTGAATTTGGGCTACAGAAGTCGTTTTGATGAAAATTAGCGGGAATTGTAACCTTTGTGATGCTTTAGATGTGATCTTTTTTTACCCTTGAGGTAATATTGAGCTCTCAATGTATATTTTTATGAACTAATATCCTTGATTCATAGCTCTTGATAAAAAAAATTTACCAATAAAAAAAACACCAATTCTATAAGATCCAAACCAAAACAAGTCAAATTTATGATGTTTACCTAGATCCTCTCTCACTTTACCCTGCCAAAATACAAAATTAATCCCAATAGAAGATCCTTTAGCCAAATCATAGGATACGTGTTCGACATATTTCAAAATGAGTGGAACAACAAATGCAAACAACATTGTCAATCAACCTGCACCAAATCCCTTCTTCATCATATGTCATATTCTCTCATTTTTTCACTCCCTCATGTTTTAATTCTTCCATCCATCGCCTTCGATGTTTCCATCTTACATTTCATGAGCAATTGCTAGTTGATAAGTCTATTACATAATATACGCTTATTACATTAAACATGTACCAAACACCATCTAAAAATGAATTAGGAGGCTCAAAACCCCTACAAATATAGTAATTTGTACCTATGGACCATTCATAAATTTATAAATATTTAAAATTTGATGGTCACCAAGGAAAATTTTAGTGGTTAATATTCAGAATTTGGCTAAAAGTAAGAATTTTGGAATATGAATTTAGTTATTTTTATGACCATGGCAGTGACCATGTTTCACCCAAAAATTCCACAAACAATAATGTATCCCATGTGAATAGCCAATAGATCTCCAATCCCACCATATAGTTTTTATTGAAATGCCACGTGATAGATGGGTCAGGGTTTTATTACATTCTTGGATCGCTAAGAAATCTATTGAACCTTCCTATTCATTTGGTTTCATTTACCGACATGTTTAGGATTTTTTTTAAATTTGATTAAACTCGCCATACACACACACACACACACACATACATATGTGTGTGTACACACACAGAGAGAGATCTAGATTGGAAGCTGTTAAACCTTTAGAAGACCCGTAAAATTTAAAAGACTCCACTAACTGCCTAGGAAGGTGCTAAAAATTTTGATAAGCCTCGACACATGAGGAGCGGCCAAGTGTCTCCCATTCCGGGCATTTCAGTGTAAAGGTATGCAAAAGGAGCCCCAACGCTCGGAATTGAATATCGAGCAGACATGTGGCATGATTCTGGGAATCCTCAAGGAAGAGGCATTTCGTGGTCTCCACGCCCACAGAATGAACCAATTCAATAAATTTTCATGTTCATAGTTAGGAGAGATAGAGTGACAGTCAGAGAAAAACATGGCAGTCCTCCATTTGGATTTAAAATACATTTTGTGCAAAAAGTATTCTTCATGCCAATGAATTATCCGACATTCACCACTCCATCTACACTTTCCTTCATCAAATATATTATATTTTGCCAAAACCACGAACGTGGATTTCAGACAATTTTGTCAACCCAAAGAATCTGATTCCAACTATATTTTCCATGATTTCTATAAGTTTTTTTCATTCGGATTTCTTTAAATTTTCTCTGATGGTCACATATGTCTATCTAACAATATTTAAGTGAAAATATTTTTTCAATATTTTCATTCAAAAATATATAAACGATTATATTTTTAATCGATAAAATTTATATGTTGAAATTTTGTCCCAACATATCCCTAGATAAGTTGTCACACTACAAGACAAAATATGCATAGAATAATTGTCTCAATCCACATAACCACTTTCACCCTACTAGAAAAATGTATGCCAAAAACCCCTTGTAGAAAACTTTTGCCAAAAAAACATGTCAAAAACTAAAGTAAAAAAACCTACGAAAAAAATTGCAGGTGATTTCCTTGCATGCTTTTCAATGCGAGTGCTAGTAAATATGCAAATCAAAAGAGACTATCATTAAAATTTACGAGTATGTTACACCTAAAAATACAAAAAACCTATAAACAACTTGATTTTTGAAATTATGTTTGTAAACAATGTACCCAACACGCGGGACACAACGGGTTGAATTTAGTGTTGGATTTTGACGTTCAATGTTACATGTCACAATAATTTTCTTTGATGATCAAAAATTATATAGATGTCATTTGACGTTCAAAATATAATATGCACGTCAAATTTATTTTTATGATAACTATTATAAAATATGAAAAATGAGTAAAATTTTACATCCATAAGATTGAAATAATAAATTTATATGACTTTCTAAAATGAAATTGAAATAAATAATTATAAAATGAGTGAGTGCTATCTTGTTACATCCAAGTTCTCAAATTTCACATTTATTTCAATAATTGTAGTTTCCAATCTTTATTTGTAAAAAATCAAACAAATAATAATAAAACAAACAATTACAAATCAAAAATCAATAGAAAAAGCTAAACAAAAAATCAAATTAAAAAAAAAAAAGGAAATCAAACAAAACTAATTGAAAATCAAAATTAATAGATGTTTCTATTTCATAATCATTAATAAGATATTAGGATTTTATTATTTTTATTTTATTTATATCTGAAAATTTCTATTTTTATTTATATTGTATTTTTCATGAATCTCAAAAAAAAAAAAAAAATTAATTTATTAACTCTTTTATATATATATATATATATATATATATATATATATATATATATATATATATATTGACGGTTACATTTGTAATATACATATCATTTTGACATTTAAAATGACTAAAAATGTCTAAATGCCTTGCAAAATCTAAGCCTGGTTGAATTTGACAGCCATATAGAAAGATGCGGACAATTTTTCAATAGTGCCCTTCAAAAATACAAAACAATATTATTTATACCAACTATTTTATATATATATATATATATATATATATATATATATATATATATATATATATATATATATATATAATTTAATCGTCATTTATAGGTAATTTATATATAAATTCATATAAAAATAAGATCAAATTATAAATATGAAAGTCACATGGAAAAATTATTATAAATATAAACGTCCGTCAAATTTAAACCCTGCAGGGCACAATAGATAGCATGCCCACATGAAAGTTGAGGAAAGATGAGTGCGATTGCACACATGTAAGTTTCAGGAAAGATGACTGTTGTCTGTGCCGAAGATTACATGTCGCAGTTACATTGGAAATTATATTGAAAGATGTATAGTAACTGTCAAATCTATTCAACTAAAAAGTACTGAATTTTGCCATGCAGAGAGAGCGCGTACAGACAGCTTTTTTAGAGGTCTGGGTGCGCCGAGGTTCAGTTTTTAAGTCCATGTGCAGACTCTTTGGGTTCCATCTTGACGACATGAAGGAGTCAATATTAACACCGCAGTTTAAATAGGAAACCGTGTAACAGATGTGGCCCTAAATTGCTTGGCTGTGAATTGGTTGGAGGTAAATGTTTTTTCCCAAAAATCAGCAAAGGTATATATAGAAAAATTAAACATGTACTGACAGCTCCATATGGATGGGTTTCAGCTGCCCTTGAGCGGGTTGAGTGCAGATTTTCCTGCTATAGAAGACTCAAGATTAGCAAAAACAACATATTACTTGACTAAGGTTCAAGATTAGCAAAGAAATCCAAAAACAAATAACAGAAATAACAGTTTTGGGCAGATTTCTTTGGTGCATTTGATTGACTTGTATTTGTTTTAGGAGTTCCATACAGTGCTTAGACGTCATTAAAATCTTTCTTTCATTCATTCCTTAATTGAAACAGTAATATGATAAGGTGAAGGGCACATGTAGATCAAAGAGGCCTCCATTAACATAAACATGGGAAGCCTGCAATGCCTGCGCGTTGGCGGCGCATCTGTAAAATCCTCCACCTCACTTTACGACACCAACACATCATTATTATTATGCTGTAATACACATGCAATCTCTTTCATTCCATTCCCTAATGTCAAAACCCAGGATTCGATTCTCACCCTCACGCTCACGCGCCGCAATCGTGGGGTTGTGGCGGCGGTGGCGGAGGAGGATCTCGGGGCCGGGGCGGAGGAGGAGATCAGTGTGGGTCGTACGCTTAAAATCGGGGTGTATTTTGGGACATGTTGGGCTTTGGGCATTGCATTAAACATTTACAACAAGAAATTGCTGAATGTGTTCCCTTACCCCTTGTTATCTTCATCTCTCTCTTTCATCGCCGGATCTCTCATTATGATACTCTCTTGGGCTACGAAAATTGCAGAGGCTCCCCATACCGATCTCGATTTCTGGATGGGGTTGGGACCTTTATGACATATTTGCATTTGTATTTGAGTTTGATTTCAGCGGTGAGGAAAGGGAGGAGCCTTATTTTCTTGTCTGGTTTTTCTTGATTGTTTCAGGAAGCGGTGGCGCATGGTATGGGCCAGGTTGGAAGCACAGTTTGCATGTCAAAGAATGATGTGTCCTTTACACATGTTATCAGAAGTGCAGAGCCAGCGTTTAGTGTGATCTTCTCTCAGATTTTCATGGGAGAGAAGCGTTTTCCATTGCCAGTGTACATGTCTCTATTGCCAATCATTGGAGGATGCGGATTGGCCGCAGCCACCCAACTTAATTGTAACATGATAGGTACTTATCATTTCCTCTTCCTTTCCTGGTTATTGGAAGAAATAAGATTTGAAAAGATCCCGGATTTTGTGCTCAAGATTTACAGAAAAAGATTTGATATTAAAAAGAGTCTGAAATCATTTAAAGTCTTACTTTTAGTCTTATAGACTCTTCAATCTCTAGACGTCATTAGAATCTTTCTTTCATTCATCATTCATAAGTTCATTCCCTTTTGTGATATGAGGGAGTGCTAATTATGAACTTCTTTCCAGGATTTGCGGGTGCCATGATTTCGAACATGGCCTCTGTGATGAGGAACAACTTGGCCAAAAAGACCATGAAAGCGAAGAGTTTGAGCGGAATGAATTATTATGCATGTCTCACAATATTATGCTCGATATTTTTGACCCCCTTCGCATATATTGTGGAAGGGCCTGAGATGTGGATTCAGGGATGGAAAACTGCCCTCCAAACTGCATCACCTCGTGACCTGCTATGGTCAGTTCCTCCCCACCTCCCGTACTCTTAGACTATTCTTTTTCTAGATATTATTATTAACTTGGTTTTTGTTTATTATATGCACTACAGGTGGGTGGTGGCCCAAAGCGTGTTTTATCACTTGTATAATCAGGTCTCATTCATGTCGTTGGATGAAATCTCTCCACTAACATTTAGCATTGGAAATACAATGAAAAGAGTTGCAATAATTGCATCGTCAATAATCATATTCCAAACTCCTGTGAGGACCTTGAATGCTGTGGGAGCATTTATTGCCATCCTTGGCACATTCTTATATTCTCAGACTAAGACGAGCTAGTGGCATTGATGAGGATGTTCCTAAACAACTTCACACAAGTTGATTCTTCTTACTCTTCCATTTCAATTTTCGATTATAACTTGTTTGAACTTTCTTTCATTTTTAAATATAAATATTTATTTTTGAATTTCATTGGTCTCAAAATTCTTTCTCCAATATATAGTTTACAAAAAAAGTTACAATTGAATTCATTAATTTATCTTTGGTACTTTCTATGGTAAATTCATGTCCCTTATTAGGCATATTTCAATTCTCTATATTTTATGCCACCTAGATAAGTTAAGACTATTACCCCAACTAGACAAAGTGCTACATTGAGTGGGGCACAAATTGATTCCATCAAGTGCCCTTAGTCTCACTTCATAATAAGAAAATTGAAAACAAATTTGATGTTAATACGTCTTTTGCTAATGTTCATGTTAATATAAATGTTGCTAATAATGTTTTTATTCATGGTGATGATCCAACTATTAATGAAGATAACATAAGGGAGACTTCTTGGAGCTTGAAAAATGAGTTACCAATTTGTTTCAATTCTTGGATGATTAATCTTAAAAATTTAGTAAAAGAGAGGGTATCTATACATGCCCTCACCCATGAAATAGATTAGAAAAGATTACAAGTAGTCTATTATATGAAATGTCATGTAGGCTCATAATATGTCTATAAGTGTAGTTATAATATATGCCACATATGGCCATGATATTACAAAAAGAGAATACATTTACAAAATGGTGAAATATTGAAAGTTACAAACTATATCTATATCATAGTAGTTTAAGGGAAGAAATCCAAGACTGCTGGAAAAGGGAGTTGTGGTGGTTGCAAAATAGGTAGTTCATTGGCCTCTTCTTTTACTCTTGCTAAAATGCCTAGGAGATATGGGATGTTGAGAGACCAAAAGAAAGTGTTAACTATGGAGAGAAACTTATCGTTTATGTCAATAAATTCTTGGAAGTTCCCATCTGCCCTAAAGACAAATAAAACTTGAATAACTACGGAGGAAAAGATATCCAGGGATATCAAACGTGATTTTGAAGTGTATGAGCCCTCCAAAATCATTTTGAGATCTCGTTTTCTGGCTTGGGTCGAAAACTATTCTTATGCAAAAATACCTCCACAATGATATATATGGTTTCCTCTTTTAGCTGGAGAATTGGAAAGTACATTTTCCTTCATTAAAGACTATTTTTTCTCGACTTTATGCTCTTTCTTTTCACCAGAGAAGAGGAATTGACTATCTTCTCAAGTTCTTTGACTTGATGGGCAAGTGAGACAATGGAAAGGTCATTCACGTGCATAAGAATATGTCGGTTTTGTAATTTGGAATTGATAATTGTAGGAAATTAAAATTAAGTCTCAAAAGTTGAAAATAAAGCTAGAGGTGTTGATGTATTAGCCCCTAACACCTTTAATTGAAATTTGTCTCAAATAAATATGAGAGATTGGATTGAAATTTCTACTTCAAAGGGAAGGACATGGAAGGCCACATTGGTGTCATTGAAGCAAGTCACGTAAGAAAAATGTAATTTATCTTCTTGGATGTAGAAAAATTTGATTTTATTTCATCTAGGTTGGGTAATCTAAGCACATGACAGATAAATCTTTCTCCCATCCCCTCTAAGTGGAAGCAAATGTTTAACTTGTTAAACAAGAAACCCACCATTCTTATGTTTTTGATGACCAACAAACTTGTTTGTTTTTTACGTAGAAAAACCACGATGATGAGAGGAGGTATATATAAAAAAGGAGAGGCTTCACACGTTTCAATCATCACCTTTGAGTATGATGAATTTCAGTTGCATTTTTAATCACCATCTCTCCACACATGCAAAAGGAAAAATGATTAGATAAATTAGTGTGAGAACTTCTAGATGATGTGAACTCATCTCTGTGATAGGTGATTCACTTGTCTATAGCCCAAGCCGCATCATTTCTGATTTGAAGTATTTTGACGATTACAATCTAAATTCAAAAGTGTTGGTTTTTTTGAATCAAAATGTCTAATTTTTGTCCTCCCTGTGAGATTTTTCATTAATTTAGCCTTAATTATTCATTCCCACAATCACTCATTTTTTCAATAATTTCGATCCTTAACACTTGTTTCTGATCGACAAATCCGTGTGTGGGAAGGTTTTCAAATTGGGTTTTAGTGTAAGAACACCTTGGTAGAATACTAGAAAAACACCTATATTTTTTTTTAATTTATATAAATTCCTTCTTGTGAATTTCCATTTAATTCCACCAAGTATGATAATCGAATCCATAGTTCTTAACATAAAATATCCACGATGTAGAACCAAAAGGTAACAACTAATGCTTGCTTATTGAAGGGGAAATATGATAATCAAAGGGCATCATCTATTTCTGATTTAGTCAATTGACTAATATTATTGTAATCAAGTAAGATAATTACATTGGAGAATGAATTCATTCCACCTCGTTTAATTCACTAAGCATAGATAACATAGTAGCATATGAATATAATGACATAAGAGCTAATTCATTACCCATTAACTTTTTCAATAAAGATATTAATGGTACAAAATATTATGTGTTTTCAACTTTGTACATAAGAGTTTTCAAGTAAAATACATCCTCATTATACTCAACATGATTGTCATTTTTTCAATACTACAGATTACAAATAACAATACAATTTGGCTAAGAGACACTAATATGGAAGAACATAAGGATAATTCTCAATGTAAGCACCATCCAGATAACACCAGAGATCATGTCAAGGTCACAGTAATGAATCAAGGGAGGGAGAGCATCATCATAGCACTTTTCCTCCAACCACATATCCAATTTGGTTCCCCTGCACAACTCTTGTATACCGAGAGTGGCCCTACCTCTCACGAGGAAGGTAGATAAGAAAATGAATACCAAAAGAGAGATTTCTCCATGTATAAAAATCCCTATAGCATATGACCTAACCAGTCATGATGTGATACAAGATAGTGAATTGGAAAATAATAATTGTATTCTTATTAATACTAATTATTGGTTTTTTATGTCCAGAAGACTTAAATTATAAAGGTATTCTAACTCGTATACGGGGAAAACTTGGTAACCCTAGACATTGAGTCAATCTTTGGTAACCTTGGATAAGGACCCATAGATGTTCTTATTGAGTCATGTTGAAGACTAAAATAATTCCCTTATCCTTTTAGTCTCACTTTCCAATGTTTTCTATACACTAACTCTCAACTACTAATTCTTCTCATCCATCCTAACCCCATACTGAATGATAATATATCTCCCAATGACAAGACTTTCCCTGTGATAGATTTCTAGTAAGTTTGTGGTGATAATACATCACATCAATGTTCCATACCATTGTGTAATGCATTTTTACCACATGTTTTATTTGGGATTGTTAGATCTAAATGAATTAATTTTATAATGATTAATCTAGGATATTTCAATAATAATAAAGCATTTAGGAAGTTTTTGCTACTTGTTAAAAGATAAGCAATTCAAAAACATACCCATATGATTTTTTTAAAAGGAAAGCATAACCATATTCATTTTAGTTAGTAATAAGGAATAGTGAGGTGTTATCCTTTCCAGCCTTATTTTGACATAACTTCACCTGGTATGAATACTATAATTCTAAGTTTTTTATATGACATTTTTAGTATAAGATACATAAGTAGTTAATAAAGAGAAGAGTGTTCTAAGCGTGAATTTTCCATTTAACTATAGGTTTTTGTAAAGGTGGTCAAATGCTCTAGTACTATAAAAGAAAATTTCCTATTCGACTAATAGGTTATGTTTAATAGATGTTGTTGTAGGATCAATTTTGTGTCAACGAGTTTATAAATATAAGTCCTTATCAAATACCAAACTTGGTAAGGCACCTATAAGTATTAATTGTGTTTAATTTAATTTACAAAACTTTCTTTGGGTATAAACATTTCTAATGGGATTTGAATTCAGATCACTTAGTTTGTAAACATAACTTCACACTCAAACACCAAAATGAGTTATTGGTAAAATACTTACAAACCTACCTACTATTGTTAATTATATACAATTTATAAACTATTTGATATGCAATTGGCAATTTGACAAAACAAAGAAAACAAATACACAACTCAAACCTGGAAGAGCAAGAGCTTTGGAAAATCCAGTAGTATTAGTATTTTTCCCCTCAGTTCTTTCCTTTCTTTATTTGAGTGTTCGTGTGAGTCCAAAGGATTGGGAATGCAAAGAAAAACAACAAGAGGATGTCGCATAAGCGATGACAACTTGGAAGCAATCTAGACGTAATATAAGTAGAAGAAAGATAGCACAAGAGATCTGAACTTGGCTATGTAATTCCTAGCAAGATTATGACAGCACAACAATGCAAGATACAAAAAATTCTTAGTCCTTTTTCTTGAATACAAGCATGGAATATATAGGAATGAAGGATAGAAGGTTACTTCATGCACAAGGCAATGAAGAGGCTAGATAGTTGCAAGTAGATCAAATCAATGGGAAGTTTTCTCTTTAATATTGCCAAGGAAGTTGTGGGGGAACAATGGCTATGTTAGAGCCATGATTTGTTCTTCACTTATGAGGTAGGGTTGGAAATATTTTTATTCAAATTAGAATAGATCTTAGATTTAGATTTATACATCTACACGAATAGATAGCTACATCTGGCTAGTTATTTGTTTTTAATTTGGTTATTAGATTAGATGCATTGTCTGAAAAGTTAGAAAAGAAAAAAAACATTTATTTCCATAGATTAGTTTATTTTATTGCTTTGTTCTGATATATTGAGAAAACACCAAAAATTTAGCTTAGATTTCCTTTTATAGATAGTTTATTTACTGAAAATAAATCATTTCATCTTGCATGACCATCAACAGTCCGCAACAGGAAAAGACTTATAGTTTCGATCCCCTGGTCCCACAACCCAACGGGCCAGAGCTAATAACTGACATTGACACAATTTTGTGCTTAACAATATTACACACACCTACCACATACACAGATAAAATAAGACAATTAGAGACATTGAACATAGTTGCTAATTAGGCCTATGACTTTTGGACTACTTCTAGAAATAGGATTTGATTACATGCATGAACATACAGGGGCCTCAACCTCAATGAGTCTTTTGTTGTGACCCATAGGTCCCACAACCCAACGAGCATGCTAGATAGTTAGATATCGATACTAGCTTACACACACTGGTATTCATATCTTCACCGCTTCCACCTGATATTATTACATAGCTTTCATTTTTTAATATAGCAGATGATCAAGCTAAGAATTTCTAGATAAGACCATAAAATTTCCCTTAGTTCCTACAGCTCCACTACATCTCTTGTCTCAATTTCCATGACCTTGTCTAGAAACCCATACAAGGCACCTGTAAGTTACTTTCCACGTATTCTGCAACCAATCAATAGAATCTCAGCAGAACTAGACATCGATTGGAGTCTTCAAGTAGCTATCATATCAAACCATACATCACACCCATTCAGGTTAGGAGAGCTTTCTTTTCCTTAGATTCACAGATTCTGTTATTGCATGTCAAAGACATAAGATTGCCCAATTAGCTTGGTCATCGCCATCACTTTCACTCCCATTTCAATTCCACACCGGTTGGCTCAGCAAGACCTCGGGAGGTCGGGTGCAAAGAAGGTCACGTGTCTATTTTCTATTGTACAAATTGGTCAACCCGACATGATGGGCTAGTCTCTAAGTGTTTCCACTTTCATCCATCCTTTATTCTGCGGGTATTCTTATACCCCCCGAATATGTCAGGATATAACAAGTATGTTCGACCCATCCCAGGTTTCGACATGTACCTGTACCAGTCAAATATACCACAACAATCACCTTCACTTTAAACATGGGAAGATAACCGATCATCCACTCAAAACCCTCTACTTCAGGGAACCAATCTTTGTTCTTTTGTATGCATCGAAGAATTGGATCGAGTCACTCAGACTTATCCCCTTGAAAAATCAAGTTCACATAACCTGACATTCACTAGTAAAGTGAGTTCATCTCCTCAGGTATTGTTTCAACATCCCATTACTATGCAATCAAATCAACTCCCCCATCTCGATGAGGAGTATTTAGCATGAATGCAAGGAGTGAGCAGTAATTCCAACAAATGAACTAATCTTTCGACAAGGTGCAAGCACAAGGTGATGTCCTGCTTCAAAAAAATAATGCTACCCCTCCACCAACTGACAATACAACCAATGAGGGGTGGCAACATCGTGAAAAATTCATAGCGGGATACCATACTCCTCAACAACCTCCAAGGGTTCAGCCAAAGGTATCTAAGAAAATTATCACCCCGTCAACGGGTGATGTCATTTCAGCTTTGGTTGATAAAGTCAAGGATTTAGAGCTTGCCCAGAATACACATAATTCATATGTCTAGAAAGCATGGGCTCCTTCCTACCCACAGAACTATGGACAAGTACCGACAACACAGAATCTGCCAGTCTAAATGAATACTCCAAACCATGGGGACTTGTTAACTGGGACAGGTACCATGGGTATGACTCCTTAAGCCACATATGGATATCTACAATAGGCGTCAACCAGAAGTGTGTTCTAAAATTCTATACCAACTAGAAATGTGACGTTCCTTGGCTTCGTGCCTTCAGCTCCATATCAAGGTAATCCACCCCCTTATATACACATGTATTTTAAATCTCCACAGGGGGACATCTACTCCTACCCAAGTCCATATGGACAATCGCAGGGGATATCATACACCCCACCAAATGTCTATGTTGTCCCGTTTCAGCAACCAATGCAGCCCCCACCTCCCCAACAAGGGTCTTCCATGGTGGAAACGTATGCAATGGGGACTTATTCTGAATATCTCAAAGAACCCCTAGATTTCTCTATTCAGGCAGTCATGCTCCCAAGACCCTTTCCTGATCTCCTGATGTTCAAAGGGGAGGGCGTTCCAAATTCCCACATCAAGGATTATGCAACGGCCATTCGAGAGATGCTCCAATGGGATGCAATCATTGTAAATATTTTCCGTAAGATACTTGAAGGTATTTCTCTCAACTAGTATTATAGGTTACTGGAGGCTTCAATACACTCATTCAAACAACTCGTGTCAGAGTTTATCAAAGCTTTTGATATGAAAAAACTTCTATGAACAAGAATCGGATAATTTCTTCATATCAAAAAACAACATAACGAATCTGCAACCCACTTCATTCAGAGGTGGTGACACGTTCTCTACTCTTCCTCAAGTTCTCCAAACATGGATCAAACAGAGATTTGTGATTTGTTCCTTCACTCCCTCAATAGGGAGACGAAGGAAGAGGTTCAAAAGTTCCTGCTAAGGAGCTATGAAGAGGTGCTAGAGGGTGCTCTTCGGATCGACCAAGCGACCATTGACAGTGGTCATAAGACCTACAAAACAAATGGGAAGTTAGTTACCCCTACTCAAAGCACTCCCGGTTACTCCAAAAATACAAACAACAATCAAGGAGCAAAGATCCTTAATAAGAATCGTGGAGTCATGACTGATGGTGTAACTAATCAGCCCAAAAAGCCTAATATTATCAATCCCACTGGTATAGGTGCTACGAATAACAACAAAAATGGAAATAATCAGAGAAATAACAATTTCTCACCCTCAGTAAATGTTTTGGATTTTAATCATCCTTGAAAACAACAACAACCTCAGCCACAAAGACAATTACCGACATCAAGGTCCTAGTCAATAACCCAACCAATTCCAGAACTAGGGGCAAGGGTTCCAAAGTGTTAATTATAATAGTCGAAAACCAAACAACAACTGTGGATTTAGACCACAACAAGGGAAAAACCAAAGGCCCCAGTTTTACGATCCTGACCTATATTGTGGTTTCCATAGGGTCCGCGGGCATGACGCAAGAACCTGTCGTGATTAAAATAAGTTTTTGCAACATTTTCCAGAAGACCAGAGACATTTTTTTGTCGATAGGTTTCTGGCCAACCCAACTGCACCTAGTCAGAACGCCTATATGGGATCAGTTTCTCCATACAACACACCATTGGTAATATTCAACGATCCTCTCCCCATGTGTCTAAAGGATGGTATACTAGATCCTAACAGTTTGAATAAATTTATTGTAATAGGGACTCATGATCATGAAGCCTCAACGTCGTCAAACCCACATGTGGCACCTCCTTTAGATGGTCATCAACAATTGAAGATTGTAGGTTTGGTTGATTTAAATGCTAATTCCCAAATTAACGTTGCAACAAGATCCAAACACTATTCTTCATAGCCAATCTCGATTTATCAAGTTGTGTCGGATAGTGTTCATGACACATTAAGCAATCCAATAGGAGTTTATGATTTGATCAATGATCTAACAAAGACCTTTTGACACATTTCCTTTTTATATCTAGTGAATAATTCCCCTGTTCATTGAGCCGCTCTCTTGGAAGCGCTTGGTCTTAGCCATTTGGCTAACATTACCCCTCCACCAGAGGCACAGATAAACCATACAGAATTTGACATTTTCCATCTAGAGTAGGCTGAAAGGGATATTGGGTTTGTATTTGACATAAGCAAGATGCCTATGGATGCTAAAATAGCTTGTAGAGGTGATCCAACCTTGTTTTTATAGGTTTGGATCTACAACAATTATGTGAAGTGCACAATGATTGATGATGGGGCATCATTTAATATAGTCCCCTTCTCTTTTCTTCAGAAGTTAGGATATGGGGAGACTAATTTCTCCTCGACGTGAAACACATTGATGGCCTATGATAGTCTTAAGGAAACCTCGATCGGAACCATAGTATTACCAGTCACTCTTGGACCCAAGATGGTGCGTACTAAGTTTTATATTATAGATCGGGAAACCAACTATAATATTATCCTTGGTCGCCCTTGGGTCCACCGCATGAGAGAAATCCCCTCCACCCTATTCCAAGAAGTCATATTCTTGCATTTAGGGAAAGTCTTTGTCGCTCAAGGTGATCCAAAGCCATTTGATATAAATCTAGCCAACTTGAGAAAAAATCCAGGGATTCACTCTGAATTCAAGCTCCCCACCAACTAGTTAAACAAACTGGCAAGCACGTTACCAGAATAAAACCTAGTTCCCACAACAAAATTAGAGGTTACAGGTTTGATCGAGGGTATTCTGGTGGTCAAGGATGAAAGTTTTGTTGTAGAGATGATATTTTTAGGAAATACAACAAATATTGTTGAGATATTAGAAAAGGATTTGCATGTCCTTCTCCCCTTTGATTCCATAGGTATAGGACATGCTTTGGGGCTTGGCTCCCTTCTAAAAGATCAGGTTTGTATGGTAGATGAAACCAAGATAAAAGGAAAACTCACAAAGGATGACTCAACATCTGTCTTTTTGAGTAATTGCTGCACCCTCCATTTTGATGGGGCCAAGTGTCGCTTCGGCATCAAGGTAGGTGCAATCCTTACTTCGCCCAAAGGAAGGGTTTTACCTTTTGCTTTCAAATTGAATTTTGAATGTACAAACAATGGGGTTGAATATGAGGCTCTCTTGCTAGGTCTCATTGTAGCTAAGAGAATGGACATCCTCAATATTAGGGTGTTGGGTGATTCACAGCTAGTCACAAATCAGGTATCTGATGTATATAAGACTAGGGCTGAACACTTACAACTCTACAAAACCATCGTGCTGGGCCTAACTAAGGGGTTTGATTTTATATCAATTGAGGTAGTTCGACGTGAACAGAACATTCTGGAAGACTCTATTGCAACTTTCACCTCATGCTTTACCCCAAGTAGTGATTTACAAGACACCAACTTCACGGTTTCACTCTTTGCTTAATCCTTGATTCATAAAGTGCCAGTAACGTCAATGTTGACATACGTAGAAGATAAAGAGAAGCTTGACTCTTTGGACCCTGTTGATAGGGATGAGTCAACCTTAAGTTACTTAAAGGCTCTAGCAGAGTTACATCTTACTTTTCAAGAGGTAGACCTTTCCCTAATTCCACATTCCTCCTCTTATTTTGGCAATCCAATGATTGAGTCCTCTCCAGGAAAGGATCTTGAGATTTATGATGTAGAAGAACTAGGGGATTTGGAGTTTCTACCAGCCCCACTTGAGTTTGAGGAGGGTAACACCTCCTTAATCGAGGGAATTATTGATATAAACATAGGAATGGAGGAGGATCCAAAAATCTTAAAACTAGGGCCCTCTTTAACTCCAGAGGAAGTAGAAATTCATGCCCAAATCCTCAAGGAGAATAAAAAATCCTTCGCATTTAGTTACAAAGAAATGATGGGAATTGCACCACACATTGTAGTTCACAATCTCATCACTAAGCCGGATGCCAAACCAATTAAGTAGAAATCAAGACCTATAAAGCCAAAGGTGGCCCTTATGGTAAAAGAAGAGGTAATGAAGCTTCTCCAGGTAGGATTTATCAATCCCATCGATTATTCAAAATGGGTATATAACATTCTCCCAGTCCTAAAAAAGAATGGAAAGATCTGTATTTGTATAGACTTACAGGACATTAACAAGGCTTGTCCCAAGGATGATTTTCCACTACCATCCATTGATTTTATCGTTGATGCAACTGCTAGATTTAATTTGTTTTCTCTTATGGATGGGTTTTCAGGATATAATATAATCAAAATATCTACCAAGGATCAAGCTAAAACTACATTTGTAACTCCTTGGGGAGCCTATTATTATGTTGTCATGTCATTTGGTCTTACAAATGTTGGCGCTACATATCAACGAGAAATAACCTACATATTCCATGATCTTATTCATAAAATTGTGGAATCCTATGTAGATTACCTGCTAGCCAAAACCATGAAGCACTACGATTACCTAGAGGTGCTTCGTATCATTCTCTCATGCTTGATTAAGTATGGTTTCAAAATAAGGAAGTTACGCGTAATTTCCACTAAGTACGTTATCCTGGAAAAGGTGATTTATCACAAAGCCTTTGACGGAATTCTATTGAGATGTGTTGACGTTGAAGAGTCTGAAAATATTCTTTATGAGTCACACAGTGGGGTATGTGTTGGCCACTTCGGCAACCACACCACTACCCAGAAGATACATCAGATGGGCTATTTCTGCCCCACCCTAGAGTATGACGCAATAGAGTTTGTGCACAAATACCACAAGTGTCAAGAGTTTTCCTATGAGATCCACATACCGGCACAAGTTTTACAACCAATTACAACTCCATGGCCCTTCTCCATGTGGGGCCTAGATCTGATAGGGAAATTCTCTCCCTCTTCCATGGATGGCCATAATTTCTTAATCACGGCCACAGAGTACTTTACCTTGGAAGTGGGTAGAGGCTATGCCCCTTACCACTGTCCCTAGCTCTGTAATTGCTAAGTTCATCCTGAACTAGATCATTTGTAGCTATGGGGTGCCACATGTCATTATTTCTTATAATGGCATGTCTTTTAAAAATGACTAGGTGCATGAATTGTGTACAAAGTTCAAAATAATTCATCACATGGCTTCTCTCTACCACCCTTAGGCTAATGGACAAGATGAGGCTACCAATAAGACTTTAAAGTCCATTCTTCTAAAAACCGTTAAGGAGAATAAACGAGATTAGCATATAAATATTTTTTCAGCCTTGTGGGCCTACCGAACATCGGTTAGAACACCAACGGTAGAAACCCCCTTTTCCTTAGTATTCGGTTCTGAGGCAGTTCTGCCACTCAAAGTTGAAATACCCATCCTCTGCATTTCGCTACATGGGATCATGAGAGAGGAGGGTTATCAAGAAGCTCGTCTCTCCCAATTAAAAAGCCTCGATGAAGCTAGAATGAACGCTAAGAAATGACACAGTGTGTACGCTTACTACATAGCTCGACAATACAATAAAAAAGTGTACGAATGTGAGATCTACAATGGATATTTGGTATTAAGACTCGATAGCCGAATAGACAAGAAGACCAATGGGGGAATAAATTTCAAACCTAGGTGGTTAGGTCCATATCGAGTGCTGGAAGACTATAAAAATGGCGCATTCCGCTTGTGTACTCCTGAAGGTGAGGATTTTAGTGAATCCATAAACTCTCTTCACCTAAAGAGATATTACGCATGATCAATTAGCATTCTCATATGTACATTATTGCATCTGCATTGCATGTTCATCTATTTGTTCATTTTGTAAAAAGTGTGATCAAGGGGCTTATTCTTTTAGCAATTCCTAAAAAATTCTGAAAATATTGGTAAAACATTAAAATCATGTCTCTTCAAATCTTCATTGTATCATCAACTTTTTCTGTATCGCTTATCAATCCAAACAAGACAAGAAAAATTTTTGACAGTAACCATACCAAGGCCTGCATACTTGGTTCTACTTTTGGTCTCTTCTTAGAATAAGTGTCTTTTGTTCATGGTTTGTTCTAGAAGCTTCATGGTGTCACATATACCCCACATACATCTCCTTGGAAATAAGAACATTCTAAACGTTTTTCCCAAATAAGTAACTCAAATGCAAATCAACAGAAAAAAAATTATTTTACACATTTATTTTCCCTAGCAACCTTCGGTGTTGAGCTTGCATCTCTTACTAGTGACGTAGGGTTGGGAAAGGAAGGAAATGCCCTTAATTACCTATGCTTTGTCCATGGTGATAAGCTGGTGCTTCCTACTGGTAGCATGGGGCAAGGTGTAGGGGTTCTCTTTGAAAAACCTAAAAGTCATAAACAATTAAATTGATTACTTTAAAATCTTAAGTCAAAACAATGTGAATTAGATGTTAAAAATTCCAAGAGAATTTAAAATCCTAAAAACCAGATTTTGTCAACCAAGTGGCCATCTACAATCCAATTCTAGATAAAATGCAAAGAAATTCACATTCTAAACTATGAGGTAACATGAGTAGGGTAAGGTTGTAGTGTCCCAATTTGGTTCTGTCAAACCTCTATCTTTCTCTCATCAATGCCATTCAAAAAAATTCATGGCTTGTGCCCTTTCTAACTCACAGTGTTGATCCCTCACATCTTACTAGTTCTTTGGGGTTAGGAGTGGGGCAAGCATATCTATTTATCATATCATTATATCATCATGTTTTGTCAAGACAAATATGAAGTACTGAAGATTGCAAAAGAAACTAAGTTTAAGATCACATTGTGTTTGCATCATCATATATCAACATTATGAAATACAAAAAGAAATCATTTTGCTATCATTTCATATCCATTGCATACATTCTGAAAAGGATAGAAAAGTGGAAATTCTAAACATCTAGAGTACACAGGAGAGATAAGCCAAAGAGAGTCAACTCGGATACAATGGAATGTTGAACCAAAAATAGAGTCTATATATATCATAGTGGATCAAGTTTGTATACAATGTCATCATGCGCCAGGCATGGTCAAAAATGCTCACAAGGAGCCCGAAACATACAAAAAAATCGTATAATGTAGCAAAAATGGTATCCAAGCAATAAAGGCTCAACAACCTGTTAATCCCTATGGGATCCCTCAGATGGTGTGTAACTTCATCTAGGGATCTTGTTGCGACTGTGATGGCACTGATAATGAACTGAATGTGAGTGCTCATGGTGTTACCTGTTGCCTGTAGCCTCACTATGAGAATGGCTTTGCCTCATCAGGTGCTCAGTGGTCTCGTATCCATCTACTATGGTACAAAGGGAGGAAACTATCTTTGCTACCTTTCAGATGGGAGAGAACACGTCGGTATGGCGGCTAGAGCCTAAGGGATACCCTAAATCAGTAGTCAACTTGGCCTGAGTATTCCCCAAGGGGATTAACAGCGTGTCCACACATACCTAACGAATGAGCTCTCGCCACTGGTGTGCAGATGCTAGCAAAAGGAAAAAATAGAAGAGATAGTGAGCTTAGAGAAAACAAAAGAACGCAAATCAAAAGAGAATGCTAAACTAAACATGTGGAAACCAATAGCAAAAATAGAGAAAGGAGTATTGAACATACTCAGGTCTCCAGACATCCATGTGGGATTAGTGGTTGTTGCGGCAGGTGTTGTTGGTGGCTATGGAGCCTTCTCAAATCCGAAGGCATGGTGTTCTCCCATCATGGACTCATCGTCCCCTCTAAGTGTCTCCTCTGAGACTAGAGTCTCTCTCTCTACACTCGCCTCCTCATGCACTGCTCTAAGGATATCCTAGCTATCATGTCACTGAAAGTCGTTGTCAGCCCCCTCAGAAGGTCCTCCCCACTCATCCTCCTCTCTGAATGAATCCCCCTCCATATCATCTCCCGCATCCTTCTCAAAGTTGGAGTCCAAATCGATCAGCTCATCCTCCTCCCCACTGTGAGAAACAGTTTCCCCAATATGAAGTAAGGGTGCTTGAGGAGCACCAACTACCCTCCGAGCCTGGTCTACGCACCTAATTGCGATAGGCACACTAGGGGTAATAATTGTCAAACCAAGATCCCCTCTAGGACCTCTTTGTGCCTCCTGAATAGTCTTGTAAACAGGTGTCACTAGAGGAAGCATGGCAAGGTATGTAAGACTGAACTGCTGGGGTACACGGTCAAAGGAGTGAATCTCTAGTCTCTAGGCTCTATCAACTAGTTCGCTTGTGCAAGAGAAAGCTACCATTGTCATAGTCTCCTCGCCCCATATTCATGTTATGTCCTGATAGGATGTGTGGGTCATGTCGGTCATATTCAGAGAGGCCACTGACTGATATAGAGTCCAGAGCACTGAAATGCCTATCCATTTAGCTACCTAGGCATCCTCTAGATCTGATACCTACACCCCCTGCCATACAAGATGAAACACTTATAGACCCAACTCATAACCAGGGTGGGGTGGCTCAACCAATGTCCCTACAATCTGACAACTATGTATAAATCATGGTATGTGCTCCCTAGAATATCTACACCCCAGGCATACTTACCGTAATGAGCCTCAATCTTTACAATGATTGGAGCCCAACAGTAAAAAAGTTTATCTTCTCCCTTGGCCCTGATTAGTCTCAAGGACAGGATACTCATTATGGCTCTTTGAAGGATAGGAATGGGAGTAGTAGCAATAGACCAAACATTCATTCCCTTCTTTGAGCCAGAAGACACAATAGCATCTCCCATGTATGTAGCCTATTATGTCATCATGGATGTGGACCCCGGTGTCACCAATGTCAATCTCCTATCAAGTACCGGGAGTCTAAGAATGTGGTAAAGATCCTCTGGAGTGATGGTCCACTCCCTCTGACACCTGGGAACCAGAAAGTGTTCTAATCTACATTCCAATAATAGAAAAAGTCACATAGAATGTGACTGGCAGGAGCAACAGGGGGCACTCGTGTTATCCATCAGATGCCTACCTGCGGTAAAAGATCCATCTCATCCTGGGTCAACTGATCTAAAATTCTAGGGAGCTAATCACTCTCTCTCTCTCTCTTTGCTCCAATGTATGTACTCCACCTTCTTTTGCATCCACCAAAACATGAGAAAAGAGAAAGTTAGTAAAGTACATCACATAATAAGCTCATCAAAAACATGGTAAACTCTCAAAAATCCAAAAAAAAAAAGTTTGAGCATGTTTTGACATTCTATCTAGAACCACTGCCTAGTGTAGGGTGGCAGTTTCCGAACCACCACCCTGCCTTAGGCGGCGGTCCTATGACTGTCACCCTGCTTTGGGTGGCGGCCCTGAACCTATTTTCACAAGGCACCCTTAACCCTAGAAATGGCCAAAAATGTTGAAATTGATCATTTTCGACAAAATAAAACCATGCCCTATGGGCGCCCCCCCTAAAGACCCATTCAAGACAAGAAATGTTGAAAATATCCCTCCCTAGGTGAAATTTTCAACATTTAAACTTTTACGACACAAAAAGACAAAGAAGGAAATAACTAACCTGAGAGCACACCAGTCGATCTCCCGCTCGCGGAGGCATGATCATGATCTCGGCACGAACATATCGGTTGTATTCTTGTCAAGAACGGTCACCATAAATTCAGAGCTCCAAATCAATCAAACTATCCAAATCAACAATGCCATGAGTTGTCACTTCCAGATTATGGAGATGTCTTCACAACAAGGAAAAGGTTACTAAAGACATTTGAGACCCTGATCTGTTATGCATATTTTAGTAAAAGTATTTTTGTCTTGGGTGGGTATATATAGAAAAAGTAGGGGTAGTATGGGTAGGATTGGTTGTTGTTAAATGAATTTTTTGGTAGGAGGAGAGACAAGATGAACTTGACTCACCAGATTCTTAAGACCTTATGCAAAATGGAAAGATTCAATCAACAAAATGCCATAAAAAATTAAATTGTTTCCTCAACTAGAATATGTGCTTCAATGGAGGCCCAAATTAGCACTCTTCCACACAACCTGTGGGATTCTTTCATGAAGGATCAAGTTAGAGGACCCAATAAAGCAGTACTATTTAAACCAAGTCATGCCTGAGGTACACCCAGAGGCTTACAGAGAATCTCTATCAACAAAATAAAAGAAAAGTGATTTTAAACCGTTTATCCCACTCCTAGATGAAGGCTCTTCTAAAATATGAAATAACAGATGCCACTAAACTGTTATAAGGACTAAGACCTATGTGATTGGACCATATTTTGGTACAAGATTGCAACAGAAACAAGAAAAACAACCCGTATGCATTCAAAAATGAAATAAGTACACTTTACTCAAGATTAACACAAAATAACTCAAAGTTTGATCATATTTATCAGCAAGGGAAAGTTTATAGAACAATCTCAAAGATTATCAATGGTTGTACACTTGCAACCACCTTGACATGATCAAATTTGACACAAAGAGAGATATATAGGCTTCTCTAGACATCTCCTCAAAATGGATGGGCTGTGTTAAGCTTTTTCTACTAGAGAAAATCAGTCCTGATCTTTCCAAAAACACCCAACCATTTACATGATGACTTCGAGCCCTTTATAACACTTACAATAAAGCCCCTTCCTCCCAAAAGACAAAATCTTTAAATGCACCAGTGCTTGCCATGATTCTTTCATGATTCACATAATCAGATCTATAAAAGTATCCAGGTGCTTGAGGGAAAATCTCTTCAATTTCTTATCGTATTCAACTCCTTTCTCAGGAAAAACATGCCTCCATCCATTTGCCAACCACTTCTACCACATATCAATCAAATCTAGTCCCTTGCATGCTCAGGAGAAGAAAAATGGAAAACCAGATCAGTCTCGAGAGTCAAATTACTTTAATGGCAAAAGACGACTCTAGATCTCCTCCACCAAACTCTAGATATCAAAATTAACTCACTCCTCTGTTTGGTGTGTAGAAAATAGAAATTAATCATGAATACTCGCACTCCCAGGATTTTTACACAAAATATGGGGGGAAAATCAAATTTGGACACTCAGCAGCCATTGATCTTTGATTTTGAATGTGGACCATCCATGTAGAAGATGCAAAAATAGGCTCGGGGGATTCCTTTGACCTTTTTTGACCCTTTTTGAAAAATGGAAAATTTCACCTTTTTTCCCCGCACCTCTACTTCTGAAAATGGGCCTAACATGTGTCCTAAGGTGGGTCCCGAAGGAAATGTGGAAAAATTATTCCATTTGACTCTCTTTTGGAAAAAGGAAATTTTTCCAAGTTTTCCCCACAGCTCTTCCCTTGAGAAACACTTTTGACACGTGTCCCAATGTGGGTCCCAGCACAACTGTTGTTCCCCTTTTACTTTTAACTCTTTTTTCTCAAAAGGAAAATTTTCCAAATTTCCTCTGTGGGTCCGCACCTCTACCATTGACTGAGGCAAAACATTGACTATTTCCCATCAGGATCGTGGGCCATTTTCTCTATTTTAACCTTGATGAAACAAAGAGGTGAAATTTTTTAATTTCCTCCGATGGTCCGCCTCCCCACCCACTATGACTTTTCAAATTGCCTTGTGTCGTAATGGCGCACTCTTAGGAAGTCCCAAAAATTTGATACCTTGAATGAGCGCGGACTTTCCACGTGTCCCATTCTACCAAACTATTCCAACTATATAAAATTTGTCAAAGTATGAGAAAGCAGTGGAAGCCTCCACGTGTCCTCTCGGTGCTACTCCAAGGAAAATCCCAAAAGTAGATCTTCAAATGAGCATCGTTCCTCCACGTGTCCTGGACTTCTAGAAAAACCTCTTGAAATTTTTCTAAGTATGGGAAACCCAGCTGAAGCCTCCACATGTCTCTTTGTTTCCAACCCTACACATGTCCTCCTGGCATAAATTTGATTGGGAGAAACACCCATCAAACCGTAAAACATAGAGAAACATCCATTCGAGCTAGAAAATGAGGTTTTCTTCAAGGACAAAGAATTTAGACTATTGCAAGGCTCAAACACAATCCTTAGGGACACATCAACTCATTTCTCTTTGATTATTTAGGGAAAAAATGATAAGGACAACAAATCTTGACTGTGGAAAATGGAGGAAACAGGAAAACGTGAGTTTCGAAGCGACAGCATGGGAGACCCAAAATACAGATATTTTCCAGAGGAATAAAGGAACCATGAGACAAATACAGACCCACACATGATCTTCAACCCAAGAGCAAACTAAAAATGGCAATAAGATTGACCAAGCACCATATGGGAAAGGAAAAAATGACAGAGTCTGTGAATGAATAAATATTCAAAGGCATAAATGGGGCAAGACAATTCTGAGCATGATCAGGGCTGCGGGTCAATTTATGACTTTTAGCCCTTTTTACAAAAAGGCTCAAAACCTCAAATTTCTCTACCGACCTACTTCCCCACTTTGAATCTTTCGATGCGGGCTCAACATTTGTCTTTTTCCCTCTTGGAATCAAGGATCAAAAACTCAGAAGGCTCCGATGATCCACCTCCCCACTTTGAATTTCAATGCAGGATCAACATTTGACTTTCTCCTCATAGCATGATTGGGGCTATGGGTCACTTTATGACTTTTATCCCTTTTTACAAAAGGCCCAAAACCTCAAAGTTCTCTGCCAACCCGCTTCCAATTAGATATGTCCACGTACCCATGGATAATGGGGCCAAAATGTGACGGGGAAGAAAACTCCACCATTTCGTGCCTGATTTTCAAATTTCTTTCGTAAACCAAGGAATTGAAAACAATACAAGGTTCGATGATCCATGGCCATAGAAATATTGACAATTTCATTCAAATGAGGACAACAATAAAATTTTTAGGTGTCTAGACAGAAAAATGGAAAGTTTATCAAAACCTACAGACTGGAGAGTTTAAACAACATCAAAGCATGAATTTCTCTATATTTTATCAAGCTAAATGAGTCTTTTTTGGCAAATTTTCTGTCCTCAGTGTCTGATCTTCGGCCCTCTTTTGAATGATATTTTGATGATCTCCTCCTCTTGTATAATCAGGAATTACATAAAGTTTTGGAAAAGAAACAGGGTTTACATGCATAAAAAGGAAAATCTTACTAGATTTGAGGCTTCTGCTAGGGATTTCTTAGGTGTTGCAACTGGAAAATCAAAATATAGAGTGAGTTAGCCAATCCAAGGCCACAAACCAATGATAGGAGTTACATCACGAGAAATGTGGGTTTTGATCTATAAAAGTGTGAGAGGACTTAAGTGAATCATAATTCTATAAAGTGTAAAAATATATGATATGTATAATTTATATAATAAATAGAAATTATGTTTGATATAATCAATCTTATATGTACAATTTTTTAAAGTTGGTTTTTGGTATTGTACTTATAAAGTATTTCAACTAATTAAATAAAATTTGGAAAAAAAAATTGTTAATAGTAATATTTCAACATTTTTAAAAAAGATTATTTTACAATTATTTATTGTGGCAATGAAATTGTAGCTTCCACCTACAAGTTTTATGTGGTAAAAAAAATTGTAGAAAAAAATCGATGAAATAATATTGATGAGAGTTACAAAATTGTAAATTGTTGAATTTATAAATAGATGAAATATATAGAAAAACTACATTTTTTTAGAGATTGTGAAATAATAACAAAACAAGAAATTGTAGAAATGATACAAATATTAAGAAATGTGGACAATCTACAATTTAAAAAATGTAGATTAGATATAAATTTTATAAATTGTAGATTATCTATGGTAAAATGAATTGAGGAAAAACTACAATAATATATCAAAATGTAGATTAGCTACAATTCCAATTCCACAATTTATTTTTTGGATTATCATATAACCACAAAATTATTGTTGACAAATTGTGGCAAAAGGGTTAATTTTTTGTAGTGAGTGAATCTTTAAAGAAAAAATTTACAACTTTGCAAAGCTTCATGAAACATTCATGCACAAAAAATATCCAGTTTCAGAGCTTCAAGAGTACCAAACTGAATTATACATTGGAATACTTGGACAAGAAAAAATATATTACATTTGAATAGTATCAAACCTTAATGAGAAATTTGAATTTTTGCAGCTGTAGAATACATACAACAATAAAGTCTTCATTTCAATAGACAACACTAAACCAGTTTGCAGAGTAAAGTTTTTAAAATTACATTTTTTAAGCTTTTATGAAGTACAAATTTACAGATACATCTTGTACAAAGGAAATAAACTAAAACATTTAAGGAACCTATCATTCAGGTAACATGTTCATGTTCATCAAGCAAAATTTTGGAGCTGCTACAGGATGTATGAGGATTACGGAAACAAATCAAGGATGCAACAATCAAAGACCCATGTCATTGAAAGAAGACAAATGCAAATATAAGGTTACAACTTTGCTCAAGAATAATAGTCCTCATCAGCAAAGGCAAAGTCAAATAAAACTTTAGATATCATCAAAGAAAGGATCAAAGTACAAGACTAAAATATTCAAAGTAGCAGAAGCAGATCACAAATTGCAAACATGTTTTCATTGGTTTAAATATTGTCTAAGTTCTAAACCTTACAAATTCTGCTATAGGAGGAACAATTTCGAATACTCATAATTGCATTTTATAGAATGGAGCTCGAACCATACAAATACAAACAATTAAGAAAATGTGCAGAGAATAAAAGCCCCTGATTAGAAGGTACGGTAGAGGAAGATAAATTACTTCGAGTATGCAAGAAGTAAGACCAATTTCAGTTAAATTCCCTTAATACAGAATACAACTGATTATCAAGGAATAAAATATCAAGATTTTAGAAATACAAGGGTGGATTCAAAGCTCGAAAATGAATTAAAAATGGAAACCACAACTTAAAATGAGCACGTGACAGAGTAGAAATGATGACGATGTTCAGAGTAAGAGTCAAATTAGAAAATTCTTGTATTAGTAACCAGTGGAATCCCAAATTCAATGGTTGTCTAGATAAAATCAAACCCAATAGCAGAGGTTCTAATCAAATAGAGAGCTCAAAAAAAGAGAAATGGTGCTAGATCCAAATTCAAGGAAAATTGAAACACTTCACAACAGTAAAGCTCGAGAGAAGATCAAAAATGGAAAGGTATGGTAAGTAAAGTTTTTTAATATAGCTATACAAAACCCAAGTACTTAGACAAGCTATAGCTTCAAAAATATAAACTTGAACAAGTATCAAACCCTCGAATCGAGCTTATCTAAGAATAGAATCAACCCAACAAAGCTCGAATGGAGAATATAAAAGACTGAGTTTGAAGAAAATACAAGGGGATTTCAAGATTACCCATGTAAAAAAAATCTAAGATTACAAACAGAGCTCGAGAATGCAAGTACAAATTAAGAAAATGGCTCAATTTACAAGACATTCGAAGATAATCATAGTTTACATGAAGGAGGAGCATAAAAATTACTTTTTTTAGCTAAATACATTGAAAACCTTTGAGATTCGACGAAAGCTCAAGGAAATCTCATATACCCCTTAATGAATTTACTCTAAAAATGCTCTCAAAAAGTTTGCAGGCTCAAAAATCACTCAACAATCACAGAAGTTCAAAGAATTTTTTAGAATATTGTCAAGTAGAAGGGAGAAGTGAAGAAATGACGACAAAACACAAATATATTCGAAAATGACACAATAACAATGGTTCTAAAGTTTAAATAGACCATCTTTCAGAACATACTTTTTAAGGAAAGATTACTCAGAGTTATTGCTCGAATGAAATGACAAAACCGTACCTCAAAAAACCCTCGAAGTGGCATTTCTGATAAAAATACCAGAGTTCGAAATGCTCAGTAATGTCAGCCACCACTAAAGAATCTTGTACAGAACTCAGAAAGAACAAATATGGGAAAAATATACAAGTATTTGAGCGCAAAAAGGTTCATAGAATGACAAAACGTATACGTAGTGCCTTAGAACAACCTAATATCATGCTCAGAAAGATAAATTAGAGAGCTTGAAATAAGTTCAATGGCGACCACTTTAGAAAGATCACATAAAAATCAAAACATTGACAATGGCTGAATCCAAACACATGTATGCATGAGATCTTCATAAGAACAATTTGCAGAGGAAATGAAACAAATAAATTGAGCTCTTAGCATAAAAAATGGCTTCATGGAGAAATTTCACCAGAGCTTTTCCGCTCGCAAAGAGAAAAAGAAATGACCACATGGGTGTTCTTTTTTAAAAAGACCTAACTCCTATAGAGTTAGAGGTGAGTCAAATCAATGGATCAAAAGTTTCCAAGTACATATCAAATAGATCAGAATACACACCATCATGCTAAACTAGGTTTCAAATCATCAACGATCCAAAAGATCACATTACACAAGATCAACATCCACAGAGAAGTCATCAAGATCAATGCAAACCCATAAAGATCAATGGTGTGAGATCGACGAGTACATGAGTTTGAGGACTATAAACCGTTCACCAAATTTGAAGAAAATGAAAAACATAACCACAGTCATTGATCGTTTTAATTACAAGTTTCGAAACCCTAACCAGGGGTACAAAGGATTAACGGTGCAACATCATCAAGGATTGATATCAGTGGTCAATAATCAATCATCAACTTCCATGTAGACTCCTGAGTTACTTCAAACCAAACCAGGGTCAAAAATTATGAACATGTGTCAAGAAAACATAAACCCTAGCTAACTCAAGGTTAGCATCATTATCACAAAAAAACTTAGAAGGGTGAGTCATCGTCACGAGGGGTTTGGCCCATGTTTTTTTAATTATTCGTATTGAATTTGTAAAAAGGGGTTCCAAACTATAGTCCCAAATATAATGATTAAAAACCAACCACAATAATTGGCAAAAAGGGTGGGCCTTACCTTATATTACCCATGATCAAAAGGCTGAATAAAATTAGAAAATCATAGTCTATGTACCAACAAGCAAAAGGTAAACCTTATGTTTATTGCTATGGTTCCTTCATCAAAATGCAATCAAACTATGCCATGAAAGAAATATGTTAGCCGACCAAGTGAAAGAATGAAAAATTTATATCATCCAATGATTATTCAAAAGGAGGTAAAATCCAAAATGAAGACAAAGTGTTCACATCACAGGTGGTCCCCATAGTAAGAGGCTTAGAAATAAAACAATAGCATTATGTGCACAAGTGCAATTCTTCATGTGACCACAAGAAGACAAGCAAAGGTCAACATCATAGTACAAAGAACCTTCTAAGGCCTATTACCTTATTTTCCACAAAATGGGAATATTATTTGAGTGCACATCAAAAGTGGTCCCCAAAGGGGTGGAATACATGGGTGATTATTTTTGCAAAGTATTGCCGATAAATAAATTATTTACTCACACATAGGGTTTTATTCTTGCAGGTGCAACCAAGGGGCAATTTAAAATGTTATTTTTGCAATTACAACTGGATCAAGTTACATATGTCACATCATCAGCTAGGAGAAAGAGATTGCATGCATTGGAGAATACTTTCTCATCAAGAAAAGCTTATTGTTAGCTAAATTATTCATCCAACTTTATTAAAAATAGAACAGTCAACTATAATTTGACTGAGTTGTATTTTTGTAAACAAGGCTATTAATGCCTCATTTTATTAGCATGCTTATTTTTATCCCCTTATTTATTCAGGATAAAGGATAAAAATAGGATGCATGGGTGAGTACAATTTTTAGGATGGGTGGGATGGATAATTTTTCTATATATTGTGTGCATTGACAAAGCACAAGGGGGGGAATTTTTGGACACAGGAGTGCTGAAGAAAAATTTTGCCAGTTATTGCCCTTTCAATGAGAAATATTTTCTACCCTTACTAATAAATTGTAGTCTTGTGGATGTCTTATTAATCCTTGTGAATGTCAAATTCCCTAGTTAATCATTTTACCTTGTTGCAAATTTAGTAATTTCTACGTGATATTAGTGTGCATGTGTATCTTAATAGTATTGTTGTGAATTATCCCTCAATACATTAATTGTCTGCCTAAATATTCTACTAAAAACTATTGGTTTGTGCATTCAAAATTCATTCTCAGATATTTGTGCATGTAATCAGTCAAATCCCTCAACAATTTTGGTGTATCACCCCAGTTCTCAATTCATTTATAGTAATTTTATTACCCTCAAAACTCTGAAAAATTAGTTTTGGATACATTAAGAAGGAACCAACCTTGATACTGGAGGCTCACCTCAATAATAGGTATACCCATAACCATGAGGTGTTTCCATTGTATCTACAAAAGAGAGAGAGAGAGAGAGAGAGAGAGATCCAGAGCAAGCTTAGAACACCTACAACCATCTCTCTACAGGGTTCACTTTTGAGAGATAACAGGTACCCCAACCGAGGCTAAAATAACATGGTATGAAAAAATATGATTGAGTATAAGGGTGCAAGAGGTTCAAAATGAAAAAATAATATAAATTAAAGTGGCCAAAGGATGGGGGTTAATTAATATTTTTTTCCCTCAAGAACCTTCTAAATAGTAGTATGAGACTGGGATAAATAAATGCCTAAAGTGCATGATTTTGTGACTACAAATTTAAGCTTCCCTCTCAATTTTTGCTTTTAACAATATATTATGGATCCATGAGACCAGACATATGTTAGTGTTAAAGAATCATAATTTATTTTTGCATAGAGAAATAAAAATTCATAGAACCTTATTCATTTTTAAATATCCTATATTTCGTATCCCTCACTTGCTCAAAAAATTTAGCTTTCCCTCTGCTTGGGAGTGCAGCCTTAGAGGATTCCAGATGGGTTAGGAAATCCTATGTGAGTGGCACATGGTTTGCGTAAGGGCCGTAAGGGAAAATATGCTCAGATGTAGAAATATCGCACCTGACAAGATGTGCCATGTAATAATAAAAAATAGCCTTATATAGAAGGGCAGGGAGGCCAAGTCGAAGGAATTAGTAATATATGAGTTTTAAGGGTTAAGAGAGGCTGCAATCATATTACTGTTTTTAATATATATCTTCCATGTAGTTCGGACTTATTGTAGATAGTTTAGTATATGGGATGCACAGAGGTGTGAGAATGGACCATGTATGGGGGATTGACTAGGGAAATAATGCCCTAGGGTACTGTAATTAGAACAGGGATGATCCCAATAGAGAAAGGAGGAGAGAGGGGTTGGGCTAGACCAACGGCCCAACCCCCAAAAATTATATATATATATATATATATATATATAATTCTCTCCTTTATATGTCGATAAATAAATAATTTATCAAAAATGTTCTTTGTTATTAAAATGTATAGAATTTAATTTAAACTTATACTAATCTATTAACAACAAATTTATGTAATATATAGTTATGTATTTGAATAAAAAATCCCAATACCTCTATAATAATAGGAAGGATCTATGTTTTCTTGGTAATTTGAGGAATAATAACTTAAAGATAAGCAAAGAAGCACTGTTGTTGGAATATAAAGAAATGAATTAAACTTGAAATTCATTGCATACCAATAAGTAGTTGAATAAAATGAGAAATCAAGTAGATTACCAAAGATAATACTCCACTCTTGTTTGAAGCATATAAAGTAATGAAAGTAAGCATGAGATAATAATAGACTAAAAACAAGATTTCTTTTCTTATAAAACCAACATAATGTAACATAAAAACTTTAAAGATTCATATTTTTCAACAAAGTCATCCTACGAGAAATTATGAATTGAAAAACATGGTATAAAAAGTATTTTCATTAAACTTAATCAACCCAACCAAAACAATGCTTTTAGTTCACCTCCAAAACAAGAGTTCCCTTGTGATACGATAGTAAAAAGGAGTATTCTAAATTTGTATCATTTCATCTCATTTCCCATTTAAAGAGACATTTTTTATACATAAGTTTCAATCCTATCTTCCACCAAAGATAATACAAATCTAATCTAACTTTTCTCATTTTCAAAGAATGATTGGTAATAGGATAATAATAATATTCCCCTTTTCCAATACAACCTATTGTTTCATTTTCCTTTGTTTACAAACTAATGGGAAAATACATCACCTTAAAATGCAAGTAGATAATCCCCCCAACTAAGTGGGAACATCATTTGAAAATTTTGAATGAAACTTCTATTCTAAAAAAGTAAGCACCAAACCCCATGCAAGCTCTAAAAGTCAGATCCAAATCCATATAGTAAATATCAAGAACACATAAATAAGTGTCTATGTTGTCTAACCAACCAAATGGCATCATAACATGCCATCTCTAAATAAGGATGACATGTTAGCCTCCCTCCAATTCCATGAAAGAAAGGAGATGCAGGCCTCCAAGATGCACAACAAAAAGTAGTGGAAAGAAATACATAGCACCCATACAATCAAGTCACCAAAATCAAATGCCAAACCAAATACAATAAGCTCCATGCTTTTTAGGAGGTGAGGAGGGGTATAAAGACCCATTATAATATTCTTTTCCATATAAATAAATTATTTTCAAATTGTGCCAAGTAACCAAAAGCTACCATAAATCCTCATTTCTCTATAGATCTTATTTTTCCTTCCCTCCTCATTGCCAAGGTTTTTCAAACCTTGGAGGTTCCCTTAGAAATAGTGGGAGATGGATCTTGGACCTTATGGAAACCCATATCCCACTTCAACCAAATGATATTACCGTTAGTTATAGATCAGAGGATGAGACTCATGGACTTTCACTTGATGATCACCATATTTTGAGGGAGTTTTCATAATTTTTTCTAGGAAAGTTACTTGGCTTACCTCCTCTACATGAGATGTAATTTCATATTGATTTAGTTCCTGGAGCAAAGCCTATCTCACGCATGCCATATAGGATGATCACCCCTGAGCTATGTGAGCTCAAGTTGCAGGTAGAGTTATTTCATGAGAAAGGGCTAATTTGTCCTAATGTATCCCCTTGGGGTGCACTGATGATTTTCGTGAAGAAGGACGGATCATTGCATTTATTTATTTATTATAGATAGCTGAAAAAAGTAATGATAAAAAATAGTTACCCCCTTCTACACATTGATGATTTTTTTGATCAGATGAAAGGGGCGATAATGTTTTCAAAGATAGACCTTAAGTCGGATTACCATCAACCAAGGATTGTAGGGACTAATATTCATAGGATAGCTTCTCGCATGAGATATGGCCACTATGAGTTCACAGTTGTGTCATTTAGTCTTGTGAATGTCTCCACAGTTTTCATGAGTTTGATGAATGGGGTATTCAGGAAATTTGTAGGTTGCTTCGTGCTCATATTCCTTGATGACATATTGATATACTCACGCATGCATGAGGAGCATCTTCGACAGGTTCTACAGTGTCTTCATGAGAAACAAATTTATGGGAACCTGGGGAAGTGTGCATTCTTTTAGTCTGAGGTTCAATATCTTGGCCACATTATTTCTTAGGAAGGTATCGTAGTCGATCCTTCAAAAATTAGAGCTATCATGGATTGGATAGTTCCTAATAGTGTGACTGAGGAGCATAACTTCATGGGATTGACGGGTTATTACACAAGATTTTTTCATGATTGCTCACGTATTGCACATCTCATCACTTCCCTTCAGCAAAAAGGGAAGATGTTTGTTTGGTGAGATAAATTTGAGTAGGCCTTCATGATACTAAAGGAATGCCTTAGGACAACACTTATTCTAGCAGTGCCAAATCCATATAGGGATTTTGTTGTGTGTATAAATGCTTCTTTGGTAGGATTAGGAGGTGTTTTGATATAGGATGGCTGTGTAGTAGCTTTTGAGTCTCACAAAATCAAGGATTATGAGCTCAATTACCCAAATCTTGACCTTGAGATTGCAATAGTTGTGCATTCTTTGATTTGATGGAGAAATTTTCTTTTATGTAGGAGGTTCATTCTCAGGATCAATCACTTGAGCCTTCAACACCTCTTCATATAACCCAATCTCAATTCCTGTCAATGGTGTTGGATGGAGATTTCATGTGATTATGATATGGAGATAGAACATGTGAAGGGGAAGGATAATGTAGTTATCGACGCTTTGAGTCATCCAAGGCATTTGGTTATGGATATAATAGTTGACATAGACTTGAGGAGAAGGATCTTATAGCAGCTTCCACATGAAAACTTCTACCTTTCAGGTAAAGCAGAGATCGATTCTCAAAGACCCCTTGAGGGGAATTTTGAGGGATTAACACTAGATCCAGATGGACTTCTCAAACATAGAGGATCTATGTACCTAGGGATGGACATTTGAGACAGGTCATTCTTGCAAAGGCAAATTGTGCACCCTATTTAGCCCATCTAGGGGTGAAGAAGATGCACACCACATTGAGACAGTTGTACCATTGGAGAGGACTACAGAGAGATGTATCTCGTTTTGTGTCTTGTTTCTTGAAGTGTTAGAGAGTGAAGGTCGAGCATTATCATCCAACTAGCCTTCTTTACCTGCATACCATACCAAAGTGGAAATGGAACACCATTTCCATGGATTTTGTAGTAGGGCTACCTATGTCGAGATACCACCATGACATGATCATGGTCACAGTAGATAGATTGAAGAAAGTAGATCATTTTTCTCCAGTGAAGATCACCTATACAACAAGTACAGTGGCACGAGTTTATTTTGATGAGATAGTGAGGTTGTATGAAATTATGTGGAAGATCATTTGTTACCATGATCCATTGTACACCTCTCATTTTTGGAATACCATACAACATAATCTCAAAATGAATATGAAATTCAATACAAGCTATCACCCAAAGATAGATGTAAAGAAAAATTGGGTGAATCATATTTTAGAGGACATGCTTCAGATATATGTTATGGATCATCAGTCGAGATGGGATTATTATTTGTACTTGGTTGAGTTTTCTTATAAAAACAACTTTCAAAGTTCTATTGATATGGATCAATTTCAGGCGTTATATGGTAGAGAGTGTAGGACACTGCTGAGTTAGGACATGTTAGAGAATAAAGTTTCTCTTGGGCCAGCTTTACTATAGGACATAGAGCAACAAGTTTTCATGATTAGACAAAGATTGTAGGAGGCACAAGATAGAAAAAAGAATTATGCGTACAAGAGGAGAGTTGAACACAGTTTGAAGTGGGCACGAACATGTTTCTTCATGAAAAACTTCATAAGATTCCTATCCGTTATGGAAAAGGCTCTAAGGTTGCTCCTAGATTTGTGGGCCCCTTTGAGATCTTGGAGCGGATCAGTCCCTTGACCTACCATCTAGCTTTTCCACCTAGATTTTCTCACATACACAATATGTTTCATGTATAGGAGTTACATTCCAGATCCTTCTCATGTATTGGATTGGACTACATTGCATGTCCAAGAGAAGGGGCAAGTGATGGTGGAGCCCATGTGCATTTTAGATAACATGACCCTGGGCCTTTGAGGATGATAGATTGATCAGGTGCACATCTAATGGGATCAATACGATGAGACACCAACTACATGGGAGGATGCCACACACCCTTGAGAGCAAAGTTCCCACACTTCTTCCAGTGACTTCTAAGAGGAATTCAAGTCTAAGAGGAGGGGGATGTAATGCTCACTCCTCTTTGACATTGATCTTACTATGATTTTTGCTTACTTTGGATTAGAGCCATAGAATTTTGTATCATATTTTATCAGTCGACATTGATAGATGGACGTTATTATATTTGATTAGTAATTTTTTTAGACATTATAGATATTTGAGTTTGGATATGTAGTGATTTAGTTGAGAGATTATATGCATGGATTAATATTTTAGTATTGATGACAATTTATAGTTACTACTATATATATAATATGAAAAATTAGATTTTGATGTATAGATTGTTATAAGATGATATAGCTAGTCTCGTGATCTTATTATCGATTGATGAAATGATAGAATTGAAATATTTTGAAATTGTGAACAAGTGGTGAATTGCTTGATTTTAGTGATGATATAGTTATGTTGTTTGATGATGGGAATTTATATGTGTATGTGTGTTTATTTCTTCGATGTTATTGATATGACCATGAGGCCAGAGAGGTATTGTTTCAATTTTGCAAGAAATTGTAACACAACAAACAAAAGGGGATAGGAGACCAACAATGAAAAAATTTTGGGTATAGGCAACTGGTCACCTTAGTAACTTATGTTTTGTATGTTTTTGGTTTTTGATAAATTTGTTAGGAGGTCCCCATTAGGGGGGTGGCATCAAATGTGACCTTTGCTAGATGTGTTGGTTTCCCTTTTCATTCAATTATTTTTTGAGTATTTAATTTAATATTTTGATGTGATCTACTTTATTATTGTTAGTAAAATGGTGCTCTACTTAAGTTTATTAATCTTGTTAGTTATTGTAAATTGGATGTGACCAAAGGGGTATTAATTGCGGTAGTTTTTCCTTGATTTTATTATGGATTTGAAAATATTTTATTGGTTTTAGTGTTGTGTACTCAACCTTGCATTTAAAATTATAATTTGGGCTTAAGGGTCATTTTTGGAGGATTGTGGGAAAAGTTTAATCTTGTCCCACACCTCTTAAGTTCACCTATCAACTATAACTATGGGTTAAGGGGTAAAAAATAGACCCCATTATAAGATTTGTAAGGTAAAAGGTGATATTTATTGAACCTTCTTAGATGAGTTTTTAATTTTATCCTTTAGAGGTGTGGGTTTGAGTTTGTGTGTGTAAGAGGCTTGTCATTTCCTCAACCACTAATTTACCAAGCTTTGGGTTTGGGGTTTGACCATGTGATGTGGAGTTGAGGAGAAGTGATGCGGCATATGATGTAGAGCCACTCACCCTCCTCTTCCCTTTTTCTATTTATACAAGTTTATTTGATGGATTTGGGGTTAGATATTTTATTTTCACTCTTTAATTTTGGAGGAGCATGCTTTTGGGACCCTTGTTTGAAGCTTGGAAGATTGTTTTGGACTTGGAAAGCTTGGAGCTTGTGCTTGTGGATTGGATACTCTTGCAATGAAAAGGTAGGGACTTCACCTATGTTTTTGTATTTCTATGTGTTGTGCAAATGGTTGTAAAAGAATGAATTTTCTGTATTTTGGTTTTGGGATTACAATGACCTTAAGGTTGTGTAGGAGAAAGAAAATGGAAAAATTATTAATGGGGGGATAAGAGTTTATATTATTATTTTGGAGGGATTTTTGGGGTTGGGTGTTCCACCTTTTGATGATAAGAAATATTTCTTATTTATTTTAATATGTTTATTAAGGGAGGGATAAGAGTTGAGGGAGACGTAAGAGAAATTGAAGGGAGGGATAATAGTTTACTTGTGGTTGCATGAATGAAGTTTTGGAGGCTTTTTAAGGTGAAAACCTACACTCCTTGGGAGGCATAAGTGATTCCCCATGTTTCTTCTCTCCATTGGCTTGAATTTGAGCCTTTGTGTTTGGGAAAAAATGTATGATTGTTTTTATTTTTGTATTGTGCTTGTATGTGGAAAGTTTTGCGTGAATGGTTATTGTGGGAGCCTTGTAAAAGTTGTCATGGTTTTTTGATACCCTCTATTGATTAATTTTTGGGGCTCGAGGGCCAATGAGGAGGAAGAATTCTCCTTCCCATTCGATTGTAGGTTTGGTTTAAGAGCGTTGCCTACTTCCCTTTTTTTGTTATTGTGCTTGAAGTTGAAGATTGGAGAAGACATGCTATGTTGGAGCAAAAAGGATCACCTTTTTAATATTGTTCAATTGTTGAAAAGTGGAAGTTTTAATCTTGTAAAATTATCCTTTCAAACTGTTAGAAAGAAGAAATTTTTTTATTATAAGAAAATGAACTATACTCATTGAGAAAAAGAAAGTATATTGTTGCCTTGTTGAAATTTGTATTATTGTAAAAATATAAGTTCTTGTAAATTTTATTATCAAGTTTTGTTGTATTGAAAAATTATGAAAGAGAACTTGAAAGTTGTAGTTTATTGAGAATGTATTCCTATCAAATATGGAAATGTAACATAGTTACTTGTGCTTTCATTTGGTAAAATGGTTGTGCTTTTGGTGGAAGAATATATGAAATTTATACTTAAATTAACTTGTTGAAATGGTTATCACTCTTTTTGTGTAAAGAAAAGAAATGGTACTTAGTAATTTTTTGAATTTCATTTCTTTCTTTTAAAGCTTATAAGTAATTTTATTGAAAAGGAAATCTTGTACTTGTTCTTATACACTATTGCATTGGAAAATCTATGTAATTAGTAATTTAATTCATAAAATGAAGAAATGACATCCACCTATCAACTAATGAATTGTACGCACCTTAATTAAAGTTAATGTTACCTTAGAAACCAACCCATGCAAAAAACATTTTGGAAAATAATTGAAATTGAGGTTTTGTTTTCGGGAAACAAAACCACTGCCCTTGTAGAGCAGTGGTTTTAGGACCACCACCTTTCCTAGAGTGGTGGTTTCAGGACATCACCTAAACAAGGTAGAAATTTCAATATCGTCACCTAGACAGGGCGGCGGTCACAGGATCATTGTCCTGCTTAGGGCGGTAGTTTCGTCACTTTTGATGGAAAAATAAAAATGACGACTATGCAAATTCCAAAATGGGTTTAATTAAAATATGAGCTTTAAAACTACAAAATGAAACTACCAACAACTAATAAATGGATAAAATCATTTTTTAAGCATATAAATCCATTTATGGGCATTCAAATGTGTATAATTTCATAGATCTAATGAAATGGGGTTTTCCCAAATAATGAACTCAAGCATGTAAATAACTAAAAAGTAAAACTAGATTCATGGTGGAATCTCTACAAAAATCAAATAGGGAACCTTGCAATAACAAACCCATGAATAAACTAAATTAAGAGAATATTGGAGTGGAGGAAGATCTCCCTATTTGCAAACTTGATCCAAAGAAATTTCTCCATGGTTTCACTTCTTGCTTCCATGGCTTCCACTCCTCCAACCTACAAAATAAAATAGAACAAATGAATTAGGGTAAAAGAAATAATAAGAAGACCCCATAAGGATGTTTAGGGTTCATTTGAAAATACCTAGATCTAAGGGTGCATATCCATTTAATCTAAGGGTTGAGGATCAACCCTACACATTTCAAGTTGTGGCACTTTATGGGGTTAGGTAATTTTAAAAGTATGGGTATTTGAGTTTAATGGGGCCAATTAATGGTTAGGACAGTTGAAACTTTAGCCTGAGAATGTTAAATAAATAAATGGCTTTGGTCCATTAAGGATAAATTAAATAATTGTGGAAAGGGTAACTTAGTTAATGAATTTTAAGAGTTAATTATTTCAAATTTAAATGTTTAGATAGACAACCTCATGGGAGGAAAAATTGTTAAATGTTGTGGGAAGAAAGAATTAAACTAACTTAGGAACTATTGACCCCATTAATATTTTAAATAAGATGAATTAACGGTGACCCTAGAAAGCGATTTATCCCGAAGTAGCCTTGTGTAAATTAATAAAGATAATTATTAATTTAGTAATCGACAACACTTCATATGTGTGAATTTTAGTAAACAAGAAACAAATTAAACCTAGTTGTTAGTACTTGATGCAACCCTTTTTAATAAAAAAAATTATTCATTATTTTTCCTAGTTAAGTATTGAGTTTTTTCTTGGGATTTTTCTGTCGAAAACGTGGGAGTTACATATTCCACAAACCAATTTTTTTATTCCCAAAACAAATCAGTTATATGTTATCCACTTTTTCATCTTAATCTAGCTCAAACTATTCATTTGAAAGTAATTTACACTTAAAAGGTCCAAAATAAAAAAATGGGGAAAATAAAATTGGTTCCAAGTTCAAAACCCAAATGGTCTACTATGTCACCTAAGTTAGTAATAAAGCATACTTCAATTTCATGTTCAAAAATATTTAGATACCAAGCACGTGGTCACATTGAGTGTAAGAGTGTGCATCATCAGATATTTAAAAAAGTAATTCCCCAAAGCCCCTCGATAAACACATCTAGAGAAACATTCAAACAACACAAAAATGAGATGGATATGTAGATTTAAATTCATTGTGATTGAGTGAACTCAATCTATTGAATTTTCAGTTAGTAAATTCATTTATATGCAATGATTTGGATTAAAAAAATTATACAGTGATTTAAGAGAAAAGAAATAATGACATCAACTGATAGACCTCCTCATGGTATCATGCTATCAACAACAGAAGATGTTCTAGGGAATCCTTTCACCATGGGGTCCAATCTCATTGATAAGGGTGGCAATTAGATACTACAGACGATGTCGACTCTCAAGCAATTTCAAAAGGTATAAATTTATCTATTTTCATGGTATACATATTCTTTTATAGGCTGTTTATTGTGAAAATCTCATTTGTTTTATTGGGTGGTAGCATGTGTGCACTTTGGCAATATATTCTCATGACATGAGTAGACAGATTCAAACACACCATTTTGTTATAAGGCTCAATGAATACTTCCTCCAATGTGTTGCCTATGATACAGACTCTAGCGATGCACGTCTCATAGGTAAGTAAACGGAAATATTTTAATTTTGTTTAACAAGGCAGACAACATCTGTCGAATACATTAAAAATGTGGGTCTGTAAATGAAAATATAAATTATCAGACTCGTGTTGCCCTAACATCAGCTATTTTCTTTTCCAAATTTAAGAGGTTGTGAGAAAATGGGACAAAGAGAGAACATCTCTCTCATGTGTGTCTACAATTTCTCATAACAATTGTCAATATGCCTCGAAACCTCCTCCGACTACAGCCCATGGTTTCCCATGCATGCGAATGTACAATATAGAAATTCGTCTCTGAGAGTTGTTGTTTCCTAGGGACATCGAAGTGTTTCCTCCTGCTGTGGAGAACACCGATTGACTTCCTTACAATCTCATGTTCCTCCTCATCTGCAATTGTGGCCAACTCGAAAGCTCGTTTGAATAGTTACTGCAGTGGCTCTCATACGAGGAGCACTAACCAGCGACGTGCATCATCACCGACATGTTTTTCAGATGGAGTTTGGACATTTCTATCTGAGTGGGAATTCTGACGGTGATCTTTATGACCATGGACGCCTTCGTAAATGTTGTATTTTATTCTTTGTGGATGCATCTACCTCATAATAAGACCGACTCCAATGTATTTTCACTCACTCCTGACCTTGGGAGGACTTGTTCGAGAAATCGCAGCTTCCGTTGAGTCTTAGTCTAACCGATGATAAAAATCGTTGAAACGCCAGACACCTAAGAACCTGGCCAGCTAGGGAACGCTGCTCAACACAATCGATGTGGTCAAAAAAAAATTTGTGGATCACTTGCGAGCTAAAAGCTGTGGTCAGCTGTGGACCATTCATGGTTCCTTCATGTGCATCTTATTCCTCTTCCCTTGGGTTCACTCTATCCGTTGTATTTCCTCCATTTTATTCATTGTGATCATGTTTAGTTTAGGTTTATTTTGCCTACCTTAGTGTTTACTTTTGAGGAACTTGTTTTGGGTATATTTACTTATGGTTTTGAAAGCCTTTTCTACCTGTACAACACATCTAGTCCGTAGAGTAGATCTAGTCTAGTGAAGTTTAGTCCGTAGAGTAGATCTAGTCTAGTGAAGTTTTGCAAATTTCGAACTATACATCAATAAGAATGAAAATTTGTTTCTACTTCAAGTATTGAGGATTTTAAGGGATACATATAAAGAATCGCACATAGGGCAATCGAAAGGCAAGTTAGTTGGCACCCATCTGGTCTAAATCTCTGCGAGATACATTTACTCGGGCAGATTGGCCCATGCATTTCTTTCTCCAATTGTTGTATCAACTCACTTCATGAGCTCATTGAAGAGCTAAATCCATGCGTTGAAGATCTCGAACTGCTTCATTGGCTTGGCTCACATGGCTACTGAGTTTTTTTTTGTCAATGCCATTAGAAAGGTCAACGGTGAATCCAGAGTTTGACCTTACCAAGTCGTACATCGACCGTATATTTACCTTCAAGGGTTTGGTCCTTGCTTTGATCTTCTGGATCAAGCATCTCTCAACCCCTCATGAGCTATCTAAATTCTGAACCTTGGTTGTGTTATACAGATATTCAGATCAGTTCATCTTACGAGTGAAAGATTTATGTTTTCGTGAGGTCTACTTTCCTGGACAATACGGCCAATGTAACTCAAGATTCATGTTTTTCGTGAGGTCTACTTTCCTAGACAATACGGCCAATGTAACTCATGCTTGTTGCAGTGAAAATGGGTTAAAAAAATTTGAACGAATTTTTTATTATTGTGTCCTTCATGGAGTGTTAGAAGGAGCAAGGTTTGACTCATATATACTTAATCTGAGAGGAAACACACCTTATTGCGTCATTGATGGAATGTCAAAAGGAGAAAGGTTAGACTCATATATACTTAATCTGAGAGGAAACATGCCTTTTGCTTAATAAATTGAATTATAAAATTATTGTGCATATGAGTATGCATTAATTGGTAGTTAAAAAACAAAGGGAAATGTGTTTCTAGTTTTTTTAGGGAGCTTGGACAACTACGAAGGTTGTCGCTGGTATTTTTTTGAAGATAGAAAAGTTAATCAACACCATTATACTTTTATTGAAATACAAAAGACCCTCGGTTAAAATTTGAATTTATGAAGGTTAATCAACATTATTCTATTTTTTTTTAAAAGGGAATACATCCTCCTAGTAAGGGTTATAATTTAATGTTAATTCATCTTTATATATATGCTTATTATATTAATTATTTTAAATTTAGCTGTAATGAATCATTGATATGCATAAGACAATATACAGATAACCATCTCATTTCTATTGTATAAAAATTAAAAACATATATCAGTTTATTGAGGTGACTGATCAGGGTGTATGATAGTTTCCCAGCCATGGAAAAATTCCAGTAAAATTATTGAAACCAAACAAAAAAAATGAAGCCTTGAAAAAAATGTTAAAAAGCCTGAAAAACACTAGTAGAAAATATCAAAAAGATGATATATGTGCTTTACTATGGGTTAGGCTTTCAGAGACTTAAGCTATACTATACAATGATAACAACATAGAGCGAGGAGTTAAGAGCATCTGAAGGCAGAGAGCTTGAGCGTATACGGGAATGTATTGGCATAAGTAAAGTAGACGGTTTGTCCTGCTTTTATGGGCTTCCCGCCATTGACAAGACAATCGTTGTATTTCAAGTGTTTGAATGTGGCTGGATTTATTTCTATTGTGGAGGCGAACCATCCGCAGCTCAGGTGGACATTGGAAATGGAGCAGCCTGTGGTGCACATGTTCAGAATCGAGACTGAACAGCCAGGTATGCCATTGTAACGTGGCCCCATATTTCCTTGAGTCACAACCATGTCGTGTTCAGAACAATGACTGCTTACACTTATCCCTACACAACGTCAAATTAGGTTAAGGATTATGAGCACCCTAGACAATACTAAAAATAATGCAAGCCCCTTTTATAGTTATCCCCGCACCAGATAAATTCCCCATATCATATCATATTAAAACACCTACACTCTTAAATCATTCCATATCTAAAAATTAAACTCTTGTTACCTGAAACAGCACAAACAGAGACCAGAAATATGTAAATGGCAAATAACATAGAAGCACTCATATTATTCACTGAAATCTTCCACATTCTGCTCTACAAAACCCAATCGAATAAGAGGTGAATCTCTTGGAATGTATAACTGCCAATATAATGACTATTGATATAAGCATAGAAGAGGAAAGTGTGGTGCACTGGCAATAAAATTCAAGGTTGAGAGATCTTAATCGAGGTTGTACTTAAAAGCTTTTTTGTTCTTTTTTTTAAGCGAGTTATCATGAGGAACCAGTTGTTTAAATCTATTTATGGAAACCGCGGTCCGCAGTGATTTTGGGTGGATTTGATTATATCTTATTTTATGCGTTTTTAGATTTGCATTTGTTTTTAAAAGTTGTGTTAGTGGCGTTTTTTAGTTGGATATTGTTTAGTGGCGTTTTTTGGGGGGCTATTTACATGCGTGGTTGGAGAGTTGCCAAAATAATAACAGATGTAGGTAAAGAAAGAAATGGCGAAGGAATATGGGAATGGCCACCGCACTACAAAATACTGTATGGAAGGAGTTATAATGACTGAAATATTATTTGCATCTTGAGATTTAGAAGAAAAAAAAAAATCAATTTTATGTATATGAAGTTATTATCAGGTTTATAATGTATATTGTTTTTTTTTTTGAAATCGTATTTTGCTTCCACAAAAATAAAATTGTAAATAGAATTATTTGAAATATGTAATAATTCTATGTTATCCAAAATAATAATCATGTACATGTAGTGATGTCTGTATTAAGCTTCTTCTTGGATGTTTGTAGCAAGATTCCTCAAATTTTCCAACAGCAATAAAAATTTTAATTAAAACCTTCATAAAAATTTGATTTGAAATCTGTAAATTGCAATTTCCAATTTCCAACGACAAAATGAAAATAAATAAATTCACAATATAATTTGTTCAAGGAAAATTAGTTGGATATGCTAACTTGTGACTCGAACATAAATGAGTTAATCTACAACGTAAACCTAAAATTACTACTGCATGCATTAAACGTAAAAACATGAAAATAAATACTTGGAAAATTGATACACATAGTAATGCATATAACATTTTTTGCATCCATTTGAATGGACTGCACCATTTTTGAATTACATGTCCTTTTCCATACCATAGACCTTACTTTTATATATGTCCAATACATATATCTAAGAAATCTAAGAGTAACCTACATGCAAGCTATGAGTTATTATATAATTATTAAGCATAAAGAGAGCAAAACAAATTAAAACAACATCGTTATCAGTATAGAATACTTACAATTTGTATCCTTTCACGAAAAATTTCAGTATATGGCTGAAGATGGAATGCAGTAGAACAGTGGTGTTTCTTCGAAGCACTGGTGATAGGTGTAATAGAAAGAGAACAGTTTCCATTTTATTTATTTCCAGAAATACTTTTTCTCTAATAGAAAAAGGGAAAAGGCACTAGATAGAAAGGCAAAAACAAAAAAAACAAGAAAAAAAATCAAAATATAAATAAATAAGATTGAATAATGAGGATAAGGAGCGGATTTAGGCAGGAACCTCTGACCGTAACAGTAACACTCATTCTGATGGAATGGATCTCAACCATTGTTTACGCGTCAGAGAATGGCCGGTGGGGATTTGCGCTGAATAAGTCCAAGTGTCATACCTCTGCAGATGTACCCATGTTTTCATGTTTTCCTGTGTTTAGTTCCGACATGCTTGAAGTTCACAACTTTTGGATTAATATGTCTTCTTTTTTCAGGATTTCCACCACTAGAATTTGCAAGAAATCAGCTGCGTTAACATGCTATATAAATATAGTTCCTGCTCAGTGTAGGAAATATATATTTGAGTGCCAAAGCCATTCATAGACTCAGTGCAGACTCGGAAGGCTTCATTAGACCCTGCTTCAATTGATTGGTGTTTCCTCTTAAATGGCATCTTTTTCCTGTCCCTTTGCGTGGTGAATGAGACCTACGTGGAGCTTCTGTGATTTTGTGTTTTACATTTCTTTGTTGTTTTTACAAAGCATGGAGGATTTGGCATTCCAGAAAATCAAAAGTTTATCGTGGGGCGTCTGACTTTAGAGACCTGTTTTCTATGTTGCTTACGTGGAAATCATTCTCTCCTGATATCAGTATTTTAGCATTTGAAAACTTTTTGACATGATGTGGAAACGTGGAAATAAAACTGTGCAACCAATGACCAACAAATAGCATTGAAAAATAAGACGCTTGGGAACTTTGTGAAGGGGTCCTTTGACTGTATGTTATGATTTCTATGCAGAGATTAACGGATCTAAATTTGAAGATTTAAACACATACTTGCTTGCAAAGTGCATGAAAATACTGAAACGATTCCTGGAAGACTCGGCATCAACCATGTTTGAAGATTTCTATAATAGTCTAGAACAGATAAGAAGCTAAGAATCCTAATTTAGATAAGTTTAAATAGGAAACCGTGTAACAGATGTGGCTCTAAATTGCTTGGCTGTGAATTGGTTGGAGCCTGGAGGTCAATGTTTTTTCTACAGTTCTAAAAATCCTCCTTCACGGGATGCTCCAGTATCAGGCGTTAATAGTTATCATTTAGAAAGACAATGTTCTGCAGAATCCAGAAAAATCAGCAAAGGTATATATAGAAAAATCAGCAATGGTATGGGCCAGGTTGGAAGCACAGTTTGCATGTCAAAGAATGATGTGTCCTTCACACATGTTATCAGAAGTGCAGAGCCAGCGTTTAGTGTGATCTTCTCTCAGATTTTCATGGGAGAGAAGCGTTTTCCATTGCCAGTGTACATGTCTCTATTGCCAATCATTGGAGGATGCGCATTGGCCGCAGCCACCCAACTTAATTGTAACATGATAGGTACTTATCATTTCCTCTTCCTTCCCTGGTTATTGGAAGAAATAAGATTTGAAAAGATCCCGGATTTTGTGCTCAAGATTCACAGAAAAAGATTTGATATTAAAAACAGTCTGAAATCATTTAAAGTCTTACTTTTTAGTCTTATAGACTCTTCAATCTCTACTTTTAGTCTTATAGACTCTTCAATCTCTAGACATCATTAGAATCTTTCTTTCATTCATCATTCATAAGTTCATTCCCTTTTGTGATATGAGGGAGTGCTAATTATGAACTTCTTTCCAGGATTTGCGGGTGCCATGATTTCGAACATGGCCTCTGTGATGAGGAACAACTTGGCCAAAAAGACCATGAAAGCGAAGAGTTTGAGCGGAATGAACTATTATGCATGTCTCATCATATTATGCTCGATATTTTTGATCCCCTTCGCATATATTGTGGAAGGGCCTGAGATGTGGATTCAGGGATGGAAAACTGCCCTCCAAACTCCATCACCTCGTGACCTGCTATGGTCAGTTCCTCCCCACCTCCCGTACTCTTAGACTATTCTTTTTCTAGATATTATTATTAACTTGGTTTTTGTTTATTATATGCAATACAGGTGAGTGGTGGCCCAAAGCGTGTTTTATCACTTGTATAATCAGGTCTCATTCATGTCGTTGGATGAAATCTCTCCACTAACATTTAGCATTGGAAATACAATGAAAAGAGTTGCAATAATTGCATCGTCAATAATCATATTCCAAACTCCTGTGAGGACCTTGAATGCTGTGGGAGCATTTATTGCCATCCTTGGCACATTCTTATATTCTCAGACTAAGACGAGCTAGTGGCATTGATGAGGATGTTCCTAAACAACTTCACACAAGTTGATTCTTCTTACTCTTCCATTTCAATTTTCGATTATAACTTGTTTGAACTTTCTTTCATTTTTAAATATAAATATTTATTTCTGAATTTCATTCGTCTCAAAATTCTTTATCTAATATATAGTTTACAAAAAAAATTACAATTGAATTCATTAATTTATGTTTGGTACTTTTTATGGTAAATTCATGTCCCTTATTAGGCATATTTCAATTCTCTATATTTATGCCACCTAGACAAGTTAAGACTATTACCCCAACTAGACAAAGTGCTACATTGAGTGGGGCACAAATTGATTCCATCAAGTGCCCTTAGTCTCACTTCATAATAGGAAAATTGAAAACAAATTTGATGTTAATAGGTCTTTTGCTAATGTTCATGTTAATATAAATGTTGCTAATAATGTTTTTATTCATGGTGATGATCCAACTATTAATGAAGATAACATAAGGGAGACTTCTTGGAGCTTGAAAAATGAGTTACCAATTTGTTTCAATTCTTGGATGATTAATCTTAAAAATTTAGTAAAAGAGAGGGTATCTATACAGGCCCTCACCCATGTAATAGATTAGAAAAGATTACAAGCAGTCTATTATATGAAATGTCATGTTGGCTCATAATATGTCTATAAGTGCAGTTATAGTATATGCCACATATGGCCATGATATTACAAAAAAAGAATACATTTACAAAATGGTGAAATATTGAAAGTTACAAACTATATCTATATCATAGTAGTTTAAGGGAAGAAATCCAAGACTACTGGAAAAGGGAGTTGTGGTGGTTGCAAAATAGGTAGTTCATTGGCCTCTTCTTTTACTCTTGCTAAAATGCCTTGGAGATATGGGATGTCGCGAGAACAAAAGAAAGTGTTAACTATGGAGAGAAACTTATCGTTTATGTCAATAAATTCTTGGAAGTTCCCATCTGCCCTAAAGACAAATAAAACTTGAATAACTACAGAGGAAAAGATATCCAAGGATATCAAACGTGATTTTGAAGGGTATGAGCCCTCCAAAATCATTTTGATATCTCGTTTTCTGGCTTGGGTCGACAACTACTCTTATGCAAAAATACCTCCACAATGATATGTATGCTTTCCTCTTTTAGCTAGAGAATTGGAAAGTACATTTTCCTTCATTAAAGACTATTTTTTCTCGACTTTTTGCTCTTTCTTTTCACCAAAGAAGAGGAATTAACTATCTTCTCAAGTTCTTTGACTTGATGGCCAAGTGAGACAATGGAAAGGTCATTCACATGCATAAGAATATGTCGGTTTTGTAATTTGGAATTGATAATTGTAGGAAATTCAAATTAAGTCTCAAAAGTTGAAAATAAAGCTAGAGGTGCTGATGTATTAGCCCCCTAACACCTCTAATTGAAATTTGTCTCAAATAAATATGACAGATTGGGTTGAAATTTCTACTTCAAAGGGAAGGACATGGAAGGCCACATTGGTGTCATTGAAGCAAGTCACGTAAGAAAAATGTAATTTATCTTCTTGGATGTAGAAAAATTGGATTTTATTTCATCTAGGTTGGGCAATCTAAGCACATGACAGATAAGTCTTTCTCCCATCCCCTCTAAGTGGAAGCAAATGTTTAACTTGTTAAACAAGAAACCCACCATTCTTATGTTTTTGATGACCAACAAACTTGTTTGGTTTTTACGTAGAAAAACCACGATGATGAGAGGAGTTATATATAAAAAGGAGAGGCTTCACACGTTTCAATCGTCACCTCTGAGTATGATGAATTTCAGTTGCATTTTTAATCACCATCTCTCCACACATGCAAAAGGAAAAATGATTAGATAAATTAGTGTGAGAACTTCTAGATGATGTGAACTCATCTCTGTGATAGGTGATTCACTTGTCTATAGCCCAAGCCGCATCATGTCCGATTTGAAGTATTTTGAGGATTACAATCTAAATTTAAAACTGTTGGTTTTTTTGAATCAAAATGTCTAATTTTTGTCCTCCCTATGAGATTTTTCATTAATTTAGCCTTAATTATGCATTCCCACAATCACTCATTTTTTCAATAATGTCGATCTTGAACACTTGTTTCTGATCGACAAATCCGTGTGTGGGAAGGTTTTCAAATTGGGTTTTAGTGTAAGAACACCTTGGTAGAATACTAGAAAAACACCTATATTTTTTTTTTAATTTATATAAATTCCTTCTTGTGAATTTCCATTTAATTCCACCAAGTATGATAATCGAATCCATAGTTCTTAACATAAAATATCCACGATGTAGAACCAAAAGGTAACAACTAATGCTTGTTTATTGAAGGGGAAATATGATAATCAAAGGGCATCATCTATTTCTGATTTAGTCAATTGACTAATATTATTGTAATCAAGTAAGATAATTACATTGGAGAATGAATTCATTCCACCTCGTTTAATTCACTAAGCATAGATAACATAGTACCATATGAATATAATGACATAAGAGCTAATTCATTACCCATTAAATTTTTCAATAAAGATATTAATGGTACAAAATATTATGTGTTTTCAACTTTGTACATAAGAGTTTTCAAGTAAAATACATCCTCATTATACTCAACATGATTTTCATTTTTTCAATACTACAGATTACAAATAAGAATAAAATATTTGGCTAAGAGACACTAATATGGAAGAACATAAGGATAATTGTCAATGTAAGCACCATCCAGATAACACCAGAGATCATGTCAAGGTCACAGTAATGAATCAAGGGAGGGAGAGCATCATCATAGCACTTTTCCTCAAACCACATATCCAATTTGGTTCCCCTGCACAACTCTTGTATACCGAGAGTGGCCCTACCTCTCACGAGGAAGGTAGATAAGAAAATGAATACCAAAAGAGAGATTTCTCCATGTATAAAAATCCCTATAGCATATGACCTAACCAGTCATGATGTGATACAAGATAGTGAATTGGAAAATAATAATTGTATTCTTATTAATAATAATTATTGGTTTTTTATGTCCATAAGACTTAAATTATAAAGGGTGACACCCAAGGTATTCTAACTCGTATACGGGGAAAACTTGGTAACCCCAGACATTGAGTCAATCTTTGGTAACCTTGTATAATGACCCATAGATGTTCTTATTGAGTCATGTTGAAGACTAAAATAAGTCCCTTATCCTTTTAGGCTCACTTTCCAATTTTTGCTATACACTAACTCTCAACTACTAATTCTTCTCATCCATCCTAACCCCATACTGAATGATAATATATCTCCCAATAACAAGACTTTCCCTGTGATAGATTTCTAGTAAGTTTGTGGTGATAATACATCACATCAATGTTCCATACCATTGTGTAACGCATTTTTACCGCATGTTTTATTGGGGATTGTTAGATCTAAATGACTGAATATTATAACGATCAATCTAGGATATTTCAATAATAATAAAGCATTTAGGAAGTTTTTGCTACTTGTTAAAAGATAAGCAATTCAAAAACATACCCATATGATTTTTTTAAAAGGAAAGCATAACCATATTCATTTTAGTTAGTAATAAGGAATAGTGAGGTGTTATCCTTTCCAGCCTTAATTTGACATAACTTCACTTGGTATGAATACTATAATTCTAAGTTTTTTATATGACATTTTCAGTATAAGACACATAAGTAGTTAATAAAGAGAAAAGTGTTCTAAGCGTGAATTTTCCATTTAACTATAGGTTTTTGTAACAGGTGGTCAAATGCTCTAGTACTATAAAAGAAAATTTCCTATTCGACTAATAGGTTATGTTTAATAGATGTTGTTGTAGGATCAATTTTGTGTCAACGAGTTTATAAATATAAGTCCTTATCAAATACCAAACTTGGTAAGGCACCTATAAGTATTAATTGTGTTTAATTTAATTTACAAAACTTTCTTTGGGTATAAACATTTCTAATGGGATTTGAATTCAGATCACTTAGTTTGTAAACATAACTTCACACTCAAACACCAAATTGAGTTATTGGTAAAATAATTACAAACCTACCTACAATTGTTAATTATATACAATTTATAAACTATTTGATATGCAATTGACAATTTGACAAAACAAAGCAAACAAATACACAACTCCAACCTGGAAGAGCAAGAGCTTTGGCAAATCCAGTAGTATTAGTATTTGTCCCCTCAGTTCTTTCCTTTCTTTATCTTTGTGTTCATGTGAGTCCAAAGGATTGGGAATGCAAAGAACAACAACAAGAGGATGGCGCATAAGCGATGACAACTTGGAAGCAATCTAGACGTAATGCAAGTAGAAGAAAGATAGCACAAGAGATCTAAACTTGGCTATGCAATTCCTAGCAAGATTATGATAGCACAACAATGCAAGATACAAAAAATTCTCAGGCCTTTTTCTTGAATACAAGCATGGAATATATAGGAATGAAGGATAGAAGGTTACTTCATGCACAAGGCAATGAAGAGGCTAGATAGTTGCAAGTAGATCAAATCAATAGGAAGTTTTCTCTTCAATATTGCCAAGGAATTTGTGGGGGAACAATAGCTATCTTAGAGCCATGATTTGTTCTTCACTTATGAGGTAGGGTTGGAAATATTTTTATTCAAATTAGAATAGATCTTAGATTTAGATTCATACATCTGCACAAATAGATAGCTACATCTGGCTAGTTATTTGTTTTTAATTTGCTTATTAGATTAGATGCATTGTTTGAAAAGTTAGAAAAGAAAAAAAACATTTATTTCCATAGATTAGTTTATTTTATTGCTTTGTTCTGATATATTGAGAAAACACCAAAAATTTAGCTTAGATTTCCTTTTATAGATAGTTTATTTACTGAAAATAAATCATTTCATCTTGCATGACCATCAACGGTCTGCAACAGGAAAAGACTTATAGTTTCGATCCCCTGGTCCCACAACCCAACGGGCCAGAGCTAATAACTGACATTGACACAATTTTGTGCTTAACAATATTACACACACCTACCACATACACAGAGAAAATAAGACAGTTAGAGACATTGAACATAGTTGCTAATCAGGCCTATGACTTTTGGACTGCTCCTAGAAATAGGATTTGATTACATGCATGACCATACAAGGGCCTCAACCTCAACGAGTCTTTTGTTGTGACCCATAGGTCCCACAACCCAACGGGCATGCTAGCTAGTTAGATATCGATACTAGCTTACACACACTGGTATTCATATCTTCACCGCTTCCACCTGATATTATTACATAGCTTTCATTGTTGAATATAGCAGCTGATCAAGCTAAGACTTTCTAGATAAGACCATAAAATTTCCCTTAGTTCCTACAGCTCCACTACATCTCTTGTCACAATTTCCATGACCTTGTCTAGAAACCCATACAAGGCACCTGCAAGTTACTTTCCACGTATTCTGCAACCAATCAATAGAATCTCGGACAGAACTAGACATCGATTGGAGTCTCCGAGTAGCTATCATATCAGACCATACCATCACACCCCTTCAGGTTAGGAGAGCATTCTTTTCCTTAGATTCACAGATTCCGTTATTGCATGTCAAAGACATAAGATTGCCCAATTAGCTTGGTCATCACCATCACTTTCACTCCCATTTCAATTCCACACTGGTTGTCTCAGCAAGACCTCAGGAGGTCGGGTGCAAAGAAGGTCACGTGTTTATTTTCTATTGTACAAATTGGTGAACCCGACATGATGAGCTAGTCTCTAAGAGTTTCCACTTTCGTCCATCCTTTATTCTGCAGGTATTCTTATACCCCCCGAATATGTCGGGATATAACGAGTATGGTCAACCCATCCCAGGTTTCGACATGTACCTGTACCAATCAAATATACCACAACAATCACCTTCACTTTCAACATGGGCAGATAACCGATCATCCACTCAAAACCCTCTACTTCAGGGAACCAATGTTGGTTCTTCTGTATGCATCGAAGAATTGGATCGAGTCACTCAGAATTATCCCCTTGAAAAATCAAGTTCAAATAACATGACATTCACTAGTGAAGCGAGTTCATCTCCTCGGGTATTGTTTCGACAGCCCATTACTATGCAATCTAATCAACTCCCCCATCTCGATGAGGAGTATTTAGCACGATATGCTAGGAGTGAGCAGTAATTCCAACAAATGAACTAATCTTTCGACAAGGTGCAAGGACAAGGTGATGTCCTGCTTCAAAACAATAATGCTACCCCTCCACCAACTGACAATACAACCAATGAGGGGTGGCAACATCACGAAAAATTCATAGCGGGATACCATACTCCTCAACAACCTCCAAGGGTTCAGCCAAAGGTATCTAAGCAAGGTATCACCCCGTCAACGGGTGATGTCATTTCAGCTTTGGTTGATAAAATCAAGGATTTAGAGCTTGCCCAGAATACACATAATTCATATGTCTAGAAAGCATGGGCTCCTTCCTACCCACAGAACTATGGACAAGTACCGACAACACAGAATCTGCCAGTCTAAATGAATACTCCAAACCATGGGGACTTGTTAACTGGGACAGGTACCATGGGTATGACTCCTTAAGCCACATATGGATATCTACAATAGGCGTCATCCAGAAGTACGTTCTCAAATGCTATACCAACTAGAAATGTGACGTTCCTTGGCTTCGTGCCTTCAGCTCCATATCAAGGTAATCAACCCCCTTATATACACATGTATTCTAAATCTCCACAGGGGGACATCTACTCCTACCCAGGTCCATATGGACAATCGCAGGGGATATCATACACCCCGCCAAATGTCTATGTTGTCCCGTTTCAGCAGCCAATGCAGCCCCCACCTCCCCAACAAGGGTCTTCCATGGTGGAAACATATGCAATGGGGACTTATTCTGAATATCTCAAAGAACCCCTAGATTTCTCTATTCGGGAAGTCATGCTCCCGAGACCCTTGCATGATCTCCCCATGTTCAAAGGGGAGGGCGTTCCAAATGCCCACATCAAGGATTATGCAACGGCCATTTGAGAGATGCTCCAATGGGATGCAATCATTGCAAATATTTTCCCTAAGATACTTGAAGGTATTGCTCTCAACTAGTATTATAGGTTAATGGAGGCTTCAATACACTCATTCAAACAACTCGTGTCAGAGTTTATCAAAGCTTTTGATATGAAAAAACTTTTGTGAACAAGAATCAAATAATTTCTTCATATCAAAAAACAACATAATGAATCTGCAACCCACTTCATTCAGAGGTGGTGACACATTCTCTACTCTTCCACAAGTTCTCCAAACATGGATCAAATGGAGCTTTGTGATTTGTTCCTTCACTCCCTCAATAGGGAGACGAAGGAAGAGGTTCAAAAGTTCCCGTTAAGGAGCTATGAAGAGGTGCTAGAGGGTGCTCTTTGGATCGACCAAGCAACCATTGACAGTGGTCATAAGACCTACAAAACAAATGGGAAGTTAGTTACCCCTACTCAAAGCACTCCCGGTTACTCCAAAAATATAAACAACAATCAAGGAGCAAAGATCCTTAATAAGAATCGTGGAGTCATGACCGATGGTGTAACTGATCAGCCCAAAAAGCCTAATATTATCAATCCCACTGGTATAGGTGCTACTAATAACAACAACAATGGAAATAACAATGGAAATAATCAGAGAAATAACAATTTCTCACCCTTAGTAAACGTTGTGGATTTTAATCATCCCTGAAAACAGCAACAACCTCAGCCACAAAGACAATTACCGACCCCAAGGTCCTAGTCAATAACCCAACCAATTCTAGAACTAGGGGCAAGGGTTCCAAAGTGTTAATTATAATAGTCGAAAACCAAACAACAATTGTGGATTTAGACCACAACAAGGGATAAACCAAAGGCCCTGGGATTATGATCCTGACCTATATTGTGGTTTCCATAGGGTCCGCGGGCATGACGCAAGAACCTGTCGTGATTGTAATAAGTTTTTGCAGCGTTTTCTAGAAGACCAAAGACAATTTTTTGTCGACAGGTTTCTGGCCAACCCAACTGCACCTAGTCAGAACACCTATATGGGATCAGTTTCTCCATAGAACACACCGTTGGTAATCTTCAATGATCCTCTCCCCACGTGTCCAAAGGATGGTATACTAGATCCTAATGGTTTGAATAAAGTTATTGTAATAGGGACTCATGATCATGAAGCCTCAACTTCATCAAACCCACATGTGGCACCTCCTTTAGATGGTCATCAACAATTGAAGATTATAGGTTTGGTTGATTTAAACGCTAAACCCCAAATTAACGTTGCAACAAGATCCAAAGACTATTCTTCATAGCCAATCCCGATTTATTTGGTTGTGTCAGATAGTGTTCATGACACATTAAGCAATCTAGTAGGAGTTTATGATTTGATCAATGATCTAACAAAGACCTTTTGACACATTTCCTTTTTATATCTAGTGAATAATTCCCCTGCTCATCGAGCCGCTCTCTTGGAAGTGCTTGGTCTTAGCCATTTGGCTAACATTACCCCTCCACCAGAGGCACAGATAAACCATATAGACTTTGACATTTTCCATCCAGAGTAGGTTGAAAGGGATATTGGGTTTGTATTTGACATAAGCAAGATGCCTACGGATGCTAAAATAGCTCGTAGAGGCGATCCAACCTTGTTTTTATAGGTTTGGATCTACAACAATTATGTGAAGTGCGCAATGATTGATGATGGGGCATCATTTAATATAGTCCCCTTCTCTTTTCTTCAGAAGTTAGGATATGGGGAGACTAATTTCTCCTCGACGCGAAACACATTGAGGGGCTATGATAGTCTTAAGGAAACCTCGATCGGAACCATAATATTACCAGTCACTCTTGGACCCAAGATGGTGTGTACTAAGTTTTATATTATAGATTAGGAAACCAACTATAATATTATCCTTGGTCACCCTTGGGTCCACCGCATGAAAGCAATCCCCTCCACCCTATTCCAAGAAGTCATATTCTTGCATTTAGGGAAAGTCTTTGTCACTCAAGGTGATCCAAAGCCATTTGATATAAATCTAGCCAACTTGAGAAAAAATCCAGGGGTTCACTCTGAATTCAAGCTCCCCACCAACTAGTTAAACAAACTGGCAAGCACGTTACCAGAATAAAACCTGGTTCCCACAACAAAATTAGAGGTTACAGGTTTGATCGAGGGTATTCTGGTGGTCAAGGATGAAAGTTTTGTTGTAGAGATGATATTGTTAGGAAATACAACAAATATTGTTGAGATATTAGAAAAGGATTTGCATGTCCTTCTCCCCTTTGATTCCATGGGTATAGGACATGCTTTGGGGCTTGGCTCCCTTCTAAAAGATGAGGTTTGTATGGTAGATGAAAGCAAGATAAAAGGAAAACTCACAAAGGATGACTCAACATCTATCTTTTTGAGTAATTGTTGCACCCTCCATTTTGATGGGGCCAAGTGTCGCTTCGGCATCAGGGTAGGTGCAATCCTTACTTCGCCCAAAGGAAGGGTTTTACCTTTTGCTTTCAAATTGAATTTCAAATGTACAAACAATGGGGTCGAATATGAGGATCTCTTGCTAGGTCTCATTGTAGCTAAGAGAATGGACATCCTCAATATTAGGGTGTTGGGTGATTCACAGCTAGTCGCAAATCAGGTATCTGACGTATACGAGACTAGGGCTGAACACTTACAACTCTACAAAACCATCGTGCTGGGCCTAACTAAGGGGTTTGATTTTATATCAATCGAGGTAGTTCGACGTGAACAGAACCTTCTGGAAGACTCTATAGCAACTTCCACCTCACGCTTTACCCCAAGTAGTGATTTACATGACACCAACTTCACGGTTTCACTCTGTGCTTAATCCTTGATTCGTAAAGTGCCAGTAATGTCAATGTTGACATACATAGAAGCTGAAGAGAAGCTTGACTCTTTGGACCCTGTTGATAGGGATGAGTCAACCTTAAGTTACTTAAAGGCTCTGGCAGAGTTGCATCTTACTTGTCAAGAGGTATACCTTTCCCTAATTCCACATTCCTCCTCTTATTTTGGCAATCCAATGATTGAGTCCTCTCCGGGAAAGGATCTTGAGATTTACGATGTAGAAGAACAAGGGGATTTGGAGTTTCTGCCAGCCCCACTTGAGTTTGAGGAGGGTAACGCCTCCTTAATCGAGGGAATGATTGATATAAACATCAGAACGGAGGAGGAACCAAAAATCTTAAAACTAGGGTCCTCTTTAACTCCAGAGGAAGTAGAAATTCATACCCAAATCCTCAAGGAGAATAAAAAATCCTTTGCATTTAGTTACAAAGAAATGATGGGAATTGCACCACACATTGTAGTTCACAATCTCATCACTAAGCCGGATGCCAAACCAATTAAGTAGAAATCAAGACCTATGAAGCCAAAGGTGGCCCTTATGGTAAAAGAAGAGGTAATGAAGCTTCTCCAGGTAGGATTTATCAATCCCATCGATTATTCAAAATGGGTATATAACATTCTCCCAGTCCTCAAAAAGAATGGAAAGATCTGTATTTGTATAGACTTCCAAGACATTAACAAGGCTTGTCCCAAGGATGATTTTCCACTACCATCCATTGATGTTATCGTTGATGCAACAGCTAGATTTAATTTGTTTTCTCTTATGGATGGGTTTTCAGGATATAATCAAATCAAAATATCTACCAGGGATCAAGCTAAAACTACATTTATAACTCCTTGGGGAACCTATTATTATGCTGTCATGTCATTTGGTCTTACAAATGTTGGCGCTACATATCAACGAGAAATAACCTACATATTCCATGATCTTATTCATAAAATTGTGGAATCCTATGTAGATGACCTGCTAGCCAAGGCCAGGAAGCACTACGATTACCCAGAGGTGCTTCGTATCATTCTCTCATGCTTGATTAAGTATGGTGTCACATTGAATCTGGAAAAATGTGTATTTGGTGTAACAGGAGGTAAGCTCTTGGGTTACATTATATCTTCATGGGGGATTGATGTTGACTCGGCCAAAATTTGGGCTGTGTTAGAAATGGTTCTGCCATCAGACGAGTCTGGTATTAGATCTTTTCTTGTGAAACTCAGTGCAATCCGAAGGTTCATCCCTGACTTGACCTTCGACGTTCATCCAATCAACAATTTGTTGAAGAAATATTATAGCATTGATTGGATGGAGGAATGCGATGAGGCCTTCGAGGCAGTTAAATGATTCTTGTTATCCCCTCCCATGCTAATGCCAGCTAAGTCAAATCACCCTTTGATCTTATATTTTTGGGCTACAAACATTTTGCTAGCCTGTATGTTGGCTCAAGAGGATGACGATAAGTGAGAACGGGTTGTTTACTTTATCAGTCAAACGTTACTCGATTATGAGACACACTACACGTAGGCAGAAAAAGAATGCCTTACCATAGTTTTTACAACCAAGCGCTTAAGACATTATATTCTCAATCAAGAAACAAGGGTCATCGTCAAGTCAAACCACTTACGGACATTCCTCATGCAGGGATCCTTGTCTAAAAAGGCTGGGAATTTTATTACATTAATGGGTGAGTTCGAGTTAACGTTTGTAAATCAAAAATCCGTTAAGGGTCAAATAATTACAGATTGGTTGGCTGATAATCCATTAGATGGAGGTGATTTAGTAGATTTGGACTTTCTCGATGAGTGTGTATATTTCGTTGAAACCAAGCCTCCTATCTCTGTATGCCCTTGGTACACTGACATTCTAAATTTCATCATGGACCACACGTACCCAAAAGGGGAAATGTCACAAAAAAGAAGGAAGTTACGCGTAATTTCCGCTAAGTACGTTATCCTGGAAAAGGTGATTTATCACAGAGCCTTTGACAGAATGCTATTGAGATGTGTTGACGTTGAAGAGTCTGAAAATATTCTTTATGAGTCACACAGTGGGGTATGTGTTGGCCACTTCGGCAGCCACACCACTTCCCAGAAGATACATCAGATGGGCTATTTCTGGCCCACCCTAGAGCATGACGTGGTAGAGTTTGTGCACAAATACCACAAGTGTCAAGAGTTTTCCTACGAGATCCACATACCGGCACAAGCTTTACAACCAATTACAACTCCATGGCCCTTCTCCATGTGGGGCCTAGATCTGATAGGGAAATTCTCTCCCTCATCAATGGATGGCCATAATTTCTTAATCACGGCCACAGAGTACTTTACCAAGTGGGTAGAGGCTATGCCCCTTACCACTATCCCTAGCTCTGTAATCGCTAAGTTCATCCTGAACTAGATCATTTGTAGCTATGGGGTGCCACAAGTCATTATTTCTTATAATGGCATGTCTTTCAAAAATGACGAGGTGCATGAATTGTGTACAAAGTTCAAAATAAGTCATCACATGGCTTCTCTCTACCACCCTTAGGCTAATGGACAAGATGAGGCTACCAATAAGACTTTAAAGTCCATTCTTCTAAAAACCGTTAAGGAGAATAAACGAGATTAGCATATAAATATTTTTTCAGCCTTGTGGGCCTACCAAACATCAGTTAGAACACCAACGGTAGCAACCCCCTTTTCCTTAGTATTTGGTGTTGAGGCAGTTCTGCCACTCAAAGTTGAAATACCCATCCTCCACATTTCACTACATGGGATCATGAGAGAGGAGGGTTATCAAGAAGCTCGTCTCTCCCAATTAAAAAGCCTCGATGAAGCTAGAATGAACGCTAAGAAATGACACAGTGTGTACGCTTACTACATGGCTCGACAATACAATAAAAAAGTGTACGAATGTGAGATCTACAAAGGAGATTTGGTATTAAGACTCGATAGCTGAATAGACAAGAAGACCAATGGGGGAATAAAGTTTAGACCTAGGTGGTTAGGTCCATATCGAGTGCTGGAAGACTATAAAAATGGCGCATTCCGCTTGTGTACTCCTGAAGGTGAGGATTTTAGTGAATCCGTAAACTCTCTTCACCTAAAGAGATACTACGCATGATCAATTAGCATTCTCATATGTACATTATTGCATCTGCATTGCATGTTCATCTGTTTGTTCATTTTGTAAAAAGTGTGATCAAGGGGCTTATTCTTTTAGCAATTCCTAAAAACTTCTGAAAATATTGGTAAAACATTAAAATCATGTCTCTTCAAATCTTCATTGTATCATCAACTTTTTCTGTATCGCTTATCAATCCAAACAAGACAAGACAAAGTTTTGACAGTAACCATACCAAGGCCTGCATACTTGGTTCTACTTTTGGTCTCTTCTTAGAATAAGTGTCTTTTGTTCATGGTTTGTTCTAGAAGCTTCATGGTGTCACATCTACCCCACATACATCTCCTTGGAAATAAGAACATTCTAACCTTTTTTCCCAAATAAGTAAGTCAAATGCAAATCAACAGAAAAAAATTATTTTACACATTTATTTTCCCTACCAACCTTCGGTGTTGAGCTTGCATCTCTTACTAGTGACGTAGGGTTGGGAAAGGAAGGAAATGCCCTTAATCACCTATGCTTTGTCCATGGTGATAAGCTGGTGCTTCCTACTGGTAGCATGGGGCAAGGTGTAGGGGGTCTCTTTGACAAACCTGAAAGTCATAAACAATTAAATTGATTACTTTAAAATCTTAAGTCAAAACAATGTGAATTAGATGTTCAAAATTCCAAGAGAATTTAAAACCCTAAAAACCAGATTTTGTCAACCAAGTGGCCATCTACAATCCAATTCTAGATAAAATGCAAAGAAATTCACATTCTAAACTATGAGGTAACATGAGTAGGGTAAGGTTGTAGTGTCCCAATTTGGTTCTGTCAAACCTCTGTCTTTCTCTCATCACTGCCATTCAAAAAATTTCATGGCTTGTGCCCTTTCTAACTCACAGTGTTGATCCCTCACATCTTACTAGTTGTGTGGGGTTAGGAGTGGGGCAAGCATATCTATTTATCATATCATTATATCATCATGTTTTGTCAAGACAAATATGAAGTACCGAAGATTGCAAAAGAAACTAAGTTTAAGATCACATTGTGTTTGCATCATCATATATCAACATTATGAAATACAAAAAGAAATCATTTTGTTATCATTTCATATCCATTGCATACATTCTGAAAAGGATAGAAAAGTGGAAATTCTAAACATCTAGAGTACACAGGAGAGATAAGCCAAAGAGAGTCAACTCGGATACAATGGAATGCTGAACCAAAAATAGAGTCTATATATATCATAGTGGATCAAGTTTGTATACAATGTCATCATGCGCCAGGCATGGTCAAAAATGCTCACAATGAGCCCGAAACATACAAAAAAATTGTATAATGTCAAAAATGGTATCCAAGCAATAAAGGCTCAACGACCTGTTAATCCCTATGGGATCCCTCAGATGGTGCGTAACTACATCTAGGGATCTTGTTGCGACTGTGATGGCACTGATAATGGACTGAATGGTGTGAGTGCTCATGGTGTTACCCACTGCCCGTAGCCTCACTATGAGAATGGCTTCACCTCATCAGGTGCTCAGTGGTCTCGTATCCATCTACTATGGCACAAAGGGAGGAAACTATCTCTGCGACCTTCCAGATGGGAGAGAACACGTCAGTATGTCGGCTGGCGGCTAAGGGCTACCCTAAATCAGTAGTCAACTCGGCCTGAGTCTTCCCCAAGGGGATCAACAGGGTGTCCACACATACCTAACGAATGAGCTCTCGCCACTCGTGTGTGGATGCTGGCAAAAGGAAAAAATAGAAGAGATAATGAGCTTAGAGAAAACCAAAGAACGCAAATCAAAAGAGAATGCTAAACTAAACATGTGGAAATCAATAGCAAAAATAGAGAAAGGAGTATTGAACATACTCAGGTCTCCAGACATCCATGTGGGATCAGTGGTTACTGCGGCAGGTGTTGTTGGTGGCTATGGAGCCTTCTCGAATCCGAAGGCATGGTGTTGTCCCATCATGGACTCATCGTCCCCTCTAAGTGTCTCCTCTGAGACCAGAGTCTCTCTCTCTACACTCACCTCCTCATGTGCTGCTCTAAGGATATCCTAGGTATCATGTCACTGAGGGTCATTGTCAGCCCCCTCAGAAGGTCCTCCCCACTCATCCTCCTCTCTGACTGAATCCCCCTCCATATCATCTCCCGCATCCTTCTCAAAGTTGGAGTCCAAATCGATCAGCTCATCCTCCTCCCCACTGTGAGAAGGAGCCTGCCCCAATATGAAGTAAGGGTGCTTGAGGAGCACCAACTACCCTCCGAGCCTAGTCTATGTGCCTAATTACAATAGGCACACTAGGGGTAATAATTGTCAAACCAAGATCCCCTCTAGGACCTCTTTGTGCCTCCTGAATAGTCTTGTAAACAGGCATCACTAGAGGAAGCATGACAAGGTATGGAAGACTGAACTGCTGGGGTACACGGTCAAAGGGGTGAATCTCTAGTCTCTAGGCTCTATCAACTAGTTGGCTTGTGGAAGAGAAAGCTACCATTGTCATAGTCTCCTCACCCCATATTCCTGTTATGTCCTGATAGGGTGTGTGGGTCATGTCGGTCATAGTCAGAGAGGCCACTGACTGATATAGAGTCTAGAGCACTGACATGCCTATCCATCTAGCTACCTAGATAGCCTCTAGATCTGATACCTACACCCCCTGCCATACGAGATGAAACACTCATAGACCCAACTCATAACCAGGGTGGGGTGGCTCAAACAATGTCCCTGCAATCTGACAACTCTGTATAAATCATGGTATGTGGTCCCTAGAATATCTACTCCCCAGGCATACTTACTGGCAATGAGCCTCAATATTTGACAATGATGGGAGCCCAACAGTACAAAAGTGTATCTTCTCCCTTGGCCCTGATTAGTCTCAAGGACAGGATACTCATTATGGCTCTCTGAAGGATAGGAATGGGAGTAGTAGCAATAGACCAAACCTTCATTCCCTTCTTTGAGCCAGAAGAGACAATAGCATCTCCCATGTATGTAGCCTGTTATGTCATCATGGATCTGGACCCCGTTGTCACCAATGTCAATCTCCTACCAAGTACCGGGAGTCTAAGAATGTGGTAAAGATCCTCCAGAGTGATGGTCCACTCCCCCTGACACCTGGGAACCAGAAAGTGTTCTCATCCGCATTCCAGTAAGAGAATAAGTCACACAGAATGTGACTGGCAGGAGCAACATGGGGCACTCATGTTATCCGTCAGATGCCTACCTGCGGTAAAAGATCCATCTCATCCTGGGTCAGCTGATCTAAAATCCCAGGGAGCTAATCACTCTCTCTCTCTCTCTCTCTCTTTCTCCAATGTATGTACTCCACCTTCTTTTGCATCCACCAAAACATGAGAAAAGAGCAAGTTAGTAAAGTACATCACATAATAAGCTCATCAAAAACATGGTAAACTCTCAAAAATCCAAAAAAAAAAAAGTTTCGAGCATGTTTTGACATTCTGTCTAGAACCACCGCCCAGTGCAGGGTGGCAGTTTCTGAACCACCACCCTGCCTTAGGCGGTGGTCCTATGACTGTCACCCTGCTTTGGGTGGCAGTCCTGAACCTATTTTCACAAGGCACCCTTAACCCTAGAAATGGCCAAAAATGTTGAAATTGACCATTTTTGACAAAATAAAAGCATGCCCTATGGGCGTCCCCCCTAAAGACCCATTCAAGACAAGAAATGTTGAAAATCTCCCTCCCTAGGTGAACTTTTCAACATTTAAACTTTTAGGGTACAAAAAGACAAAGAAGGAAATAACTAACCTGAGAGCACACCAGTTGATCTCCCGCTCGTGGAGGCATGATCATGATCTCGGCACGAACGTATCGGCTGTATTCTTGTCAAGAACGGTCACTGTAAATTCAGAGCTCCAAATCAATCAAACTAACCAAATCAACAATGCACAAATGAATTGAGAAATGAGTTTGTTTTGATATATATGTATTTATATAGTATAAATGCTACCATCCATAGGATATATACTACACGACACATATCATATATATATAACAACAAATCATAGCATATATATATATATATACATAATTTTATCATATATATATATATATATATAATATATGTTATTTCTAACTTCTTTTTGAGTGTGTTTGTCTATAGGGTTAGAGCATTGGTGCAGGTATATTTCTACAGCCTCGTGCAAATGGTAAGTCCTCTTGTCATTTTAATTTAGTGTTTATTTTTTGATATTTTATCTATCTGCACTTGAGTCTTCCTTTTCTCTTGCAGGTAGCGGGAGTTTGGATGGTGAGATATTTCGACACATGGCATGTCAGGTATAGCTTCTAACTCCCCATTTCAGGAATGCCATACTCAGACTCTACATTTTACGCCTCTTTCATGGCTAAGATGCTTCTCTGAGGGGGAAATATGTATGCACCCAAAATTACACATGCTACATTGTCGGGAAAATGGTTATAAAATTCCCCAGTGATGATTCAAAATCCTTTCAAGAAGGTGTTCGAGCTCCAAAAACCCATTTGCAGTATATATTTGTAGCCTAGATAGCCTTACTTAACCTTTTTATGCATTTTTCCATCTCCATGTTTCTCATTGTGCTTGTTTTGGCCTTCAGTGCTAAAACTGCCACCCCTTGCCTGAGGCGCGAACCGCCGCCCTACCTGGGGTAGCAGTCCTAAAACCGCCACCCTATGTAGGGTGGTGGTCCTGCCCGCTTTTTCTAGAATCTTCATGCATAAAATTGCATGCGACGATTCACTTAAGTTTTCTTTTTGAGTGCATCCGTGAGCCGAATTTGCTAAAAATAGCTTCGTTTGCTTGGTTCTCCTTGCTCCTTCTATTTTTAAATAGATTTAATGAGTTGGAACTACCTCTTCATTTCCTTGTGCATGAAGTAACCTTCTATCCTCCATTCCTATATATTCCATGCTTGTATTCAAGAAAAAGGCCTGAGAATTTTGTGTATCTTGCATTGTTGTGCTGCCATAATCTTGCTAGGAATTACATAGCCAAGTTCAGATCTCTTGTGTTATCTTTCTTCTACTAGCATTACATCAAGATTGCTTCCAAGTTACCATCACTCAAGCACCATCCTCTTGTTGTTGTTCTTTGCATTCCCAATCCTTTGGACTCACATGAACACTCAAAGAAAGAAAGGAAAGAACTGAGGGGAATAGATATTGATACTACTGGATTTGGTCCAAAGCTCTTGCTCTTCCAGGTTGGAGTTGTGTATTTGTTTACTTTGTTTTGTCAAATTGTCAATTGCATATCAAATAGAGTAGAGAAAAAATTCATTTCAATTAGCTAGATAGTTGCAAGTAGATCAAATCAATAGGAAGTTTTCTCTTCAATATTACCAGGGAAGTTGTGGGGGAATAATAGCTCTGTTAGAGCCATGATTTGTTCTTCACTTCTGAGGTAGGGTTGGAAATATTTTATTTGAATTAGAATATATCTTAGATTTAGATTCACACAACTACACAGATAGCTAGCTACATCTGGCTAGTTATTTGTTTTTAATTTGCTTATTAGATTAGATGCATTGTCTGAAAAGTTAGAAAAGCACAAAAACATTTATTTCCATAGATTAGTTTATTTTATTGCTTTGTTCTGATATATTGAGAAAACACCAAAAATATAGCTTAGATTTCCTTTGATAGATAGTTTATTTACTAAAAACAAATCAATTCATCTTGCATGACCATCAACGGTCTGAAACAGGAAAAGACTTACAATTGCAATCCCTTGGTCCCACAACCCAACAGGCCAGAGCTAATAACTGACATTGACACAAGTTTATGCTTAACAATCTTACGCACACCTGCCACATATGCAGAGAAAATAAGACAGTTAGAGACATTGAACATAGTTGCTAATTAGGCCTATGACTTTTGGACTACTCCTGGAAATAGGATTTGATTGCATGCATGACCATACAAGGGCCTCAACCTCAACGAGTCTTTGGTTGTGACCCACAAATCCCGCAACCCAATGAGCCTGCTAGTCAGTTAGATATTGACACTAGCTTACACACACTGGTATTCATATCTTCACCACTTCCACCTGATATTATTGCATAACTTTCATTATTGAATATAGTAGCCGATCAGGCTAAGACTTTAAGGAAAAGACCATAAAAAACCCTTAGCTCCTCATCCACTACATCTCTTGCAATTTCCATGACCTTGTCTTGGAAACCCATACGAGGCACCTACAGGTTACTTTCCACGTATTCCGTAACCTAATCAATAGAATCTTGACAGAACTATACATCGATTGGAGTCTCTGAGGTAGCTATCATATTGGACTATACCATCACATCCCTTCAGGTTAGGAGAGATTTCTTTTCCTTAGATTCACAGATTTTGTTATTGCGTGTTGAAGACATAAGGTTGCCTAATTAGCTTGGTCGTCACCATCACTTTCACTCCCATTTCAATTCCACACCGGCTGTCTCGGCACGACCTCGAGAGGTCGGGTGTGAAGAAGGTCACGTGTTGATTTTTTATCGTATATTCACCCATAACTCCCACTATTCCTTAATCATCTCGCATCATCTTTCTTGATAAATCACACTTCTTGGTCAATGATCATTTGTTAATAAGTTTGTTGTTATAATTTAAAAACATATATAACCAATCTAAAAAGAGATCACCTTGTTTTATACAAGGCAAGTGGTCATGATCCACTCTTATATTTTAAATTTGAAATATATTCCACAAACATTTAGAAGAAGAAGAGTTAGCAGAACTCACCTTTTGCATGGATGTAGTGGGAATAGGAGATCCTCTTCTTGCAATTACTGGAATAGTCATGGGATGCTCCTTAGACTTCTTAATGAGGTGCATCAATTTTTCTTTCTTATTTTTTGCTCCCGAGTCATAACAACATATGACTCACGTTTCATCTCTACTAGTACTTCATCATAATCATCTTCCTCATCAACACCCTCAGTGGTGAGGAAATTAACTCGAGACCCATCAAGTTCTTCCAGTTCTTCATCAACCTCATATTGTTCTTCAGGTTCTTGAAAATCTTCATTAACTTCTTCATCATCAGGTTCTTCAACCTCACAAGTTGCATTAACAGGGACCTTGATGGGTGGTCCTTCGATTACCAACCTTTTCTAAGAAGAAGGAAAACGGTTTTTAGGTTGAAAATTTCTCCTTGGCACATCTTGATAAGGAGCATGCTGAGCCAATTGTTTCTTGATGGCAATGAGGTCATAAGCAAGCTTCTCTACTAACTGATATGCATTAGCCCCAGGAGTAGAGGAAGAGTAAGAATAAGCTTTATATTTGAAAGGATCTCTTTTCAATTTACTAGACATGATTAGGTCATCTTCAACACTGACGGATAATCATTGATCAGCATTCAAAGTTGCAAGATTAGCTCTTCTCACAAGCATAGCTTACTTCAGGAAATTGAGTGTTTAAGAAGAAACATTTTTGAATTTTATCCACAGGCCGGGTGTCCTTGTGGGATCTTGTTAATTAGCTTATTGAACTTGGCCACAAATTCTTTCATGGGCTCTTGTGGTTCTTTCTTAATTTGAGTAAATCTAGGCTAGCAAAGCATGCACATCTTCAGCAGGTTTGAAACTATTCTCAAATCTATTTCTCATGGTATTCTAATTGGTGATGGCCCCATCAGGGAGATGATAAAACCAATCTTCTGCATTGTCCTACAAATTATCCACAAAAATCCTCATAGATACATCCTTGTGTATCAACTCCAAGGACACCACATGCAACTATGAAGGCTATAATGTGTGCATCAGGATGTACCTTATCATCTCCTCTGAAATTGGGAAAGATCTTTCTGTTACCTCTTGGTAACTCATGCAAAGGTTGAGGAAGGGCAAGAGGCCCAACTCGTTGGCCCCAAGGTAATGGAACTGCCATCCTTGGAAAAATTACTTGAAATGGAATTGAAACACCAGTATAGAACCAAAACACCGACAGATTAGGATTGGGTTGCTCTTGAGGGACACCACTCCCATAAGCTCTATCCTCAACAGGTGGTGTGCTTACAGAACGAGTCCTTCTATATCTCCTTGTTGAAGGAATGGGAAAGCCATGCTACTACAGGAGTTGAAATTGTGAATCTTCAATTCCAAGATCCCTTCTTCCTCGAGTAAATATTATAGTCGCGAAATCAGCAATGATCAAGAAATTGTTCTTTTTGAAAACTAGAATTCATTAAAACGAATCCCTAGCAGAGTCACCAAAAATTGTTGGTTGTAAAATTAGGAATTTAATGAAAGCAACAGTCAGGGGACAAAAAGTCCCTCCTCTTTAATGGGAGAGGTTCCCTTATTTAAAGAAAATGGCAACACAACTATTTACAAATGTCAACTTCCAAATTTGATGGGGAAGCCTGATATCATGAAAGTGTTTTAATGCTAAGACAAATTATCAATACAAGAGAACAGAAGAAATAATGAAGGGAAAAGGTAGAATATCACTTTCAGGAAGTATAGATAGAAAAATAGCTCCTTATAAATGTTGAGCAATGACAAATATATAGAACAGAATCATTCATATTAAAACCACTAGATGTTATTTTGTAGACACAAAGTTCCAGAGATGACATCCACAAGAATACAAAGTTTCTTAATGCAAATAGATTAAAGATTCAACAGATTTACATAGGCAAGAGGGAATAAATAACCACAGATCGAAATAAGAAGGGAAAATATTTTGTATTGATAGCTTTAAGTCCTTTTACACTTTCAAAAATGATTAGAGTTCCAACTCCTTGGAACGATGAGGAGAGCTCAATAAATAGCTTACAAAGTTGTTACATTTGGTAACCATTTCTTTTAACCAAAAGTTTTAATTAAGGAAATGCACAATACAAAGTCCTTAATTAAATTACAAGGAGATTCGCAATAAAAATAGAAGAAGAGAAAGAGAGCTAGAAGTAGAGACATCTTATTATAGCTTAGGGGGGCCACTGATTTGAGGATTCAATGCCTAAATATTTTCAATGCTTCTGCTATTTCCATGCCCCTTGGAATTGTTGTGTTAGAAGTAGCATATGTCCATGGGCCTAGACATTTATCCATATCTTTATCAAACTCGGTATGCTTTAAATATTCTTTATTATCCTCGGACAATAGTTGAATAAAGAGAATAAATGTCTTTCATCTTCTCCTTAGTGAATGACTCTTCTTTAAACAAATCATCCTTGACAAAGGTTTTGAACTGAGCCCTGATTTCTTAAAGAGAAAAGGAAACACCTGTAGTTTCATCCTGAAGATGGCAGTGAATATCCTTGAAGGCAGATAAAACACAGGTTTTAAAGGAATCCCATTTTTACCACACATTTCTCAATTATCCCAATGCTTCCTCAAGAACCTTTATCTTCCACTCAATGTTGAAGATCCATGTCCTTGACAAGTTACTCTTTGCATCATCAAACACATTGTTGGCCATCAGGATATTCTCATTGGTTTGGCCCCTTAAATGGAGGTCTGTAATACATCCACTCTAGACCTTTAGCTCTTTATCCATGGCTTTGATTGAGGAAGTGAGTTTCTGCTATAAATTGATCACCTTCTCATTGCTTTTGAAGGCTTCCTCAATGAAATTCAAGCCTGCTATAATCATGTCATCCACCATGGCCTCAACATCCTTCCCATAAGTAGAATACTTATGTATGTCCTTTTCTGCTTTGAACCTCATCTTGACTAAGAAGCATGGGAGGTGGGAGAGTAGCCAATGGAGCTAGATCCAAAACTTTATCCTTTGTCCATAATGATCTAATAAAGTTGGAAAGAACTTGATTTTGTGCTTCTAACTACTCCATGGTTTGCTTGCCTTTCTCCAACCCGTTCAATAACCTTAGTGACATTTTCTCAAAGGTTATGAACCTCACTCTCAAGTGTAGATTCTCCCAATGGAATCTATGGAAAGCTCCAAGTTAGAGACTCAAAATATCCTTCTCCTCTTTATCCACCCTAGGTCTGACAACCTCTAGAAACTGTTAACCTTGAGAATCAAATACCAATCTTGAAGTAGTCTTTTCTTTCTTTGTTGGAGGACGAGGAGGTAGTACTAAGCACAGCTTCCATAGCATCGAAATTAGGCCCGGTTAATCAGGTAGAAGACTTTCTTTTCCTGTACTTTATATTAGGGGCTATACCTAAGCAAAGGAAGAAGATAGAAACGAGAGGAGTCAAGGAGTCTGAGTGAAAGAGAATTCATGGCACTCAGAGTCTGAACTACTATGTTTCCTCTAAGTGAGAAAGTGCATGGAACATCCAGAATTCCCTTTGCAGAGGAGTCTGTTAAACCTGGAGGTTCAGTTCTTGATCTCTTCCTTCTCCATCTTAGCAGTGGTTCCAGGGGTTTCTTCTCAGTTCTTTCATCTCATCATCCTCATTCTCACTTAGAAAAATAATGTTCTTTTGCCCAGTAGGCAATTCTGAGTGCATCTAGAAGAGTCTTTTCCTCGATTTGTTCTTACTTACCCTATTTGACCTTCTTATGATACACTTGAGTGGAAGAAGGAGTAGATATTTTAGGCTCTTTCAATAAGGAAGAAGGAGGAGTTTTCTCAAGAACCTCAGTATTGGGTGTATGTAATTCCTTCCCAGGTGTGGAATTTTCTCTTGAAGAAGATCTTACCCTGGATCCTCCTAAATTCACAAAATTTTCATGTCAAACCAAACATTAGTTCTGACAATGACAGGGGAAATTACCTTGCTGAAATCATCTCTTCTCCTTTACATACCAATTCTAGGATTTCTAGAGGAGTATGCTTGATGGATCTCTCGTACTCATAGGATTGCAAATCTTCATCATCATCTTTAAGACCTTTAGGAACATGGTATAGGTTGAGGTCTATGATCTGATTACAGAGACAATCTACCAAAATTCCTCCTCCTGGCTTCAAAATCATCAGTACTATCAGCCTAGTAATCCTCAATGTTAAGATGGTGATGATAGGTTATTCTGAGATTCTGATCAATGAATTTCTTCTTATGAAAACAAGCCCTGGGCATGAAGAAATGAACATTAAGAGGAGCAATAACCCATTTTATATTTTGGGCATCTAGAGATTGTCTTGCATGTATAATTCCCTAAGGAGATAGGGAAATAAAGACATGTAATCTTATTATCTCTGCAGGTTCTATGGAGTTTTTCCAGCTGTCTACACACCTCAACCAGAGCCATTTTATCATTACAGAACATGTGAAGCTTGAGAGGTGTATTTTAAAAACAAGACAACCTGATCTATGAGAAGTTTCTGAACTGGATGAAGAAAGCCCCATACTTGGCTATCAGAGCCATAGCCTCATCAAAAAATCTCCTGGTAGTGTCACCCTCCAAAAGTCTCACAATGTACTTGGTAAAATAATCATTTACCCTTCTTAAATCATGATTAGTGTCCTTGAGGTTAAATTGAGGGCAATATGTGTATATGGGCTCATCCTTCTTGCTCTCAATGTAAGTGAAACCAAACCACTCCTGAGATGTTGCCAGGGTGTACATGAGGTAAGAAGTCATCTAGAACTTCTTAGTTTGTTGAACATTTGTCAATTGTTTAGTCAGGTTCATACAAATGATCTCATCCTAGTTTATGTTTTTTTTACCTTCACAAATGATGCTTATAAAATGGCACATCCAAAAATGGAATTCGTTGGTAGAGGGCATCCCCATAATACAGACGAGAAAGATGGTGAAATATGACAATTCTTCATTGAAATCAAACCTGTACAATGTTTGGAGAGTTAGGATGCTCCATTATTAGGGAACTTCAGCCATGACTTAGCCACTCGTGCCTTGTATTTCTCGTTTTCCTTATCAAACAGAGCCTGAGCTTGAGTAAGAGTGAGAACAATGGATTCTTCTATTTCAGGAATGCGTAGGGCAGCGGCGATTGCGGTAGCATCCAGTTTTGCAATCAATTCTCCATGCACATTAACAAATTCCTTGGTATCTAGGTTGAAATGATATCCACATGCGAGCACGATGTCGACACACTGCACAAAGATGGGAAAAACAGCAGCATACGTGATTCTATTGTCATTGATCATTTGGGCCATGGGAGCAGGGTTGTCGCATGTTAACCTACCCTAGAAATCATCAAAATCTAAATGTCAAACTTCACTATCCTCGATATTAGGCACAAAGGTCTCCAGAGGTGACAAATGTTCATGCCCTTGAAACTTTATCTTCATTTTTGTAGTGCACATAGGAACGGCCTTCAAAGAATAGATTCGTGATAAAAATGTAAAGGGTTATGGTAAAATGACTCAATTGCAAGAATGTAGGCAAGAAATAACAAGCAAGCAATGTGAAAAATGCATAGACGGTGGTCCCTTTAAATAGCCTTTCAAGAGAGAGAAGATCATTAATGTGCATTAAATACCCCTTGCACTGACTCAAACAGGTGAAATGCAGGAAAAAAGGAAAAAACTGGCCCGGATGGTCCATGGGGCATTGGGACATGTGGGACGCGAAAAGCCGATGTGGGTGATGTGGGCCAAAAAATCACTGGAGGTCCAGGGACACATAAACGCAAAGGATGCGAGAACCTTATTTGGCTAATGCAAGCGATGCAGGGAATTGGGGAATAGGAAGCCCAAGTGAACTTGGCACAAATGGGCCGAAAAAATGCAAAGAAGGTGACAGACAAGAACTTGCAGGAAAATCAGACAATCGGCAAACAAAAAGTCTGCCAGAACATAGGACATATGGGACAAGAAGACCAGATTCGGTCGATGTATACGATGTGGGGAATAGGGGAACAGGAAGCCCAAGAAAACTTGGGACGTGAGGGACAAAAATATCCAACAGACCCACAAGTTACTAAAATGATCCCAAGAAACGACATTTTCACAATATTTTCAAAATTTCTTCTTCACTGAAACATTATTGAAGGGTGCTAACTCAAAATTTTCAAAATTTTCAACTTTCAAAAGAGGGGAATTTTGAGGGGACAACACACGGGTTTTATAAAAACTTTACTACACTAGGAACAACAAAAATTTTAAAATTTTCTCAAGATAAAGGGATTACCGATGAATTATTATATAAGATTATGGAGTTAACAAAATCTCAAAGCTAATGATTTTCCAGGTATTACAAGTAACCTCACATAAAGTTAAAATTTAATCAAAAAAATGAAAATAGAATAGGTATATTTCAATTTAATCAATCAATATGATAAGGGTTTGCATTGGAAAATTATGTGGCCTTGCAAAAACTATGCAAAACATGTACAAACCTTATTATTTCCCCCTCAATGGAAACCCTAAAAGGAAAAAACTAAAACAATATGTTTTCATATGATTCAGAGGTGGAGATCAAAGTCATCCAAATGAGCATGTGAGAAAAATAACATATGCTTAGCTTATCCAGAGGTGAAGATCCATGTCATCCACATGATCATTTCATCCAAAATATGAAATTCCCAACATATGAAGATCCATGTTGATCAAATAAAAAACTTAGCAGAACTCACACACAGAGTCCGCACGGAAAAATAGGATGGGATTGAAGGCATGAAGGAATAGGAAGGTGTCACTCGTGGAGGTGCAAAGTCAAACTTTCAGGACTTAGCCAATTTTGTAGATCAAGTCTATTTTCAGAGGCTGGCATGCGGAACACATAAAGCGATGCCGAGACTTACACGCCACGCTTTGTCTATAATTTGAGTATCATATCAAAGCACTCTTGTATGGAAGTAATCCAAGAATAGACTTATCACTCTAGTTAACTGTATGTGATCTATAAATAGCATACTTGCATGTATGGCTATAATTGTAAACGGCGCGTGGCTATTATTAGCGTGCAACCTATATTTGGCATAGTTAGTGGTGAAGGGAAAGTTCCCCACCCTATATATATTAAATGAATCACCTAGTTGATAGACCTTTTTGAAGGGTTAGAGATTCATGAGTGTGTGAGACTGGGTAATTGTAACAGATCCATGCACGCATGACTATTATTGTATCAAGCCTTAGTATTGTTTCATGTTTAATATATGAAGAATGTTGGCCAAACTTAAGTGTCTTATATGTGTTATCATTGCATGCTATTGATTTCTTGATGATTTATACTTAAATGCATGCCTTTATAGATATGGTTCGGTATAACTATGTAATGATGGATTAGTTTCTAACTATATGTCTTTATCACTTCACCATGCTACCATCCTGCTACAACAACCCTACAGAGGGACCTGGTACCTTGGCGTGCTTCAGGTGAGTGCTTAGCCTATGCCGAGTGATGTGCCAAGGCGACTAGGTGTTATCTGAGAATTCTAGGCTGCATCAAAGGACAAAAATAAAACAATATGTTTTCATATGATTCAAAGGTGGAGATCAAAGTCATCCACATGAGCATGTGAGAAAAATAACATATGCTTAGCTGATTCAGAGGTGAAGATCCATGTCATCCACATGATCATTTCATCCAAAATATGAAATTCCCAACATAGGAAAAAATTTACAGAACTTCGTAGCACATAATGGTTTAGTAAAAATGTCTACAACCTAATATTCAATAGATCAAAACTTGAGATCAATGTCACCATTTATAAATTCCTCCCAAAAGAAGTGTATGTGAATCTCAATGTGCTTTGTTTTTTATGCTAAACTAGATTGTTTGTAAGAGAAATGTAAATTTTTTTGTCACAAAGAAGAAGAGTACTTCCTTTAATTCCCATATAAAGTTCATCCAATAGTATTTTGAGCCACATAGCTTCCTTTTATGCTTCCACAACACTTTTATACTCTTCTTCAGTTAAAGAGATAAATATTGTTGGTTGTTTTTTGTTACTCCAAGTGATTGCACCTGCACCCAACTTGAAAACATATCAAGAAGTAGATTTTCTATCCATAACATCAACAACAAGGTCAAAATCACAATAACCAAATAAATTTGCATCATCAAAAGAAGAATAATACAAACCATAAATGATTATACCTTTTATATTCCTTAGAATCTTTATTTCCATTTCCCAATGGTCCTCATAAGTATCCTACTTGAATCTATAAATAATTCCAACTGCATGGGATATATTAGGTCTATTTATAGTCAAATAAACCAAACTACGAATAAGTTATCTAAATAATGTAGGATTAAATTTTTCACAAGCAAGTTTTGGATATAATTTAACACCAATTTCCATAGGAATAGAGACAAACTTACAATCAATCATGCTAAATATTTTAATAAGGTTAGAATCATATTGTGTTTGAGATATAAGAATAGACATGTGCTTTTGAATAATAACCATGCCTAAGAAATTATTAATAAAACCTAGATCATTCATCTCAAAACGTTGTCTTAACTTCTCTTTGACTTTAATAATAAGATTATTATCACTACTTGTAATCAAGAGATCATCAACATATAAGAAAATAATAATAATATGATTTTTTTCATGTTTGACAAACAAATCATTATTATAAAAATAGTTTTTTAAACCAAGTTCTTGAAAGAAACTATTTATCTAAGCATACCAATCTCTAGGAGCTTGTTTGAGACCATACAAGAATTTTTTAAGCTTGCACACATATAATTCCTTTCCAAGTTCTTAAAACCCTCTAGGTTTATGCATGTGAATTTCTTATTTCAAATCACCATTAAAAAAATCATTATGAACATCCATTTGGTGAATCTCTCATCAATGTTAAGCTTCTAGAGATAAAATAATTCTAACATTGCTCATTTTGGAAATGGGAGCAAAGGTTTCAACATATTCTAAACCAATTTTCTGAGCAAACCCTCTAACAAATAACCTTTCCTTGAATTTTTCAATCTTACAAAAAAAAATTAGTTAATTTTATAAAACCATCTAGAACATACAATGCTTCTTTTAGAAGGAAGAGGAACTAATTCCCAAGTATTATTCTTCATTAGAGCATTGTATTCCTCTTTCATAACATTAACCTATCTTTCATCTAGGATGGATTCTTCAAAATATTAAGGTTCAACATCATACAACATTGATATTGCATGATAAGACTGTTGAATGCAAGTCATCTTTCTAAGATTAGTAGGTTGAGGATTATAAACCAGGTTTTGATCCCATTTAGGAATTAGCAAATCAAAAATAGATTGATAAGACCCCCCCCCCCCCAATATCAACATCCATCATATAAAAATAAGGATGATAAACCTCTTGGAGATAATTTTCCATATTGTTTGAAGAAGGATTATCAAAATGAAGAGATTCAAACTTAGGAAATACAGAGGGAAGAGAAGAAGAATTATAAAATTATTTCTAAAGAACATAAACATTCCTATTCTCTATGATCACATATTTGACTGGATCATACACTCTTAATCCTTTTTTCTACTTCCATACCCAAAAAATATGTAATACTAGGAGGTAGGATCAAATTTTTGTCTCTTAACTTTAGGTATGAGAAGAGAAGCAAGACTACACAATATCTTAAAATAAGAGATATCAGGTTTTGTTTTGTCTAAAACTCATGAAGTGTAGTTTTATACAAATATTTGATAGGAATTGTATTTAGGATATGAACAACAGTGTTCATAGATTTATCCCAAATGAACTTAGGCACATTAGAGGCATGAAGCATGGTCCTAGCCATTTCTATGAGTGTTCTATTCTTTCTTTCATATATGCCATTTTTCTAAGGAGGATAGGGGGTTGTCAATTCCCTTTGAATTCCAAAAGACACACAAAAATCATTAAACTTATTATTGACATACTCACCTACATTATCACTTTTGATTCTCATTATTTTCATATTAGTCATGTTTTCAATCAAAGGCTTTAAACTCTTAAAACTTATTGTAGACACAAAATCATGCACTTGGGTACATTTCTAGGTCCTAATCACATACTAATATTCACATGATTCATAAGTGAGAAAACTAGAAATTGACACCTATCTTTGATCTTTTTTCTGCATTTCTTATTTCCTATTTGGCCTTTTACACCCTACAGCTCAGTGTGAAATTTATTGCTTTATCTTTCAGGACTCTGGACACCAACACCCAGGAACCCTCATCCTTTTGGGTGCCCCCGATATATTTCTACTTTACTCGCTCTTTTTGGGAATCTTTTATATTTTGGGCATCTTATTTTCTTTTGGGTTGGCCTTCTAGTTTTCAAATGTGAAATTAAACCAAGGGAATCATATAAATACAAAGCTATGTGAGAAAAATAAAGGACCAATATCTAAGCATCTATTATCATCACCTAAGGCTGCATCTAAAGGCATTCTAAGAGCATCAAAGGAATCCATCTATCACTCACTTAAGGAATAAGAGAGTGTTTTTTTGCATATATGCATATGAAGGGAAGTTCATTTTTTCATCTACACATCTATTTATATTGGTGCATCTAGATATTGCCTACTATTACATGTGCTTTCACAAGGGCTTCCTAGGGCAAGATTCTATAACATATCCATAAGAAATACTTGGAGTTTGAGTTGTAGTGCATCGCTAGGGTGTAAGATCACTTGGTTGGGTGACTATCAGGGTTAGTCCAACTCCTCATTTTTCATATTTTATTTTCGGTATTTGATGTAGTTTGAGGTTTTTACAGGTCTTTTTCTCTTTGTAGGTTCCATGCACATTCAATGATCGTTCCGAGATATACAGATGATCAAAATTGAAAACTAGTGACACTTGTGTGACACCAAAAAAACCATGTTTCAAACTCCTGTGTAGTCACAAGCACCCAATAGAGGTCTCCAATGCCCAGGCGCCCCTGACCTAGTCCAAGCGCCCTAGACCAAGCTCATCTAGTAGATCCAAAATTTATTGTGTACAGTTGCTAAACTATGCCTTTCTTGTTCATCAGTTTCTCTGGTATACACAGCCCCGACGTTCATCATAAATCATCTTAGTCCTTGACTCTCTCTCTCTCTCTCTCTCTCTCTCTCTCTCTCTCTCTCTCTCTCTTACACCTACAGTATCATTTTATCTATTTTATTACTTGTGTCATCTTGTATCTAGAATTTTTTTTATCATAGTTTACATTCATTAATATGTAATTAGGGTTATACAAAAAGTTTATTTTGTTAAATCACTTGGTGAACCCATCCATTCAAACCCTACCTTTTGAGCATGTATCAAAATCTCTCTTCTTCTTTTCAATTCATGGATCAATCTTCTTATCATTCTTTCTCCCCAACTAAGGTTTCCAGAATGATTACTACTGCTACTAATTTTATGCAAGTTTGTACTCAAAATATTCCCCACTTTATTACTATTATTATTGATCCAACTATCAGTGTAGTCACTACTCATTGCACTCGTCCTTATATGGGTCAATTGGTTTCTATTCCACCAGCTATCACTTCTAATATCAACATCCACCTATGGAATAACAATGACATCACTCCTTTTAATACCAACATCCACCTATTCCACCACTCACACATTTCTTGGTCGGTGTTATGGAACTTAATGATGACACATTGTGCAATCTTAACTTTACTCCTTTAGAGATAGATAAGTCTTATTTCAATGATACTTCTTTTGTTATTGGTCATGCTGAATATCAATTCAAAACACCCCGTCCTACCACTAATGCTATGATATTTTTTAGGGGTTTGTCCATAAATTGGACGTCATATCACTGACCTCATCTCACTCTACCTCAAAATTAACTCTTTTCACATGCACTCTTTTTGTAAATAACTCTTATTGGCATCACATTTCATTTGATCTTACCTACTCTGATATTGTTTTCATGTATGCTAGTTTGACTCGATTGGGATTCACACTCGATGATCTCCTTCCTTTGCCTCATTATTCTCACCTCTATAGGATATGTTCATATCACTGCTTCTTATGGCCACGACATCTTTCATCTCTCAGTATTTGTTGCATGCACTTCTCACACTTTTTGACTTACACTTGGGCATTCTTGACTTGATTACATTAGAGGCACTTTGGATCCTAATCATATTGATATCACATTTCCCATGCCCTTTGGTTATTTTTCTATTTTTAATTATTCATTTATTGGCTATTCATAGAATATTACTCACTGGTATGCACATGGATTTCCACTACCACCTTTCACCAACGAAGAATATGCAAAGGGCATGTACAATTTACACTGCAATGGCTCTTTATGCGATCAACCCCATACTATTTCTTACCAGGTATCTAAGCTTCTTTGTTTTACTTCAACCATGACAATGGTGATCTCTTAGATGATGTTATCTGATTCTTCTCATCATTCTACACTTATGGGCATAGTACTTACTTCTCCCCCCTCCTAGCATCACTGGTTGTCTACAATTTCTACTCTTACACTTCGTGTTTTATGTTTCATCTCTCTGAGCATCATTACATATATTGATACAATTTTTATCATCACTACCCTATGACGTAATCTTGTGCTAAGGTTTACAATCAATTGTTGAGGGAATGCTACATTCATGAACCTCACACACTACACATTTTTTACCACGCGCTTCATGATACATTTTTCTAGCATGCAATTCTCACAAATCATCACTCCCCTATGAAACACTCTATTCCCACAGTTCATACTCAATTTCTGAGGGTATGAGTCTAAAAATAACCTCACCACATTCATCTTTACACTCTATGCCTCATGATCTATCTATCTAGCGCACACTATCAAACCATTTACCAATGACACACTCTTGTTCTATGGTTCATTCTTGATTGTTGAGGGGTATTTTTAAAAATGAACCTCATCTTATAATACTCCACATTCACTTTGGGGGGGGGGGGGGGGGGGGGGGGGGGAGGAGGGGGGCATGCTGCTCCTATCACATTCAAATAGCATATCATTCCATTACATTTCATCACATACACATCATGTTGCATATATTTGTAGCACTAAGTCTTTCTTGCATCTTACATGTACACTTTGTTTCCCATGCTCGAAGAATACTTAGTATGTCATTATATTTTCTATATACACATGTTCGTTCGCTTGTTATTTAGTGGTGAATTCATACTTTTTACAGATCTTCACACTCAACAATGATGTTTGGCATTGTACCTCTTACCATTCCCACCGAGGCTTCTGGGGGCATCTATATTTCTACACATCACAGGTGCTATTGTTTCATTATTTACTACTTCTACTTCTTAGCACACTACTTTCCATTGAAATATACTTTTATTTACATACTCTTTATCTTTATAACATGTTAATGGGTGCTCCATGTGCATTATTTTCCTTGTAGGAACTATTTGCTACAATGGTTGTCTGTTACACTTGGCTTTCCATTATTTTCTATTTTTTGCGGGATTTTCCCTTTGTCCTTCTTGATCATTTCTTTTGTTCTTTTGGCAACTTCAGCCCTGATTGCCTTGGAAAATTTTGATTGATGTCCCATGTTTGAAACTCACTTTTCATGGTCTCTTTTGTATGCACATTTTCTTGTTACATTATTTTATATGACATGCTTGATTTTATTCCTACTAACACATGCATCTAGCCACTGTGTTTTTATGTTCCTTGGTTTCTACCATGCATATTTCATCCCCCCTATAGGGATACAATTTGAGAGCATCAACAGATCCTCTCCTTTTGGCTGCATTCTCCAGGTGATTTTGCATACACCCCAAACAAGGAGGGCATACATTGGGTTGATCAGTGACCCCATAAAGTAGTATAACACAGTTCAACATAGGAATAGAACAAATTCACTGTCACAAAACGTCCCAAATTATGACTTGGGTACTCAATTTAGCACAAACACCAACACCCAGCTATAGAAACTAGCACTTGGGTATTCCTGACCTTTCTTGAGTTCCTATGACTAAGGGGTAGTTACATGTACTCTTTCAGATCAGCACAATCTTCATAGGATCGAGTGCTAGCCTTAGAATACACAATGCATGTAATCTCCCACTATCCTTATCTTCTACATGGAATAATATGGAACTAAACAAGGGATTGTACCATATGCAGTGGTGTTTTTTCAGGAAGTAGTCATGGAAGGAAAGTAAACCCAGACCCCTCTCCCCAACACTCTTATTTCATGGCATGAGGTCACCCAAAAAAACTCTCATTTGGCATGATATCACTCAAAAAAATCACACTTAGTGTGATATTTCCCAATAAACTAACTCTTAGCATGGGATCACAAAAAAAAAATCCCTTTTCTACAACATTTTCTATCCTTTTCACTCTTCACAGATAAGGTGCATACTTCCCTTTTACTACTTTTTCACATACATACTTTTGCATACTTTTACAAGAGTTTTCACAATACATGACTTTGACTAATATTTCACTCTTCTTTTGTAGGTCCCTAATTGATACACAACAAGAATCATCCCTACATCAAGCACAACAATAGGTACACCACAATACATTTTCACCCCTAGGGTCACTTCCTCTTTCTTAGCTTCCATGTTTCACCTTTTATCACTTCATGCTTTCACTTGTCTCCTCGGCACGTTATCACCATCACACTCTACATGGTTATTACATACACATCTTATCTACTTGTTGTTATTAAGTATTCACTCAACAACATAAAGTGGGGGGAAATGTGGACACAAAATCACACATTTGGGTACATTTCAAGGTCCTAATAACATTTTGTTATTCATATGACTCCTAAGTGAGAAAACTAGCAATTAACAGTTATCTTTGGCATTTTGTATATATGTTTCTTATTTTCTATTTGGCCTTATACACACTATAGCCTAGTCTAAACTTTATTACCTTATCTTTAAGGACTCTGGACATGAACACCTATACAAGACATCAGCACCTAGGCGCCTTCATCCTTCTCGGTGCCCCCGACCTATTTCTACTTTACTCACTCTTTTTAGGCATGTTTTAATTTTTGGGGAATCTTATTTTCTTATGGGCCATCCTTCTAGTTGTAAATTATGAAATTCACCTAATGGAATCATATAAATACAAAGCTATGTGACCAAAATAAAGGACCAAGCTCTAAGAATCTGTTATCATCACCTAAGGTTGCATCCAAAGGAATTCTAAGAGCGTCAAAGGCATCCATATAGCACTCACTCAAGGGACAAGGGGTTACATTTTATGTATACACACATAGGAAGGGAGGTTAATTTTGACATTTACACATCTATTTACATTTTTACATCTAGCTATCACCCAGTATCACATGCACTTTCTCAAGGGATTTCTAGGGCACTATTTTATCACACACACACACCCATAAAAACTATATGGACTCTAGGATGTAGTGTAGCAATCGATTGTAAGCTCACTCAATCGAATGACCACCAGGGTCAGTCTGATTCCTCATTTTCATCTTTTCTTTTTAGGTTTGATGTATTTTGAGGGTTTTTTTGGTATTTTCTCTTTGCATATTCCATGTGCATTTGGTAATCATCCAATGACATACAGATGATCAAAAGTGACAACCAGAAACACTTGTGCGATACCAAAAAAATTAGGTTCCGATATCCTTCATAGTCATAGATGGCCAACAAAGGTCTTTAGTGCCTGGATTTCCTTGAACCAATCCATCTGCCCTAGTCCAGGATCTTTCGTCAGATCCATAATTTATTGTGCACATTTGCGACAGTCTACCCTGCATGTTCATCAGTTTATTTAATCTATGTAGTCCTGATGTTCAACATAAATCGGACAAGTCCTTAACTCTCTCTTGTACCTAGGGTTTCATTTTATCTATCTTATTGCTTATGTCATCTTGTATCTACCATATTTTTATCATAGTTTACATTTTTTACTCTGTAATTATAGTTACAGAAATATTTTATTTTTGTTAAATCACTTAGAAAGGAGATAAATTTTTTTATTAATGTAGTAAGACTAAGTCATTATAGAAAACTCATCAATGAAACTGACAACATACAAGGCTCCATGTAGAGAAGGAACCTCTAAAGAACCTCTTATATCACTATGAACCAACTCTGACAAGCAAGAGGATTTCGAATCATGATGTTTTTGAAATCGTTGACCATTTACAAATTCCATGGTCTAATTCTATCTTTGGAAGACTTTCTATAAGGTTAAGGTGAGACATACCATACAAAATCTTAAAGTTTACATTCCCAATCCTTTCATGTCACAATTGAGCAACATCACAAGAAGAATAAGATAGATAATATTTATCAAAAAAATCCATAAAAAATGTACATACCAATCTTTTATAAACTAGCAGTAATAACTTTACCAAGATCATTCTTAACATACCATTTTCCTTGCAATAACACAGCTTTGTTGTTTTCTTTGGTTAATTGAGAGAAATATAATAGGGTCCTCCTTAAGTTAGGAATAGATAAAACATTTTTAATGATGTTATTTTTTAACTTAAGATTTTCATAACATTCAGACTTGATGGATGAATTATCACCTAGATAGATATTCTCATGGAAATCAACAACATCAACTAGAATATTATGAATGTATGTCATTTGTAAAGAGCCACCACTATCTAGGATCATTTCACTATCATAAAAGGCTAAAAGGGAAGTATAAATAGAAATAGTTTCTTCAGCATTATTAGCTTGGTTTTTTGCAAGATTTTGATTTTTTTTCTTTTTATTTTTGTTGATGTTCTTATTTTTAGCATTATTATGAACCTTGTTAGTATTAGAATAAAAATCAACATCTTTATGAAAAAATTTACCACATTTGGTATGATTTCTATCAAAATTGACTTTAAGCTTTTGATTATTCTTAGGTTTGAACTTAGTTTTTTAAGTTTGATTGCTAATTAGAAGAACTATTATTCTTATTTTTAAAAGACTTCTAATTTTGGGAGAACGATTATTGATAGGATTTATCTTTTGAGTCAAATTTATTCATGACTCTTTCTTCTTGAATAAGTAAAGAGTAAAAAGTATCTAAATCGGGTAAATCAAATTCATTTTGATATTTAGAATTCAAAATGGAAATTTAGTTTCTACACTTTTCATGAATGTTAATTAGAATGATAAATTATAACAAATTATCTTAAAATAGTTCACAATTACAACCATCTAACTAAGCCTTATTGTTCTTTAGCTTAGCTAAGTAATTAACCTTCTTTTCATCTCCTTTCATTGGAGTTGTAAAGATTTCCATGATTAATTTTGCTATATTTGAAAGGTGGCTTCCTTTATATATAATTTCCAATTGGGTCCATGCATTGGTTGGAGACTCCATGTTTTCTATATGCAACAATAATTCATCTTTGATACTTTGCAATAAGATTGGCATGGCCTCTTGGGATTTTTGGGAGAAAAAAATCAAGTTATTAGGTATAGCTTGTCTCTCAGTGGGTTTATTCTCAACACCACTAACTAAATCACATATATTTCTATCCATATATATATAGCCTTAATTCTAATTCTCCATATACTATGATTAGATTCATTTAAAATTTGAGTTTTATGCATGGAAAACACAAAAACTGGCCATTTTAAGAGGATTTTAGTGAAATTCAAAAAATAGAGTGTTGGGTGCATTTTGAGAAGTTGCAGAGATCCACATAACATCGAGAATAAGCTTGTGGACTAAAAAGAAAAGGATAATATTGCAACTCGATAAAAAAACACTTAACACGGTGAGGACACTGAGAAGGAAGACCACATAACACTAAGAAATGACTATGATATCCCATAACGAACTAGAAAATAAATTATATCATTTTGGATAAATGACAAGATGTGGTACACTAAAACAGTGTTTTATGGGTTTTAGTGTTCCGCCGAAAACTAAGCCAAAAGATGCAGAACAAGGAAATTATGCAAGACATTGAAAGTCCATGGAACAAGAAAAATCCGTGATACACTAGAAGTCCATAGAAAAAGGAAAATACACGAGACATTGGAAGTCTGTGGAACAAAGAAGATGTAAGCCATGAAACCAATAAATCTACACAACAAAGAGAATGGTCAGTGGGACAAAGAAGTCTGTGAAAAAGGAAAGTAAAATACATGAGACAATGATAGTCTTTAAAAAAAAGAAGATGCAAGACATAGAACAAATAAATACACAAAACAAAGAGAATGGTCTGAAATAAAAATAATTCTGTGGGATAATAAATTAGAGATTATGAGATATTGTAAGTCTACGGAACAAATAGAAAGGTCTGCGAAACAAGGAATTAAATTCCACGAGGCACTAGAAGTCCATGAAATAAAGAGAAGTCCAAAAGGGAAGGATATGACTAAGGTGAATCCAAAAAGCACAAAAATATATTGTGAAGGTCTATAAGATGGTAAACAAGAAGAAATTTCTTGAAGAAGATTTGAAGTTGTGGTACACTGAAATTTCAAAAACTAGAGTTTCACAAGTTTTTCAACTTTTAGTGATCTGTGGAAAGGCATAAATAGTAAAAAAACCTGTGAGATACTAACCAAAAGCCACACAAATCTTATAATAACCAGAAAATACTAAAAAATATGTCGCAACTTCTCAACACTAAAATATGTTGTGAAAGGAACAAAAAACCATGCAACACAAAATATAACACACAACATTTTAAAAATTTGTAGAAGTTAAGAAAACACTAGGGAAGGCCAGAGAATATTAAAATAAGCCACAAAATAATTAGAAATGCCATAAAGCTAAGCAAAATCCCATAAATCAAGAAAAACCCTGTGAAGAAAGGGATAAGACCATGAAGGTCTTGAAAAAATATAAAATGGTCGTTGATGATAAAAAGGTAGATCTAGACATGTTGATTTAATGAAAACCTAGGGTTTGATCCTTTACATAGATCTAAAGAATCCAAGAACTTTGCATTCACCTTAAATCATAAGATTTACGATTTGTGCACCTTGTAGGACTATAAAATCTTTGGAACACTGGAATACAAGCTGCAGAACTTGAAACTTTAGAAAAAATCTTCAGATCTACAAGATTCCTTACACCTCCAAATCAAAAACCAACAGATCTATCTTGCATAAGCATAAACTTAATAATTGATACCATGTTAGGAAATTTAAGTTATAAATAATGTTATAAATTAGAGATCCATAAACCAAATTTCTAGAGATTATAATTTATGAATTACAGTGATTAGAAACATATATTAAGATGTTCATAATGCAGGGTACATATTATAAGCACCATAAAACTAAAAATTAAATGAACACAGTGACACAAGATATATGTGGGAAAACCATGAAAGGTCAAAACCCACTGAAAAATCACTTATCATTATTTAGAATCCATTTCACCCAGCACTCCCACTATTCCTTAATCATCTCACATCAAATTTCTTGATAAATCACACTTCTTGATCAATGATTAGTCATCAATAGGTGTGTTGTTATAATGTAAATACATATGTAATTAATCTCTAAATAGGTCACCTTGTTTTATACAAGGTGGGTTGCCATGATCCACTCTTATCTTTTTAATTTAAAATGTATTCCAAGACCTCTAGTCATTTGCAGGTTTTAATACAAAAATTTCCCACTTAATATTACAAACCCCATTAAAAATTGATGTATATTGAAACATATGGATGATGGAAATGGTGTAAACCTATCTATAATTGTAAACATATTTATGGAATTATGATTTATGTAATAATTTGTAAATTCGTTATGGATATACCATCAACTAACTAATAAAATGAATCATCAGATGAAAATAGTTTTAAGAATTATTACTTGATTTTATAAAAGTTGTTGAATCAATTTTGAATTTAAATGTAATCAGCTTATATAAGTTAAATTTACTAACAATATTATTATAATTTATTGGATAAAACTTTGATTACTCATATTACTATTGTATTGCTTATTGCATTTTTTTGTTTTCTAAGTATATGTATAGGAAAGCAAGAGGGCATCAAATTCTATCGCTGATTGTGTAAGGGAAATTTTCAATTCTTGTTCAATGTTTTATTTCTAGTGGTTTTTTTGGTCACCCAATGGAGGCTCACTACATGTCACATATATAATTGAGCATAAAGAAGACAAGTAATGAGAAACCAATGCATAGATAAAATAATGACATATGAGAAAATTGAGCATAAATCATACAATGTAATATATACTACAATGTAAAGAGTTCATTATGCTAAAATGAAAATACTCAAGCCTAATTTGAATACAATTTTACAATAAATGAATGATAAAACTAAGTACGATGATTTACCCAAGTAACTAAGAAATAAATAATGAAACCCTAATTGCAAAGAGAGGGTAAAAAGACTTAGCTGATTCGCATAGTTCTGGACAATGCACAGTGTTGGAAAACTAGAAAAGACGAAGAACTGATCATCACACTGAATATCTAAAAAATGCAGAACTAGAGAAACAAGATAGACTGGGGAAATTAGAGAGGGATAAGGGCACCCGCGAGCACCCTAGACCTGTTTCTGAGTTCCTCGATCTGTGTAAATGCTCAGAAAACCCCTATAAGGTGTCGTAAGGTGTTTTCCTTTAGTTATATTTGATCACTAAGATCACCAAGGTCATTGAAAACCTACAATAAATAATGAACCTGTAAAACCCTAAAATAGAAATCAAATCCCAAAAAAGCAAGATGCAGAATGAGGGTTCAAATTTTCCTTAGCTGTCACAATGGTGAACTTACGACTAAGCACTGTAGTACATCTCATACCCAATGTAGTTCTGTGTGTGTGTTTAATTGTGCCTTAGGTTTCTCTTCTATCAGTCGCGCTTGGAGAGTGAGAAAGTAACTAGACGTAGAATGTAGTAAATGTGTGCATGGAATAGATTAAACTTCCCTCCTATGAAGTGTGATGTAGAAAACTAGCCCTTATCTCCCTTGTGATGGAGTTAGATAGATGAAATGGAGCTCTTAGATGCCTTGATGGATGTAACCTTAGGTGGTGATAGATAGTTCTTAGTGTTTGGTCCCTTATTATGATCACATAACTTTATTTATATGATTCCCTCACTTGAATTTCATAATCAACCCCAAAAAGGCTGACTACCAAAAAGATAAGATGCCCAAACGGATAGAAAGGAACCAAAAAGTGTGAGTAAAGTACAAAGAGGATAGGGGCACCCAGAGGGGATAAGGTCACCTGGCGTTGGCATCCTAGTTGAGTGCTAGTGTCTAGGATGGTAAATTCCAAAGTATGAAAAGAAAAACTGAGCAAGTAGAAGCAAAAGACCTAGAGAAATGATAGAAAAGAAAGAAAGGTGGCCCCATACATGGGTTAATTAGTACCATTCTTACGTAGGAAATATATGAATAGTATTATGTAATCAAGACTAGATAATTACCCAAAGTGTGTGATTTTGTGTCTACATTTTCCCCCACTTTATGTTGGTGAGAAGAAATCTTGGTAACATAAAAAAGATAGATATGTGTACTTGATAACCATGTAGATCAATGATGCAAGAATGTCGAGGGACTAGAAATATCATGGAGTGATAAATATGTGAAGTGTGGATGCTAAGGAAGAGAAAGTACAAAAAGTGATGAAAATGAACCTAGGGTGGAAAACACATGTGTATATGTCGTGATGTACCTATTTTCGATGTCGTTGTTGATGTGTGTGATGTGGATGATGTTGACTACCACTTCCCATACGGATGAACCTATAAAAGAGAAGCTAACAAGTAATCAAATACGCATGTATTTGTGTAAACATCATGAAATAAAGTATGTAACATGAAAGATGTTAAAAAATAACATGTGCACCTAATCTTTTATGAGGAAAAGAGTGTAGAAAGGATCTTGTAAATGATATCAACGTGCGAGTTTTTTGGGAAATATCACACCAATGTAATGAAAGAAGTGTAGGGAGAATAGTATGGTGTCATCCTCCAATCCTTTAACTGCTTTCTGATGTGTAGAGTGCCACTATATATGGTGTGTATAAACACGTGCTAAGGAATATATACCCTATAGAATCTATTGTGTATGGAGTTCTGTGGACTATTCTGAACCACCAATCATTTTGTAATCACCCCTTAGTATTAGGAATCTAGGAAAGTTTGTTATAATTCCCTTGGTTTTAGACATCCAGGAAAGGAAGTTGTGTTAAGGACCTAAGTCTAATTCTGATCCCTATCCAAAACTGAAAACTATGTTGTACTGGTATTTTGTTCTCTATAATGATGTATGGGGTGGCTGATTTACCTGTATGATGTCCCCCTCATTTAGGGTGAATGTGACATCATTGAAGGAGTATGTGGACTAAAATAGGATTGACCATTGTGTTAAAACTATGCCCTGCAGGGGGAAGGGGATGTGCTTGGTAGAAACTAAGGCACACAAAAATAGATAGTTATGAAAAATAAGTGTTAGTATAAGAAAATACAAATGCTCATGTATAATATGAAATGTAAGCTAAGAAGAAGATGTGTAAAGTAAGTTGTAAGTAAACACACAATAAGACAATGTAAATCATGAAAAGAGGGTTGAAAACATGGGACATCACTGACGATGTCACAAGACAATCAAGGTCATAGTGGCCGCAAGAAATCAGGGAACAAGAAAGTAACAGGGAGAAGCCCGTAAACAATGACAAGCAAAGGAAAATAGTGTATCAAAAAACCCTAGAAGCAAATAGTTATGCATAACAAATGATCCACCTGAAACACCTGTTGACACATTAGAAAGATAAAAAGTATGTCAAAGTGTGTATAATATATGAAAATAGTGTCTTATGAAACAATAAGACATGTAATGTATGAAAGTTGATGCCCCTAGGAGCCGATGTGGGATTGGTACTAGGTACTAAACCAAGAATCCATATTGCATGTAATGAATCTGTAATATATGCGATCACAACTAAAAATCAATTGAGCACGCATGTTTGCATGATAAAGATAATGACATACAAGATATTTATCTAGCATGTGTAATAAAGTGTACATGTAAAATCATAAGTAATTAAGAGTAAATGCAACCAAGATATGCAACATGATGTGGATGAGGTAGAATGGAATACAATGTAAATGTTAGGAGAAGCTTGCTCCATGAGTGGATGGAAATGTATGCGGTGAATTTCATTTATGTATGCCCCCTTAGCAGTCAAGAATAAACCATAAAGGAGAGTTCATCATTGGGAAATTGTTTGGACATTTTGTTGTATGTAGAAATGGTTTATGAATAGTGTGTAGATTGTTGATTGTAGAGTGATGATGTGGAGATGATATCTATGCATCATAGGGATGATATGATTTTAAATTTTTAGAATGAGGTTCTAGGATGTGTGATAATTAAGCCTAAATCATATATCACTAGATGGGTGAGGAATATGCTGGTAAGTGTGATGATGTAGCACAAGGTGTATACCACAAAATAGATGAGATGTGATGATGGTAGGAAACGTGATGATGCAACACAAAGCGTATATCATGAAATTTATGAAGAGGATAGTAGAAAATGTGATGATTTAGCACAAATCCTATATCACTAAATGTATGAAGAGGATGGTAGAGAACATGATGATGTAGCACAAAGCGTATTTCACGAAATGTATGGAGGATGGTAGAAAACGTAATGATGTATCAAAAAACATATATCACAAAATGTATGAAGAGGATGATAGAAAATGTGATGATGTAGCAAAAAGCTTAGATCACGAATTGTGTGAAGAGGGCACTAGCTAGTAATTTCCCATGATAATATGATTGAAGGATTGAACATGTGACTTTGATGATGTCCACTTGATATTTATACCCTCAACAATTGAGTATGGGTTGTTGGACTAGAGTGCGTCATCGAGTAATGAGTGTAGTGCATAGAAGTAATTTTTTTTTAATTTATGTAGTAAATTCCATAGGTTTCTGATGAGGAAAGGGTGCTATGTGTATATTATATAAGTGTGGAAGTGTAAAAGTGTGTGTAATTTCGAAGATGTTGATAATGTAAAGTTTTGAATAATGTATTACGTAGAATGTGTATGATGTATGGGTATATGAAGCATATAGTGTGGATGATGAATAATAGATGGAATTTTGTATATGTAGAAAAGTGTATGATGTGTGAAGAGGTGATGTATATTGTTGATGGTATAATGTGTGAGGTTCATGTATATAGGCTTCCCTTAATAGTCAAGTGTGAAACATAGCATAAAAGTGCGTCATAGGGATATGAGGTGAGAAAATTCACCTACCATAGATTAAGCGGTCGTGGAGTGGTGGAAGTAACATTAGGACCATGCGATGGTGGAAGAGTTTGAAATATTTACTGACCATCGGTAGTAGGATTAGTTTCTTTGACAAAAGTGATTGGTTTTTGGAGTGGTGATGGTTCAGGAGCCTTTCACGGTGGTGGCTTATTGGATAACATTGTAGAAGACTTGAGTGGAGGTCAATTTGAACTGATTTTTAGAGGAGGTTGTTTAGAGTGGTTTGGTAATATTGTAGATGAATTAGTAGGTGGAGGTGATGGAGAGTGAACCTTGATAGGTGATTTCTTTATTGGAATTGATAATGTTGCATAGAAATTAAGTGGAGAAGGAGGACCATCCATAAGAGGAGGTTGATTGGATTGAATAGGAGACACTTGATTGGTTGAAGAAGGCACATTAGAAGTGATGGTGTGATTCTCATAGGACATAGAAGGGGAATATTTAGGAGTCCATATGGATGTAGCATTTGTAGATGGACATGCAATAGGATGTTGTGCAACTAATAATATAAATCCCTGATGCTCAAGATGTTTGATTATTCGTTGTAAAGCATAGCAATCATTATCATTATTTCCATTGATTTAATGATAGTTACAATATGGAAGACCTGGATATTTTTCAAGATGATAAGGAAGATAGCCTTGAGTAGATGGTAAAGTGATCAATTGATGACTAAGGAGATCAGTAAGAATGTCATATTGCTTAGTATTGCGATCAAAGGTGAGAGGATCCAGTAATGGTATGAATTAAGGCTCACTTATGTGAGCACATGTAGATGACATGAAATGAGGATGAGATGTAAAAGCAGGAAAAACATGAGCCTGAGAAGTGTCTTTAAGTTGTTGGATTTTAGATTTAATAGATATGATCACGAATTCTATAGCCTAAAATTTTTCATAAAATAAATAATGCAAAGCTTGAATTGACTCCAATATGGGTTGATTGGATGGAGGATCATGAAGGCTAGGGTCATCAAATAGACGATGGAAAATGGGACTTATTTTGTGTGGCAGTGTATCTTTAGTAATACATATGGAGTCCAAGGATTTTTGTAGTACAACCTAGCAGTTGGGATGCATTTTAAGTAAATCAAACAAAGGAATTTGAAGAAATGTATGACCCATGATATAAGAAGAAGAGAATTCAAGCGTATTCGAATGAGATGAGTTCACCAAAATAATTATCCTAAAATGTAAATACAAAAGCCTAATCTGAATGTAATATTAAAATAAATGAATAATAAAACTAAGTACAGCGATTTACCCAAGTAACTAAGTAATAAATAATGAAACCCTAATTGCAAAGAGATGGTAAAAAGGCTTAGTTCATTTGCAGAGTTCTATAGAATGCACAGAGTTGGAAAAATGCAAAATACAAAGCAATAACCATCACATCGAAGCTCTAAAAAATGTAGAACTGGTGGAATAGGCTGGACTGGGGTTCTTGGAGAGGGATAAGGGCCCCCACTGGCACATTATACTTATTTTTTAGTGCCTAGGTCTGTAAAAATGCTCATAAAACCCCCTCTGAGGTATCACAAGGTTTTCTCCTTTAGTCTCCTTTGATTGCTCCAAGGTCAGACCTTGATCACTCTAAGGTTGCTCCAAGATCACCAAGGTCATTTGAAACCTACAATAAAGCATTAACATATAAAACCATCAAATAGAAATCAAATCCTAGAAAGAAAGATGTAGAATAAGGGGTCAGACTATCCTCAGCTATCATAATGGTGAACTTACGACTGAGTGTCGTACTACATCTCAGACCCAATATAGTTCTTTGTGTGTGTGCATAATTAGGCCCTATGTTTCTGTTGTATATATCTTTCCCCCCAAGTAGATATAGACAAGCAAAATAATATGAAAAATCAAAGGGCGCACAACACGGAGTGTCGACATGGAAAAAGTCGCGCCCAAGGCGCAGGTTAAGGGCGCATGAAAATGGATGTCGACATGTAAATGGATGCGCCATGGCGTAGGTAAAAGGCGCATGACAAAAGGTGTCGACACAAAAATGGATGCGCCAAGGCACAGGTAAATGGCACACAACAAAGTATGTCGACACAAACATGGATGCGCCAAGGCGCACCTCAGGAGGTGCAACATTTTGAGCGCTGATAGGAAGTAGACCCTGGCACAGATATTCAGATGGCCATAACTTTTGACAGGGAGCTAGGATTCATGCAAGGTTGGAATTTTCGGAAAGCTTACAAGGTCCTCTGTCCAACTAGGACTAGATATCTATAATTAGGTGGGAACAAGTTCTTAAAATACAAAATATAGTTCACCACTTTTTGGGTTTGCTAGGGTTCTCGCCTACCACCATAATGAGATGAATTAAATACAATCTGGAGGTGGTTGGGGTAGATTTGGATTTCCTCTCTCTTCCCTCTCTCATTATTCCTATAAATTGTAAGGAGGGGATTGTTTCTAAAGTTTGGACATTCTTGTTTTGCCCCTCCCTTCTTCTCTTTGGCAGGTGAATTTTTGGAGTTCAAACCTCCCATCTAAAACTGTAATGCAACTTTTCCTCTTGGCATTTTGTAGTGTATTGTATCAATCATTGGAGCAAATAATGCATGCCTGTGGATGATTCTCAACCCTCTCTGTATTCATTTTCATCCTCCTGATATTTCACTACAAATTTGGTTATATGTGCATGATCTTGCATTGCATTTTAATGGTTTGTGTTTATTGGCAAGACAGGTGTTCTTCATTCCTCGGTGCATCACCTTTGTTAGTTTAGATTTATTTTTATGCATCTTCTTACCCTGTCTCCTTGGCAAGTTAGATTAGGTTTTGAGTAAACCCTCTACATTTTTATGTGTGCATCTGAACAGAGGAATAGGAACCGGCCTTCATCCGGAGAGCTTTTCCGATTTCGCAAGGTCCCACACTTGGGAAAAGCTCCATGTTATTCAATCACACTGAGAGTCTCAACCCATCAAGTTGTAGACATTCATGGGTGCTACGATTCGCCATCAATAGTTTCTCTTGTTCAAGTCACACTTGGATAGCGAGAAAGTAGTTAGATGTAGAATGTAGTAAATGTGGGCATGGAATAGAATAAATTCCCTCCTATAATTTTTGATGCAGAAAACCATCCCTTATGTCGCTTGGGATGGAGCTAAATGGATGCAATGGAGCTCTTAGATTCCTTAATGGATGCAATCTTAGGTGGCGATAGATAGTTCTTAGTGATTGCTCCCTTATTATGATCACATAAATTTATATTTATATGTTTCCCTCACTTGAGTTACGTAATTAACCTCGAAAAGGCCGACTACCTAGAAAATAAGATGCTCAAATGACAAGAAAGGATCCAAAAAGTGTGAGTAAAGTACAAAGAGGACAGGGAACCCATAGGGGATGAGGGCTCTTGGCATTGGCATCTTGGTTGGGCAATGGTGTCCAGGATGGTAAATGTTGAAGTATGAAAATATAGATAGAGAAAGCAAAAGTGTAAGACCAAGAGAAATGATAGAAAAGAAAGAAAGGTGGCCAAATACATTGGTTAATTAGTACCATTCTTACTTAGGAATCATATAAATAGTAGTATGTAATCATGACTAGATATTTATCCAAAGTTCCTGATTTTGTGTCTACAAGAGTAAACAAGATCATAAAGAAATCATGATAATAGAGCACACAAAAGAATAAATTATATAGAAACATGAATCATACAAAATCAAATAGCATACATAATATCATGATGCACACATAAGCATATATAATATAGAATTTTAGAGAATACAAAATCATATAATGTAAGAAATTATTAACCATGTAAAATAATTAAGCATACAAAATCATAGAGAATGCAAAATCATGAAGCTTAGAGAAGAAAAAATCATAAAGCATACATAATAATAAAGCATATAGAAGAATCGATCTCATATATGCATGAAACATAAATCATAACAAAGCATAAAAAATACAATAGTCAATAATAGAAGCCCAAAGTTTGTAACAGTCAACTATTCTAATAGTATGTAGAAAGAAAATAATAATAGTAAATGATAAACTTAATTTATCATAGAGCATTACACACGCAGACACATGTATGTATTTATATATTAATGTGGAACTGGAAATAGGGAGGTAGCCTGTGAAAATTTAATAAATGTAAAATGAACATATTACAATCAGCATACAAATAAATAGAATATTGTAATATCTATAGATATTACACAGTAGTTCCCAAAATAGTATTTTTTGTACAAGAACAACAATATACCAACAAATTAATAAATATGCAATGTATATAGTAAAATAACTAATATATTGGTTATAAAAATATAACTATATAGCAATTAAATAATAGCTAATTACCCCAGTAAACTACTAATGACCTAAGGTAAAATGACCAGTTACCACAGTAACAAACTAATACATATAGTAAACAGTAAATATAATGCATATCTAACCTAGTAAACTAATTTTTACCTAAAATTCCCCCCTTAATTTTTCATTACCTCAAGCTATTAGGAGAGGAACTCTCTAAAAAATTCTAATTTGTCACGTGTAAGTGACTTCGTGAAGATAAATTCTCGTAATTCAACTATTGGGAAAAATTGAATTTGTATATTGTGTTTTAAGATATGCTCACATATGAAATGAACTTATACCTCAATATGATTGGTTCTCTCATGAAAAACTAGATTGATAACAAGTTTGTGAAAACCCTTATTTTTATCATATAATGTGGTGGATTTCTCTTGTGAAACTCCAAGTACCTCAAGTATACGACATAGCCATATCACTTCGCAGACAACTCCACCCGTAGCACTATATTCGGCCTTTGTAGAAGAGTGAAAAATAAATTTTTATTTATTTATTCTCCATGATATCGGTTTAGATCCTAAAAATTATGCAAATACAGAAGTGGATTTCATGTCAATTATATTACCTACATGATCTTAATCTGAATATTAGTCAGGAAGAACTGATTTTTTTTTTGTACTCTAGACCAAGATCCATAGTACCCAAGATCCACCTTGGTACTTTCCAATGACAAACTTTGGGTTCCTGCATGAACATGAAAAGATAGCTAACTACAAAGATGATATCTCCTCTAGTATATCTATGGTAAATGAGACTCCATATAAATTATCGATAAAGAGTTACATTTACCAAAGGATATGGATTTGAACAAGATAACTATAGTCTGGTCTCCATGGGTGTAGCAATAGGTGTGCAATCAATCATCTTGAACTTCTTGAGCATTGTATTTTTATACTTAAAATAAGTAACAAAGATTTCATTCTTCTTCTATCATAATTCCAATCCAAGATAGTAGTGCATGAGCCCAATATTTATCATAACAAACATTTGATTAAGAACTTTCTTTCTTGCATCAATTATCTTTACTTTGTTGTCATTGATGACTAGATTCTCGACATATATAAAAAGTATCATAATATATCCTCCTTACCTTTTGAGGTAGACATTAGGATCATATGGATTTCTAACAAATCCATGTTGAACAAATTTTCATCAATCTTGATATATCATGCCTAGGGTGCCTATTTAAGGCCATAGAGATATTTTCTGAGTCTACATACCTTTATTTCTTCACCAGGTATGAAAAAAACCTCGGGTTGAGTCATGTATACTTCCTCATGTAGATATTCATTCAGAAAGGAAATTTTTTATGTCCAATTGATGGAATTTCATACCAAATTGTGTAGCTAGAGAAAAGATCATCGTACTTGTTTTGATATTAGTTATGGTAGGAAATGTCTCCTTATATTATATGCCTTCCTTTTGTGCATACCCCTTTGCTATCAGTCTCACTTTGTACTTTTCAATAGTCCCATCTATTTTTTAATTTGTTTCGAATATCCACTTGAAACCAATGAGTTTCTTCCCTAGTGGAATATTAACAAGCTATCAAGTGTTTTTTTCATCAATGAATGATACTCAACATTTATGGCATCTTTCTATGATTTCAACCTTATGGCTTCCTAGATATTGAGATGACTCAATAGATTCAAAAAATATACTCATCAAAGAAAATTTTATTTGTTCTCATGTTTTACTGCAATTTCATGTTCTAGTGGTGGATGTATCTGGTGAAACATCCAATTTTGCAACTCGAAACATATTTATATACCAATTGAGCATACGTTATACTATTCCCACTAGTCATGGTCTTCTCTGATCATGACCATCATCCCCATAGTAATTTCTATCATCAGTTGGAACATCCACTTTTATCTTTACAATAGGTGAACTATCTATATCATGTGAGTTTGGAGAAGAAGTTTCAGCTTCCTTCTTCTCAAAGAACTCAACATCTCTACTGGTGTAGAATTTCCTGGTATTTAGATCCAACAATCTATACCCAATATCCTCTTCATTGTAACCAATGAACATGATTTTTTGGGATTTCATATCTAACTTATTTATGTTCTTCTTGGGTTTGTGCATGTTGTATTTGCACCCAAATACTCTGAGGTGTGCAATAGATGGCTTCCAAGTCGACCATGTTTCATGTGGTATTACTACATCAAGAGTAAATTTGGGCACTCTATTCAACAAATGTATTGGTTGTCTTCACTTCTTTGGCTCAGATTGTCCTCCCTAGTCCAAAATCATTTACCATACAACACACCATCTCCAAGATATTACAATTCCTTTTCTCAACAACACCATTTTTTTGTGATGTGTGTGGAGGAGGCATTTGTCAACGAATCATGACAGCTTACAAGTAGGCTTTGAACTCATTATTGGTGAATTTACCCCTTGATCTAAGTGGAGAGATTTGATGTGTTAACCAGTCTCATTCTCTATAACCACTTTGAAATTTTTTTAAGTTCTCATAAGCATCACTTTTGTTACAAAGACAAAAAATCCACATTTTATCAAATAATCATAAACAAAAATCATGAAATATTGACATCAAGAATGGCTAGGTTGCATCAAATCACAAAGAACGATATGAACCAAATCAAGCTTACATAGAACTTGCTAAGTACTTTTCTAGAATGAAGCTCTTTTTTGTTTTTCTACTAGGCAATTAGGACACTTTTCTATATCCTTTTTGAGAGATGGAAATCCTCTCACAATATTTTACTGAAAAAGTGTATCGAGATATTTGAAACTGATGTGGAAAAGTCTCTAATGTCACAACTTTATAAAGAAATAATTCTTAGCCACTAGAGCATGATCATCCCTATGGATAAAATCAACCTGGAACATATGTTCCACATTTGAGGATTTTGCAAGAATTTTTGAGCCTCTATATTTTTCTTGAATCAAACACACTTTCTTACTGGAATGACTATCAAAATAAATCTTCAGATTATGATCTAGAAGTTGACTAGCTAATAGTAAATTCTTAATTAAGCTAGGGACATATAATACATCTGATAATCTACAATTCCATGAACCAAGAGGTAGAGAAATGTTCCCAATTACTTTTACTGTGTAATAGGAATCATAACCTAATGAAACATGATTTTTTGAATGTATGTCCCTCATGGTGGCAAGGAAAATTTTAGTGGTGAATTTTTGTAAACTCACAAAAATTGAGGATTATGGAAATTCAAAATGGCAAATATTATGTTGTTCAGAGCTGAATTATTCACCAAAAAAATTGGCCGACATGTCCCTTATACTATTCCTTTCGCCTATATTTTACACGTAAATAAGAGGTTATGAATGTAATTCACCACCATTTTGAATCATATCGTGTGCATATTCACCAAAGTAAACATAAGAAAATCCTCATCCACAAACACTGAAGTCTGAAATCTGAGCCATCCAACCGTAAGACGTCTAACTCTGAGTCGTCTAGCCTTGATCCGACATACTCTACAATCTAAAACGTCCAACTCTATTCCATCCAACCTGAGCCATCCAACCCCCTAGCCATCCAACAACCCCTAGCTAGCCGTCCAACCCCTAGCCATCTAACCCCGTCATCTAACCCCTAGCCGTCTAACCCCTAAACCGTATAATTTATAGTCATCCAACCCTTAGCTATCTAACCCTTTACCATCCATTCTCAGAGCCTTGGAACATAAGAGCCACTCATAAGGCCCTAAGCAGTAAGCATTCATGGATGCTAGAAATGAGGGCCAAGAAGATTACAAATTCAGCAAGTTCAAAAAAGGGTGCCAATACTTTACTTGGCTATTTTGGAAAATCACAAAAAATGAAGTCAGTTTCTGCTTCGACTGAAAATATCGGTATGTGGAAAATGTTATTTACTGGTTATTTTATCTTACATAATTTAATAATTATGTTTATGATACTGTTCTTAGAACTCTTTGACATTTTTACTCTGTAAAAATTTAACTATAGATAAGATTAATACTATATAAGTAACAATTTTATAAAATTATTTGTAGACTTTTCATAAATTCCTTCATAGAATAATCAATTTATAGATATTGATGATCCAATATATGTTGAGGAAAAAAAATTTTGTCCCTTGATGAAATAGAAGTACAAGAAAATTCATCAAAATCTCAGGATACACTAGCAGAGGAAGCTTCTACTCCAAGGTCTATTTCTAGAAAGAGGAGACATGAGATTCAAAATATTTTTGCTGACAGCCCAGATGTAGAAGTTGAATCCCAAGGAAAAAAAAAGAAAATATGTTAGAAGAAAGATGGCAAACTGGACAATGGGAAGGAAATTCCAGTTCAAATGGCCTGCAAACTATCCTTTTATTGAACCTGTGCACACTAAAAATTGTAATGATGTTCCAACACAATGTTGATGAAAAAATATGTGGTTGGAAATAAGGGAAGGATCACACGATGCAGCTCAAACTAGACACAATTGAAAAACATTGTGGGAAAATAAACATTTCCCAAAAGCTCAAGGATGGCAGCATAGCCAGAACACATAAATGGAAAGATGCAAAAGAGTGTCTACATGTCAAATATGCAGAAGAGTATGAAAAGGAACAAAAATGTATCAAATATGTAAATGAAAAAGGTGGGACCATAGTAGAAAAATTGAGCAAAGCTATGGAGGAAAAAATACAAGCAAAGGGTATTCAATTTGCAACCGTATTTCATATAATGAAAAGGGGAAGACCGATGTCAGATTTTAGAGAAAATAGAATGTTATATCAAGTTTTTGGTTTAAATAATGTTCCTCAATCTCATTGGTCAAATACCAGCGGCTGGGAGATTGCAAAATGTCTATCTCTGGTAGAGAAGGATTCTGAAAGTATGTGTTCAAAAGGCAAAGTATATTTCCCTTTCTTTAGATGAGGTTACTGCAGTCGATAATACTTCATGGATATGTATTCATGTTTACACATTTACTAATGAAATGACGACTCCACACCTCTTGGAAATTCATAAAATGACAGAGAATTGTAATTTTGAGAATATTTATAAATTGGTGGTATCAAATCTAAAGGATATCACCGGAATGGATGACTTTTCCATTACAACAAAATTAGTTTGTGTCGAAATCGATGGTGCAGCTATAATGCAGGGAGCCAGAAATGGTCTGTTTGTTAGACTTCAGACAACTATTGCTCTGTATATGGTTTTTGTCCACTGCATGGCTCACATAATGAATCTCGCCCTATAAAATTGTGAGCACATTTGAAAATGTAGCTAAAGTGGAGGAATTGATACGTGATCTCCATGCCTATTATTCTTGCACTCCTAAGATATTTTTAGAATTTCAAAAAAAATTCTATTGGACTAACAAAGGGAGAAAAACTTCTCAAAGATGTAGATACCAGATGGATATCTATGTACGAACCTACCTATAGAATATATGATGAATATCCTTCACTAACATGATTTATTTTTAAATATCCGCAGGGATGTAGATAAAGCTAAAGATCTATTATGTCGTCTAACTGACATAGAAACTTTACTCACACTTTGTGGTATTTTTCCCGTGTTGAGGGAGCTTAATATTTTAACGATTCGATGCTCAAGATCGGTCTTTCTACATTACATAATTTATAAGACTCAGAAGACGTGTTTGCTGATAAAGTTTATATATTTCTGATGGGAGTTTTTAGTGTGCTGTTTTTGAAAATCTAGAATGCATTGAATGATTTGAAAAATTCCAGGTGATTTCTATAAGTACAATATAAATGATCATCTGTGAATAACAACACATGGAAAAGAGATTCCACTTCATACGTACCAAAAAATAATTGATATGGCTAACTTAGAAATAGAAGAAGTAAAAGTGACACGAAATTTATATGATGCAGTATTAATCGAACCTAGGAATAAGTTGAGAAAGATCTCTGAATCATTAGCTAAAGATATCCAGGAAAGATTCAAAAATGATAAAATACTTGAAGAATTGGGAGTTGTAAATCTTCAGTTCTAGAATTTGTCTGGCAGCAAACCTTATACATATATCAGTACTTTATTTGTCAAAAACATGGGTGATCTTACTGATCATTTCTGTAAGACTGTAGAGATAAATGGAGTTTTTGTAGAAGGAATTTTGGAAATAAAACTACTTAGTTCACAGTCAATGGATTTTGCTAATACAATGATACGATAAGTTTAGCTTCTACAAAACCCACAGGATTACAGTGTCATGAAAAGGATTTAGAAGGATATATGTTCTAGTAGTATTCTAAGTGAAGATTTGAGTGAGTATATTAAGTTGTATGAGCTCTGTCAAACAATGATTCTGGGTTATGTGGAAGATGAGAGGGTTTTCAGTGCACTATCCTTTTTAAAGTCAAAAGTTTGAAACAGATTGGATAGGAATCTAGAAAGTTGTCTCAGATTGTATGTATCGAGTTACTCAGTGGAATATTTTCCTTATGATAGAGCACTGGCATTGTGGAATTCACTAGTAGACAGAAGAGGAGTAAGTAATATTCTTCCTGACCCAGGGGATCGAGACACATCCAAAAATCATGCTACAATTGATTTCCGAGACAAAAATGAAAGTGTAGCTCTAGGACTGCTTTGAATTCACATAGATTTCATTTCTTCTATACATTATTGAGACTACTTATGTAATTCATTCAGTGATTACAAATTTCAATAAATGTAATATTATATTTGTCATTATTTGATCCTTCGCCATTGCAACAATGTCATTATCTGTTTCAATTATGTCATTTGTTTTTTTTATGTTTGGTTTTCAAATTCAGACTGAAATAAGGACACATTCATCTTTTATATCTGTTAATTTATTTATTTTACATCTGCAACAATTCAGAAATGTAAAGAAACAAAATAGTGTAAATTTAAGCAACATTTATGTAAACAATAGAAAAGAAACATAGTTTGTATTACTATATAGTAGCATTATACAATTCTAACTTCCAAAGTTCTTTTGAAATTGATTTCTCATGTGGTAGATTAATTTATGAAAAAGTACAAATTCATAAAGTATTGTCAGCTAATACAATTCAAAAAGGGGGGTTGGTATAACATCTCAAAGCTTCCAGACAAGTTCTGTCATATAACGACACATTACAAGGTCATACTCTTTTGTGCCTATGATTCAAAATCATAGTTGTCCTTACGTATGCCACACGGAATAAAAACTAAAAAAGGGTTGGCCATTATCTTTTAATTCCTACGCCAGTGTTGGAATTGTGACAACACACTTGTCACATGGTGAAATTTACTAACTTATCAAATTTTATGATGCAGGTGAAGGTTTTTATTTTTCTTGCGTAAGAGATGGAGGAATAAATCCTAATGCTTTAAGATCTCCTACTACAGTGTTGATATTTTCTAGTATATTTATCTCCTCCCTCACATCATCTCTTACAGACAAAAGTGTTGCATTTGCATCTATCTTTTCCTTCATTAAGACTTCTAGATCCATCTTATGCTCCTTTATTATCCTTCTCAATGTGTTATTTTTTTTATTAATAACAATGAGTTTTTCCTTCAATTGTATAAAAGAATTCATGATTTTGTGGGCCATTCTTCAAATGTGCTTCAAAAATAGTTGCTTCTTTCTTTAAATTTTCATTATTTTCCTGCAAAATAGAAATATTAAATTTTTAGTCTATCAGATAATATGAAAAAATATATTGCATTGGTTATAATATCAGATAATTTTTAGTTTTTTCATGTAAAAGTAAATGCCCACTCACAACAACTTTCTCTTTTTCTACATTTTCTATTAAAACATTAGTCTTGTCTTTAGACCATTTTTTGTAGTAAGCATGTGCTTCAGCATTGAGATTCTCCAACCTATTTAGCATTATGTCTACAATTTCATCATTGTAATCATTACTATATGAAATTGTCCCTGATTGAGCTTTGTTTAGCAAAACATCCTGCCATGCTAGTTGGCTCTCTACGACAATGAACAATGAATGCCTTTGAGCATGCTTATGGTATCTAGTATTTATTTCTTTTATCAAAAAATTTTCTCTCCTCTCCCAAGACCTCACCAAATCCACATCAGACATTACAAACTCTTGAACTGTTGTCCCAATGCTATCTGATATCATATTTTCTAATATAAAATGTGTTTTTTGATCATTCTGTTTGTGGAGCAGCTCTTGGGGGAGGAGGAGAGTAACTTCCCTATATTCCATGCACATTTTGTTGTTGAGGTGGAGTAGATTGAATCATGTCATGGGTGTCAAAATAGTTACTCTTATATACATCCCCACTATCTAAGCCTAAATACTCCTCATCAAGGGTGATGTTGTTGAAAAGATGTGTGGCTATTACACTTAAAACACTACCTAGTGACAGCCTAGGAAAATCAGTTGTAGTAGGATGAACTATTCCTACTGACTCTGCAGGAATGCTAATATTCTTTCCTAAAGTCCTCCTTTGTGTTTGTACTTGACGTGTTGGAGGAATTGGTGGCCTCCTTGCAAGCGGAAAATTACCTAAAGCCATATTACCTACATGAAGCAAACAACAAATTGTTAGAATATAATGGTTGGGATTTGTAAAATGCTAAAAAATTGTAAGGAAACAAAACAGGTAAATCAAACTACCATACAATATACCTTGCATAGACAGAGACACAATCGTGAAATTTTGATCTCCACACCTAGAATGATTTTGATCTTCATCATCCATCTCAGTAGTTTCTGAATACAATACATGTAGAAAAGATCAGTAGAAATATTAGAATACATATTCCATAGTAATTGTTTGAATGGGTAATTTATATATAAATATAACTTTCATTATTCATACCTGTAGTTAAATGTGATGGTAAACATGTTGTGCATATCGACCCCCTAGGTCAATTTTTACGAGGTCTTACTGGTGTTGATTCTGTTGAAACCATGTCAGAATCAGTAGAGACCCTCTAGAGGGGATTTACCTCTAGCGATTGCCCCCTTATGAGATGTTGCAGCTATAATTTTTCTCTACAAAATTAAATCATAGAATTATTATTTTATTTTAAAATATTCGAATTGAAATTGTTATAACAAGTAAACAGTAAAAGTAAATGTTACCTGTTGTTCTTTGAGACTAAGACCAATCATCTTATCATTGATTGTAATAGGAATCTTATGATGTGTCAATTCGGAGTACGCTTCATTATAGAAAGCAAGAATAAAATTTCAAGAAGAAAATAAAATCCTCGATTTATCAGTTTGATTGGCTTTGCGAGCATGAGAGATATCTGATTTTATTTTGTTGGACAAATATTTGCACCAATCAAATTATTGACCTACTAGTGTCCGTAATAAATAATGAACTAAGCAATAGGGATTGTCTGCACATCTACCCTATAATAAAATTACATGGCCTGAAAAAGTGAAGCAATTGCAATAAAGAATTTGTTTGTAATACCTCGTAGAAGAAGGCCTCTTGATGAACAATTAAGAGGAGTTTGCAATTATAGAAAGGAAATGTTAGATCCTTTGTGTGGTTGAGTAATGTTAAGAAAAAAAGCATTTGAAAATAATAAAATCACCATCAACCTGTACATTGTAATGAGACTCTAAAAAAAATTTTTCTTCATCTATAAGGACATCCTTTGTAGTAACAGGCAGCTTATTTTCGAAAGGTAAACCTATAAACCGATGCACATCCTCGGGTTTAATAGAAAATAAATTTGATGACATTTTGGATACACAACAAGAATGGAAAATTTTCCATCATTTTCATTGTAAGAGGTGAGTAGGTAATCAAGGACTGATGTATCAGTGTCGAATTAGGGCATGTTTACAAGCCCAGAAAATTTTGATTTTCTGAGCTAGTCCTTTGGAATGTCTTTTGCTTTTAGTAGAGCTAAAATCTGTGGGAAACATGAGGTTTTTGTATTTAAATTTGGGTTTAGGAATAGATGTGGTATTGGCCATTACTCAAATTAGGGAGAAGTGAAATTTGGGTGTAAAATTGGAGAGCTTAGAGCACTGGAAATTTACGGATAAAAGTGAAAAAATGAACCTTGAAACGGTATTTATAGGGGCCCAGGGGTATCATTAATGAACATTAAATACATTGGTAAAAATTCCCAAACCCACACCTTCCAACCCACCTGCCCAACCCTTATTCATCTAACTTCTCACATGTTTGACCCACCCGACCAACCATTGCCCATCTATCCCCTTCCCGTCTAACCCACACCCCGTCCAAATCCTATCTGTCCAACCCACCCATCCAACCATTTCCTGCCCAACCCCTTCCTTTCCAACCCATTCTAGTCCAACCCACCTGTCTAACCCACCCATCCAAACCCCCCGTCCAACCCACTCGTCCAACCCCCGTCCAACCTACTCGGCCAAAAATTACAAAAAACGAGGGAACAATGCTCTGTGAAATCACCTTTTCCATGAAACATTTTTTTAGATATTCACCAATGATTCGAAAGTTGATTTATGATATTTTCCAATGATTAAAAAGTAATTTTTCAGAGGGGGTCTTCTTAAAATGAACCCTGCATGGTGGTAAACCAATCTCTATGTATGGTCATGTGTCCAAGTGGATCCTAAATAAATGTAATAAACAATCCTAGATGATGTGAATGGTTCACTAGAATTAGAAGTGTACAATAATTCCTCATCATTTGAATGATACTCTTTCTCAACTACATCTCCTTTTTGATGTTGTTTATTTCACTAGTTCCCCTAATTTTTCCCATTTTTGTAGTGTGACTAACCCTACTAAGATTGTTGATTTTTGAGGCCTTGAACTAATCAATTAAACTTTCTTGTATGTGTTTATACCAGCAATATTTTAACTCATGTTGTCATTTGCAAATATGACATTTATTCTTTTTATTTTCCCCTTATTGATGTTATTTTCGAGACTTTTGGGAATATTTCTCTTTTCCCATACCTTTCTAATAAGAAGATAGTACATGCTCTTCTTCTTCATCTTTGTTATACAATGTTTCTTCTTGTTGCAATAAATTCAGTAATCTTGTCAAAATTGGTTTTCTTATCTGAATATTTTATTGTCACTAAAAAAATGTGGGTAAGATGGAGGAAGTGATCTTAGAAAAATGAGTAGGAGAGTTGTATCAGTAACCTCCTCTCCCAAGGATAGAAGTGAAGCCCTCAATGTTTCAAATCTCATCTCGTTCAATATGAATTTGAGTTTCATTAATATATTCCTTGTGGTTTATGTCCTCGTATACAATGCTCAAATTTTCCCATGCTTCTTTGGATATTTTGGCATCTCGAATGTGGTGTTGCATGGAATAGTACAATGTAAAAAATATTATCAACTCAACCTTCTGATTGGCCCTGTCAAACTATCATTGTTGGGTTGCATCGTCTTTTGATATAGTTATGGAACCATTCACAACTTTCCAAATTTCTTAAAACTCAATTTGAGTTCAAATTTTTGTCTTCCACATGGCATAATTGTCACCACAGAGGAGCTTCGAGTTAGACAAGAAGAATTTCATAGCATTATTTTCCATATTGGGTGGTGTTAGAATCCAAAATGATTCTCCTTAAAATTCTGAGTAGCATCACTCATTTGACAAGAAGCTTAGAGACTAATTAGATCATGGTGATTCATTTTGTAGCCAAGGAAGAGATATAACTAGCCCTCTGTCACTCAAATGTGGAGAAATGCATAGCACCCTCAAGAGGATTTGATCTATCTCACTATTTTAGGTTGTGCCTTTCAACCAGGGTAGGAGGACCCCTTTTGTAGCTTGTTGTTTATGGAGGAAATGGAGATATCCTTCCTGATGAAGATGCTAGGGAGACATTGGAGAAAATATGATCAATACAACAAAACCTAACTCTCACGAGTTGTCACTCTAGATATTGGAGATATTTTCTAGGCAAGGTTCAGGCAACTAAAGACATTTGAAATCCTAATTGTTTCTGCATGCTTTAGTAATGGAAACTATGCATTTGTGCACACACAGGACAAACAGGGGTAGTATGGGTAAGATTAGTTGTTTTTAAATAAAAATTTTGTGGGAGGTGAGGTAGGATGAACTTGGTTCACTAGATCCTTGAGAAATATTACAAAATGGTAGGTTAGACCAACAAAATTCCATAGGATAGCTAAATTGTTTCTTTAACTAGAATATGTTCTTCAATGGAGGCCCAAATCAGCACTTTTTCACACAACCTATGATACTCTAACACAAAGGATTGAGTTAGAGAACCCAACAAAGAATCAAAATCTAAGACAAATCACGCCTAAGGTACACCCAGAGGCTTACAGATAATCTCTGTCAAACAGATGGAAGAAAAATGGGTTTAAATCTTTTATTTCACTTCTAGGTGAAAGCTCTTCTGAGAGATGAAAGTACAGATGCCACTAAACTAGCGCAAGGATTGAGGCATGTGTGATTAAATCATATTTTAATACAAGATTGCAACAAAAACAAGAGAAACTACTTGCATACATTCAAAGATGAAACAGACACATTTTTCTCAAGACAACACAAAATAGCTCATATTTGATCAAATTTATCAGCAGGGGAAAGTTTCTAGAACAATCTCAGAGCTTGTCAATGGCTGTATACTTGCAACCACCTTGACATAATCAGATTTGATACAAAAAGAGATATGCAAGCTTCTTAGAATGCTTCTAAAAAAATGGGATCTATTAAGATTTCTATTAGAAAAATCGGTCCCGACCCCTAACACTCCAACCATTTGCACAAAAAATTTGTGCCATTTATAATATTTACAATAGAGCCCCTTTTCCCCCAAAAAATCCACAAATTGAGTGCTACCAGTTCTTGTCATGATCACGATCGCGATTTACAGAATCGGATTTGTAAAAAGTCACCAGGTGCTCAGGGGGAAGATCTCTTCGAATATCTCCCACATTCAAATCCTTCCTCTGGTAGATTACTCTTTCTTTAATTTTCCAACCACTTTCGCCCCTAATCTTTCAAATCTATCTCCTTGCGTGCTTGGGAGAAGAAAAACAGAAAATCCAACTCGAGCTCGATAGTCAGACCATTTTAATGGCGAAAGACGTCTCCAAATCTTCCCACCAAACTCAAATATCAAAATTAATTCCCCTCTTTTTCTGGCCTGTAGGAAATACCAAGAAATCATGAAGACTCACACTTCCAGGCATGTTTTAGTAAAATGGGGGGAAAATCATATTCAGACTCATAGCTATCGTTGATCTTCACTTTGGATTTGGGTCATCCACGTGGAAGATTCAAATTTTAAAAATAGACTCGGGGGTTCCCTATGAATTTTTACAACTTTTAGAAAAATGGAAAAATTTCACATTTTGTTCCACACCTCTACCTTTGAGAAATAAGCCTGACACATGTCCTAAGGTGGGTCCCAAAAGAACTGCGGCCAAATTTTGCTATTTCACCTCCTTTTTGGAAAAGGGAAAATTTTCCAAGTTTTCCCTATAGCTCCTCCCTTGAGAGATGCTTCTGACACTTGTCCCAATTTGGGTCCCAACGGAACCGTGCTTCCTCTTTCACTTTTAACTCTTTTCTCCTAAAAGGAGAATTTTCCAAATTTTCCCTGAGGGTATGCACCTTCGCCGTTGGCTGGAGCATGCTTTGACCTTTCCTCCATCGAGTCTACGGGCCATTTTGATGTTTTAATATTTTGAATACCTGGGAGAAAAAAAATAAAGTTACCCCCGATGGTCTGCCTCCCCGCCCTTTTTACTTGAAAAAAACTTTGATTGATCCTTTTTCGGGCTTGCAAGCCATTTTTGATATCTTAACCCTTTTGGGAATAAGAGTCAAAATTTATAAACTGCCCCCCGATGGTCCGCTTCCCCACCCCCTTTGATTTGTAAAAATGCCACGCGTCACAATGGTGCATCTTGAGATGGTCCCAAAAAGTTGAGACCTTAAATGAGCATGGGCTCGCCATGTGTCCTGACATAGAAAAATTAGTTTCAAGGCTTGAAGCTCAGTGGAAGGTGCCAAGTGTTAGGGTTCGAGGCCATCTCCTCTTGGTTGTTGAAAAGTCCAAGAAAAATGCAAAGTGAGTGGAGCCCTCCAAGTGTCCTGGTGCTTCTTCAAAATGCTGCCCAAGATTAAGACTCTGATAGAGTGCGGGCTCACCACGTGTCCCTGTTTTCACCAAATTGTTTTAGTTACACAAAAAAATTTCTAAGTCTAGGAAAAGAAGCATAAATCTCCATGTGTCCTCCCGACACTGCTCCAAGGCCAAACCAAAAATTAGATCTTCAAATGAGCATCATTCCTCCACGTGGACAAATCTTTAAGTTAAGGCTTTTCATAGAATTTTTGAATTACCCAGCCGAGCCACATCCAACCAAAAGAGGCCACATTTCCTGTTGGAGAAAAGATGTAAATTTGACTGGGAGAATGCCCGTCAAACCGTAAAATACATAAAAACTACCATTTGAGCCCAGAAATGAAATTTTCTCCAAGGACAGAGAATTCAGAAATGTTACAAGGCTCAAATACATTTCTCAGAGATACATCTATTCACTTTTCTTCAAGTATTTAGGGCAGAAATGAAAAGGATGACAAATCTCGACTATGGAGAACAAAAATAATGGGAGAACCTGAGTTTTAGATGAACAGAGAGTAGGAGACCCAAATTAGAGACCTTTTCCAGAGGAACAAATAAACAAGGAGACAAATATGGACCCATATGTGATCTTCGACCCAGGAACTGGTTGAAAATGGCAACACAGACTAACCAGGCACAACACGAGGAAGTAGAAAATGACAAAGGTCGTAAATCAATGGATTTTCAAAGGAAAAATGGGGTGAGACTATTTTTGGCACCAACATCGGCTCTGACTCAGGGATGGGCACTCCCTATGAGTGCTATAAGAAAAAAGGTAAACCAAGTGCCAAAAATATCCATTGGGAAATGAGTCAGCTTACATAGCAAAGAAACAAATCCATCTCTCAAAAACGAACAGAGAAACCAACAAAAACAGGTCACCAAGGACCAGAACGAGGAAAAATCACGAGGGACAAAAAAAACCAACAAACTATACACTATATATATGATGTTCAACTTGATTCAAAGAAAACAATCAAGGAAAATCCTCAAGTGCCTGCCATCCTAGATATGACCATGCTAAGAAATCATGATACACCTTCATCAACTAGAAATATACCTCCTTTTCTTCTTTGTTCAGTTTATAAACCATCCATTTTCTTTGAAGCTCCTTCATTGTGTTTAATTCAAATTCTTTAACATTTTTCAAGGCTGAATCATAGACCAAATTCCTAGAAAAAATAGCATACTTAGAGCTCTGTTTTCAACACTTTAATACTCCCTGAAATCCACAAAACTCACAAGATTGCTAAGATCAACATCTGCTTGTAAAACTTCATAAGATGCATTGCTTGAGTCTTCAATCAAGGACAACATCTTCTTCTCTCCATATAATTTCACCAAGTTGCCTTCAATGGGGATAGTGGCATAAGACATGTCCATTTGCACACTACCACCAACACCTGCTACCCATTTTCTTGACAACACTATCCCCCACTTGGCAGGGAATTCAACAATCACTACATCAAGTTTCAAGTTCCTTCCAAGGTAAGATGCAAGTTGCATAACCAGATCTTTGACACATCCCACCACTGGCACCTCTATAGAGTCCATGGTAGTGCACTTCCCATATGTTGTTGTTACTTTGATACCTAATTCATTCATGACCTCAAGAGGCATGACATTACATGAAGCTCCAGAATCAAACATACAGTTATACAATAGTCTATCCTTAATGATCAAAGTGGTGAAGAATGGATCCACATTCAGCTAAGAGTCCACCAAGGATATCCCCAAATAAACCTCAACGGGCTCACCTAGTTCCTCCAACACTGCTAGTGTCTCTAACTCTTCAATGACTAGAGGAGTCTCCACAATGTTTACATTTCTACCTAGGGTAGTCTTCTCTTCATTTAATCCCAAGTATTCAAATTCCCTTTTCTTGTGCTTAGGGATCCTAAGAAACTCAACAATTGGAACATAGACTTTTATTTCACTCAAAACTTAGGCAATATCATATGGGACAGACTTCGGTAAGGCAGCATTAGAAGGAAAGTTGACACACTCATTAGGTGGTACAGGATTTTTGACAACTTGGGCATAAGGGGGGATAATTTTTGTTTGGAACATCAGGGCTTTTAGCAGATGCATCTTTCTTAGGAGATTCCTTAGGAAGGTTTGAAAGTAAGGGATATTTTGGCTTGGCTTGAGGCCATGTCCCTTTAGCAACCCTACTTCTTGTGTTGTACTCCTTTTCTTGAGCCACAACAACATTCATCAATAGTTGCCTATCCTCCTTAGATGGGAGTCCCTCATCATACTTCTTTATCATTAAATCCCTTAAATATTTAAATTCATTATTGGGAAATTCAAAATCTTGTACAGTATCTACTTCTAAAGTATGAAAAGGAGGAAGAAGTGGTACCCTCTGAAAGCAGTCCCAAAAAGTGGCAGCAGTCCAGGCACTTATCACCTCAGTTGAAGTTGCCCCTGATTATGAGCTCATGGAACAACCCATCATGCAGACATCATCATCATTGTCATGATTTTTTTCTTCTTCTTCTTTCTGATCTTCTTCACAAGGAGCATGAGGCATGAAACATTTGTCACACCAATTAATGACATCTATCTCCTCCACAATAGCAACTCTGGCACCCAAAGGATCAGGTATCATTCTATTTTCCCTGCCTTGGGGCTGCCTATTTCCAAATCCAACAAGTCCCTTTCCTCTATCATCAAATCTTTAGTGATTTGTAAACATGTCTTGGATTTTTTACTTGTGTTGACCTTGTGAGCTCTGCCCAATTCCCTTCTTAGCCGGAGCTAGTTTGTAGGAAATGTTTTGACATCCCCTGCCAAAGTCTTCACAACTTCTTCCAAATCAGCAACCTTGCTTGTTTGAGGTTTTTCTGGGTCAACCAACTTTACACCCTCCATTTTTGGAGGCTTTCCAATTGCCTTGATGTTGTTCTTTATTTTCAGAACCATGGTGAAGGCCTCCCTCAAATTTGTGGGGATCTTATCCCTTAAGTAATATGAAGCCTTTTTATCAAATGCATCAGAATATTTGATCAAACATGACTCATCACATGCCCTTATCCTAACAGGAAATCTTCTCAAGGTCTTGTTGAACCTTGTGTTGAAATCATGTACTGACTCATTAGGATTCTTCTTGATGTTTTCAAATTCTGATAGAAGAAACCTAGGGTTAGTAGTATCACCATACTACAATCTAAATGCATTGTTCATCTCAGTCCAAGAATTAATAGAGTTATCTGGAAAAGCTTTGTACTAGTCACTGGCATCTTCTTCCAAGGTATGGATAAACATATCGATATATACATCTTCATGTTCAATCTCAAAGTCTTCTATCATATTGATAAAAATCTTTAAATGTTGATCACCAATTATGGCATTGTTTCCATGGAACTTTGGTAATCTATTCCTTACATCTTGAGATACTTCATTTGGATAACCAGCCATCACCAAAAAATTTATAGATCCAAAGGTGTTTACAACAAATGGAGGTCTGGGTGGTGGATGATCCATATTGATTCGAGGAGGTGACCTTGGAGGGGTGACACATTGACAAGAGGCAGAGGGTCTTTGGTACATAGGAGTATAACTTTCAAAATGGATATCCCTCAAAGGCCTTATCTCTTGAAAATCCCTATCAACCTCTGAAAAGATAGGTACAGAATATGAAGCAAACCTTTCAAAATCAAATGAAGGCCCTTCTCCAGCTGGAGAATTCAATTCCACAAAGAGGCTACCTGATTCAGAATCACTTAAATGGAAGTCCTCAATGATATGTCGGCCACTTTCTTCAATGGAGATCCCCCTTCTTGTATGTTGATCTCCCACAACTCTCTAGGATTTTCTTCCTTCTGATTTTGCTTTTCCTAGCTCTGGAAACAATGTCCTAGCAGGATCCCTAGCAAAGAAAGATCTTATTCCTTCTATCTTTGCAAATATTGGTAACAAATCTCACTTAACAGAGGTTAAGACACTGGTACTTATTAAAAATTAGATCAACAGGGAGTCGCCACTAAGGATTTTCACCACTGATTTAGGTAGTAGTTGCACTTCCCTCCTCCTATATGTACATCTTTCTTATTGAATAATTCAAGTCATTCTATTGTAATGTATTGAGCATTATGGATTATGATGGATTTCCATATATGGTATTTTAGCTCTTCTGCTTTGCAAATCTAATGTGGTGTGCTATTATCATCTAAGATTGTGGCTTGGAACAATCTTCTTATCATTCCTTTCAGTTGTGCAAATGCACTAAATATGATATGCCAAATGTCTGTCAACACTAGAAACTAGAAATGGAAAGACTCTAAATTTTCTTTACCCATATTTATCAAATGAAAGCTAGTGCACTAGGTGTGAAAATAGAAAGAATTACACACAACACTTGGAGCATACAAGAAGTGTTTTACCAGGGCTTGAATATGAGCTGTAAATACTATGTCCCCGGTAATGGTGCCAGAAGTGTGTTGACGGGCCAAATAGATATGAACCGGAAATAGATCAACAAATCAATCTTGGAAATGCAAAATCAATTCTAGAGACACAAATTTGACTCCCCAGAAATGGTGCCACTTAGGTGTTGGTATCCAAATTTATTCTCCCTCAAAGTCTGAGCAGCATCACTCATTTGACAGGAAGCTTAAAGAAAAATTAGATCACGGTGATTCATTTTATAGCTAGAGATGAGATCTAACTGGACCTCTGTCACTCAAATGTGGAGAAATGGATAGCACCCTCAAGAGGATTTAATCTATCCTCACTATTTTAGGTTGTGCCTTTCAAACAGGGTAAGAGGACCCCTTTTGTAGCATGTTGTTTATGGATGAGATGGAGATATCCTTCTTAATGAAGATGTTAGGGAGACCTTGGAGAAAATATGATCAATTCAACAAAACCTAACTCTCACGAGTTGTCACTCAAGATAGTGGAGATATTTTTTGGGCAAGGTTCAGGCTACTAAAGACATTTGAAATCCTAATTGTTTCTGCATGATTTGGTAATGGAAACTATGCATATATGAACACATAGGACAAATAGGGGTAGTATTGGGTAGGATTAGTTTTTTTTAAATAAAATTTTGGTGGGAGGTGAGGCAGGATGAGCTTGGTTCACCATATCCTTGAGAAAGATTACAAAATGGTAGGTTAGACCAACAGAATGCCACAAGATATCTAAAATGTTTCTTTAACTAGAATATGTACTTCAATGGAGGCCCTGATCATCACTTTTTCACACAACCTATGAGATTTTGACATGAAGGCTCGAGTTAGAGAACCCAAGAAAGCATCAAAATCTAATCCAAAACATGCCTAAGGTACACCTAGAGGCTTACAAACAATCTATGTCAAACAAATGAAAGAAAAATGAGTTTAAATTATTTATTTCACTTCCAAGTGAAAGCTCTTCTGAGAGATGAAATTCCAGATGCCACTAAACTATCACAAGGATTTAGACCTATGTGATTGAATCAGATTTTAATACAAGATTGCAATGGAAACGAGAGAAACTACCCGCATACATTTAGAGATGAAACAGACACATTTTTCTCAAGACAACACAAAATAGCTCATATTTGATCAAATTTATCAACAGGGGAAAGTTTCTAGAAAAATATCATATCTTTTCAATGGTTGTACACTCAAAACCACCTTGACACAATCAAATTTTATACAAAAAGAGATATACATGCTTCTCAAAACGCTTCTCAAAAAAGATGGGCTCTATCAAGCTTTCTATTAGAAAATCTAGTCCCGACCCCTAACACTCCAGCCATTTGCATGAAAAATTTATGTCATTTATAACATTTACAACAGAGCCCCTTTTCCCTCCAAAAATCTAGAAATTGAATGCTATCAGTGCTTGCCATGATCATGATCGTATTTCCAGAATCGGATATGTAAAAAGTCGTCAGGAGCTTAGGGGGTAGATCTCTTCGAATATCTCCTGCATTCAACTCCTTTCTCTGGTAGATTACTCTTTCTTCAATTCACCAACCACTTCCGCCCCTAATCTTTCAAATCTGACTACTTGCGTGCTTGGGAGAAGAAAAATAAAAAATCTGATTTGATCTCGATAGTCAGACCATTTTAATGGCGAAAGACCTCTCTAGATATTCCCCACCAAACTCAGATATCGAAATTAATTCCCATCTCTGCCTGGTGTGTAGGAAATACCAAGAAATCATGAAGACTCACACTTTCAGGCGTGTTTCAGTAAAATGGGGGGAAAATCAGATTCAGACTCACAATTGTCATTGATCTTCACTTTGAATTTTGGCCATCCACATGGAAGATTCAAATTTTAAAAATAGACCCGGGGGTTCCCTCTGACTTTTTACAACTTTTGGAAAAATGGAAAAATTTCACATTCTGTTCCACACCTCCACCTTTGATAAATGAGCCTAACACGTGTCCCGAGGTGGGTCCCAAAAGAACTGCAGCCAAATTTTGCTATTTCACCTCCTTTTTGTAAAAGGGAAAATTTTCCAAGTTTTCCTTGTAGCTCCACCCTTGAGAGATTCTTCTGACACGTGTCCCAATGTGGGTCCTAGCGGAACTGTGCTTCCTCTTTCACTTTTAACTCTTTTCTCCTAAAAGGAGAATTTTCCAAATTTCCCCTGAGGGTCCACACCTCTGTCGTTGACTGGATCATGCTTTGACCTTTCCTCCATCGGGTATGCGGGCCATTTTGATGTTTTAATATTTTGAATACCAGGTGGAAAAAAATGCAAGTTACCCCCGATGGTCTGCCTCCCCACCCTTTTGACTTGAAACAAACTTTGACTGATCCTTTGTCAGGTTTGCGGGCCATTTTTGATATCTTAACCCTTTTGGGAATAAGAGGAAAATTTTCTAAACTGCCCCTGATGGCCCGCTTCCCCGTCCCCTTTGATTTTTCAAACTACCATGTGTCACAATGGTGCATCTTGAGATGGTCCCTAAAAGTTGAGACCTTGAATGAGTGCAGGCTCACCATGTGTCCTGGCCCAGCAAAAAAAATTTTAAGGTTTGAAGCTCAGTGGAAGGTGCCAAGTGTCAAGGTTCGAGGCCATCTCCTCTTGGTCATTAAAAATTCCAAGAAAAATGCAAAGTGAGCAGAACCTCTACGTGTCCTCCTGGCGCTTCTTCAAAATGGTGCCCAAGATTAAGACTATGATCGAGCATGGGCTCACCACATGTCCTTGTTTCTACCAAACTATTTTTGCTGCACAAAAATCTATTTAAGTTCGGGAAAAGTAGCGGAAATCTCCACTTGTCCTCCAGACATTGCTCCAAGGCCAAAACAAAATGTAGATCTTCAAATGAGCGTAGTTCCTCCACATGGAAAAATCTTTAAGTTGAGGCTTTTCATAGAATTTTTTTAAGTACCTAGCCAAGCAACGTCTAACCAAAAGAGGCCACGTTTCCTATCGGAGCGAAGATGCAAATTTGACCAGGAGAAACACCCGTCAAATTGTAAAATACATAAAAATGACCATTTGAGACCAAAAATGAAATTTCCTCCAAGGACAGATAATTTAGAAATGTTACAAGGCTCAAATATGTTCCTCAGAGATACATCTATTCACTTTTATTCTATTATTTAGGGCAGAAATGGCAAGGATGACAAATCTCGATTGTGGAGAACAAAAATAATTGGAGAACCTGAGTTTTAGATGAACAGAGAATAGGAGACCTAAATTACAGACCTTTTCCAGAGGAACAAATAAACAAGGAGACAAATATGGACCCATACGTGATCTTCAACCCAGGAATTGATTGAAAATGGCAACAGAGACTAACCAGGCATAACACGGGGAAGTAGAAAATGACAGAGGCCGTAAATCGATGGATTTTCAAAGGAAAAATGGGGCGAGACTATTTTGAGCACCAACAGGTGGTAAGACAGTTCCTAACTAGATAACTTGTTAGCGCAAAATAATGCAAAAATAAACTAAAAATATTTATTTATAATTGATTATGTAAAAAAACTAATGGTATTACTTTTTTGTTTTGCAAGGCCCTGGTGGCCTCAAAAGCTCAGAATGGCTCTCACACTAGAAAACATAAAAAAAAGGCTCAAAACAGCTAAAATCGGCACTTTTAGATGCCCCTCATCTGGAAAACATTTCTCATAATGATTTTTTTGGACAATTTAGAGAATTTTTAAAGCCAAAAGTAGTGCTTTCCATGCTAAATTTAGCGGGGGTGTATCTATAATTAGTGGCTTTAACAGGGGTTTCAAGCATTAAATATGGCAGTTCCACCAAAAATTCTACCAAATTTTTAACACAAAATATACAATTGGCTTGGAGGGGTCAAACCTGTAACTTTCCCTCTCCCAAAATTCTTCTCTTAACCAAATAAGAGCTTAAATTGCATGCAACAAAATAGGAGAAACTTGTATTTAAACAAAAAATATTTACTAACCTTTACAAGAGGGTGATGTATCACATAGTTGGAGGGCCATGTTTTCATGCAGGAGAGGGGGTGGATTAGGCTTTCTCCACCAAAATAGGATTTGATCTCCTCATTTTCCTTAGTGACATTTGTTCACCACTTTTATTTGTTTTGGAAATTAGTTCTCTATTTTGTTTTACATATTTTATTTTGAAGGGTCATTTGGAGTAGAAGGGGACATCTACAAGTTCACTTGGCTCATTCCATTATTGGATCGAAATAGGTGACATTCACAAATTAATGTTAAAATGTACAACTCACCCTTATATCTCGGTTAGGGAGCTCGCTAGTCCAATCCAGAGTTTGGTATTGGATGTTTCAAGGCAGGGCCAATATACGCAATGTAAGGTAGGGATTATGACACACCTTGACTGATATGAATTAACATGTGGTAGCTTGTTTTGATGGTCCAACTCAGCATCTCGTGATGTAACAACACTCCCAGCTCAACCTTCATTCCAATGCTTTCTTTGTTGATCAACTCATTGTAAGGAACACCCAATTTGGCCAATGAAAATTACCAACTCGCCTATGAATGTAACTTGGTTCAGTAACCCATTATTTTTCCCAAGATCTCAATACAAAACTAGGTATGATTAGAGACCCCCAAATTTTATAAGTCGTTATTTTAGCAGAGACTAAAGTATCTAGTAAATTTAGTGGAAATTCCTAATGGGGAAAATGAAGATTTTTTAATTTCTAAATGTATAATTTTGTAAACCATATTTCTTTAGAATATAACAAATATTCCTAGTGTATGAGGCATGAGTGTAAAACAAATTTCTTTCCAAACACCTGGAATTAGAAGTAGGGGTTGTAAGGATGCAGGGTGGGTCTGAGAAGTTGCTTGAGGCATCACAAGCTCTCTTGGAATGCAGTAAACTTATGGAAACTCTCTTCAACTTGTTATAGTCCTCTTACAACCTCACCTTATTACACAATATCCTTAAGTACTAGCTCTAATACCAAATGCTGAGGAATGGGAAAAAGGGAGGCAACCTATGATAATTTAATTAATGTAAAATGAAAAAATTATAATCAATGTATAGAGAAATTGAATGTTGCAATATTTATATATATTGCACAATACTTCCCAAAATAGTATTTGTTGTAAAAATACAACAATATATGAACAAATAAACAAATATTCAAATACATAATAAAATAACAAATATAATGGTTATAGCAACATAACCATATAACAATTATATAATAGCTAATTACACCAGTAAAATACTAATTACCTAAGGTAAACTAACAAGTTACCACAGTAACAAACTATTACCTGTGGTAAATAGTAAATACAATGTATAATTAACATAGTAAAAAATGTTTTACCTAACATATTGTTGTCATGTAAATTTGTTTCATAAAAAGTTCAAACTTTTAAGCATGAAAACTTAACCAAAATTGAAATTTTTTCTTTGAAGTCTTCCTAAAACCCTCCTAAAAAATTTTCCAGATCATTCTACCTGTTATTTCATGCCTATCCTAATCTTTTAGGTCCTCATATGTGTCATGCAAACCTTTCCTAAGTGTTTGAAACATTGTGATGAGGTCTCTCAATATTTTTAGTGAAGCATTTTTTAGTGGTGAAATCTCTTGTAAGCCTAGAAAGGTTATTTTTTAGCTTTTTCTATATAGGTGTGCATACTTTGAGAAAAAATTAAAATACCTAAACCATATAGGATTTTTCTTGAAGAAATTTGAGAGTAATGGAAGTGGTTTAGGGAGATTTAGGGAAGTTTTGGAGGTTTAGGAAAAAGAACAGTGAAAGTGGGTTTTTCAGGGTTAAGAAGCTTACAATTAAAAGTGGTACATGGGCTTCATCAGATCATTTTGGGAGCTCTGTAAGGAGTTAGGATTCAAAAAATTAGTAATTGGAAAGCTAATTCAATCCTTAAATGATGGAGATTTCACTTTTGTCACAAGACTCGAGTACTTCTAAGAGTAGCTTAGTTTTAATAGATATACACTACCATATCAAGAAGAAAGGAGATATTCGAGGGGGTTTAGGAATAATTTTATCTTGAGACCCATCCCATTATCTTTGGAAGTATATTAGGAGTCAAAATAATATACATGTTCATCAAAAAGGTCTTCCTAGAGCTCTGGCAACTTTGTCTTCAAGGTCTCTCTCAAGGTAAGCTTTCAATACTTCCCCACTTTTCCAAGAGGACACATGTCACCTCCAAGTTGAGGCACATTTTTCCTTGGAGACATAGGGGATAATAAAATTCTCCCCATCCCATATTTTCCTTCTGGCTCTCAACATGACCTTGTTAAGCACACCACAAGCTCTTTTCACCTCACTCTAACCTCTCCCATTGTGCAATCTAGTTATCCCACTTGTCATCACTAGAACATGGAAAAAAAAATTCCCTCATATCCCTATCCTAATGGTACATAGGGGAAAATAAAATTCACCCCACTTTGTCCCCTTCCATGATTCCTCATGTGACCCAGTTCTCGCTCTTTGGTTCTTAAATGTTTTTTCCTCTCACCTCCTCATCAAATCCTACAGTGACACTTGTCATGATCACATGAGGGTGAAATTTTTTCCCTCTTGTCCTTGTCCCATAGGGATGGAGAGGATAAGAAAATGTGCTTGTCACTAAGGAAGTTGAAAAAATGAAAAATTCACTAGTTTTTGTTCCTTCTACTTCATTTGAATACTAAAATTCACTACTAGAAGCATAAGAAACACTACCCACCTCATTTATTCACTAAGACACTATGGTTTATAAGTCAAAAACTTCAAAAAACCTAAAAAATTCAAATGAAACTCTGTAAAAATTTCTCCAGGGTTGTCATATGCACCAAAATAGGATAAACTCAAATCTTGTAAACGAGTGAATGGATTTTCATATCTATTCTTCAATCCATGCTCCTTAAAGAAGGTTTTAATAGTAAAGAAGATGATTTCATTTTTTTTATGGAAAAAAACCCTAGTTTCATGCTCTATATGATGATTTTTTAGTTTCCAAGCATTCCGGCGGGAAGATTGAGGTGAAATTTTGAGCACGGAGTCCCAAAAAGGAGTATAATCCATTGACAAAATTTTGGTTGCAATCCAAGGTGGATAAGTGTTGTTTCTAAAAATATTAAGTACATGATGCCCTCACTTACTAAAAATATTAACTTTCCAAAAATAGTAAGTCCCCTGAGTTCATTGCACTCTAAGAACATTGAAGATGATAAAATAGGAAATCTTTCCCAAAAATTAAAAAAAACTAAAATAAGTACAAAGAAAAAAGTAACTACTAAAAATAGATAATTTCCAAAAAGCATAAAGCATCATCAAAAAAATTGAATTAAGTATGTTACATGATTGAAAAATTCAAATCTAAGAAAAATAGGTGAAACGTCCCAAAATAGTAGGTCATGGTTCTACTTACTAAAAATACAAAGTATCCATTATGGGTGTGTTGGTTGGATATTTTGTCAATCCAAAATATGAGGTTCTGTCGACACTAAAATTTTCCTCCATAATTTCTATTTCATTAATGTATGTATTAGGAATAGAATGTTGTTAAGTGTAATTAGTAGTAGCGTCCGATAGAAGATAACGGCGCTGCCAGTAGGACGCCGCAAATAATGTGGAGTACGGTAATAGTCAAAGTACAATAGGAATGTTGTAAAAAGTAAATATTTGTCGTAAGTGGTCCGGTAATGTTAAAATGTCAAAGTTTGGGTAATTAGAGAAGTAGGGTCTACATGATTAGGAATTAGAAATATTATATTAGTAATAAGGACAAGGAGTGAGGTCATAAATATTTTGTGTATTTTATTTGTAAAAAGTCTAAAAATGTCGAACCCATGTAAAATGATAAGGTTTATCTTATCTTAAGAGATAAGCTTACATGTACAGATAAGAGTTAAGGTATGGAATATGATTCGTCAGAGTGGATTTCTTATCCTATCTTAGAGATAAGATGGATAAGCCTGTAAGTTCTATAAATAGAGAGGCCACCCCCCTCATTTAATATAGAAAGAAGTAGTGAGAAATATTGTAGGAAGTGTACGAAGGAAGCCATCAGTTAAAGGTGTGTTGAAGAAGCCATCAAGAGGCGTAATTGTAAAGTTTCTCCCATAGTCTTGTTGAAGTACCTCATGGGTGAGATTGTAACAATTTCATGTTAATATTATTATTTCCTTTGATATTTCTGATTTGTCATCATTCTGTCTTATCATAGTCGATGGTATTCTTGTGTTATGTTGTTGTTCTGTTTCCAGATTACATCCACCAAACTAAAGGCTGTGCATTAGTAAATAATCATAGCACGAGGAGTTCCCGGTGAAGAATTATCATAGTGCCGGATTGGTGATGACAGTTCAACCACAGTACATGGGATTAAATCCCTCCTCAAAGACAGGTGAGGCTACCTGTTATTACTAATCTAAAACACAGCATAAATAATATATACAGTATTCACACTAATCTAACCATTGGGGTTGGGATAGAATCCTGAAATCCATATCCACACTATGTGAAGATGTTTATAAATGGAATGGGTCAGAACTTATTACAATGTAAGAAGCACAATGGAAAGGAAATGAGAGGAACGTATTTTCTTTCGAGTAACCATAGAGCATGAAATAATCATACGAGCTTTAGATAACAAATGTAATGTTTGAAATTATTAGGATCATCGAGATGCTAAACAAAGAATAGCTTAAGATCATGAACATAAGAACAATATCTTAAGAAAAACACATCTCACAACACAAAGTTTGCGAAAATAGTATTAGCTTCTATTCCTCAAATGATTAAAAGAAAACACAAAGTTTTTCTTCTTCACAATAACTCCCAATGTTTCAAAAATCTCAACCCTTTGGAATGTACACACATTCCTAATTTATAATAAAAATAGTTGAGAGAAAATAGGACAAACCCTATAAAACAATCTTTTAAAAAGAGTCCTATTTTGCTTGGCTCTCATGTAGGAGACCAAGTCACAATATGATTCAAAATGTGACGAAACAGAAATGAAAAAGACATGTCAATTTCAAGATTGAAATGACACGTCGCATCAAGACTTAGTCTGAATCGTCATCTTTTGCTTCTTCATCTTTCTCTTCCTCCAACTGAGCCTACTTGTTCCAAAATTCTTGGAACTTCCACATTATACCTTGCATCTCATTTTCATCAGGCGCAGTGGAATGATCACTCAATACTTCACATGTTTCGTGAGTGTCACTGGCACCACCGGGAAGTTTTCTCACTTTTTTGTTGATTTTTCTCAGGGCCTCCAAAGAATGTTCAATCTTTACAAACTTGTTAATGATTTCAATACCAAATCCGTGAGTTGGTTCATGCTGAATAGATTCTTGGACTTGTTTGAAAATATCATCACCTGATAGGATGCCTGAATTTCCAACTAACACTTTTGCACAAATTTTCAGCAATTCTTCTTCAAGGTCACTTTTTCCATCAATCAATTGATCTCTCGATTCTCTCAATTTACCACAGGCTTCATTGAGAATCTTTACCCTGAACCTGATGGCTTTGGTCAACTGAAAATGCCTATCCGCATGTGGGATGATGCCTTCTTCTACCAAGAGGCATGATGGTATTTGCTTTAATACCTAGAGAGCTTCGAAATTCAACTCAAGGTTTCTAATTTCTTGGGACAAATCATCATCCATATTTTCTCCATCACTCTGAATATTCTCCAAAGATTGATAAACTTCCACAGTTTCTTGAATCACTTCTTTCCCCTATTGGAGCAGCCTTTGGATCCATTCATCGACCACCCTTCCTTTTTTATTAATCTTCTCAATCATAGGCACTGATGAGAAATCAAATCCGACAGGGACAGAGGAAGATGGTATGGATTCAAGGGGTTTTGAGAGTTTAAGCAATACCTCAGTCAACTGCTCCACCTTTCCTTTAAGCTCATCTCGGTTGTCTTTTGTTTCCTTCAATTTCTGGCACAGCACGTTTGTAGCATCATGTGCATCCTGTTGTGCTCCTTCTATTGTCACTTCTCCTAGAGCCACCATAGTTATCTGATAGTCAGAGGCTGTTATGTCCTCTTTGGTTTTTCCATTCGCAGGAGTGGCGATCTCTACAAACTTATGCCCCGAAGCGTCCACCAAAACCCTTGAAATTGTTTTGGGTTTCTTGGCTGATTTAGCAGTAGAAGCCTTGAGTGAACTAAAATCAAAGGTTGGTATGGGTACAATCACCTTCCTCTTCCTTGGAGTTTGCTCAAGTAGCCATTGATGCGTGTCAGAGGGAGTTGCCACTATTGTAGGAGTTGGTAGCCATACTTTTAGGGGGAGAGGGATCCACTGGCGGAGTGGGGATAGTTACCAATGTGGTAGAAAATTCAATAAAAAGAGGCACAGGAGGGGGTGTGTTGGTGATAACTCTGGTCCCAGTAGAGAGGGGTGAGAGTCCAGAGAAAATGCTAGCCATGACCGAAGAAGTAGATGGGGAAAGAGGAGGCGGAAGTGTTTGTGAAGGAGGAAGCGCAAATCCCAACTCCAAAGCCTAGGATGCAAGAGATAAGGTCGCTTCAGTTGGGCAATCAATAAATGGTGAAACTAGAGGCTGGCTTACTTCTCCCTCTAAAGAAATTTCTCTTATTTCTGGTGGTGTTGGTGATTCTGGCACATTCACCGTTTCAATTAGAGAAACAATTAAAGAGATTTCTCGTTCCCTTTTCTTCTTGACAAACTTGACCTTTATAGGTCCCTTAGAATATTTTTTTTCTTTTTCCTTTTTGGAGGGCCCCGCCTCAGCGGCAACCAACTTTGAAAAATTATCAAAACTCATTCCCCAAGAGGCGAGCCATGCTTTGGTGCATGCAAGAATCAGGGCTGATCTATCTGTAATGGAGGATTTTTCACTGATAGACCAACCAATAGGTGGGAAAACATATTGATCTTCATTTAATCCATCATAGGAAGGATCCAAAACACTTTCATTATCGCTAGTACCTTCTAGTATGCTAGCGAGCTCAAGTATCTGAATTTCAGCAAGTGTCAACCTGTTATGATCTTTTCTTCGGACAGCAACCTCATCACGTAAATCAATCCAGATGTCTTCTATGCTTGGTACGTGCGGGTGCAGAGTTCCATATGCCTTGAGGACTCCTCGAAAATCAAACCCGTCTCGGGGCTTCATGTGCTTCTTCAACTTATCTTGAAGCTCATGGACAACATTCTTGGCTTTCACCACTATTGAACAAGTATACCTTCCGATAGAAATTGGGAAGGATACAGCGGCCTTGTGTTTACTCTGTTGGAACTTGTGAAAATCCAACAAATGCCTAACCAACTCCATCAAAATTAGTTTGTCCCCTGGATATCTGGGCAAATGGAAAGGATCCCCTGGGTACATGACTACTGGAAGATATGTGAACTTATTAAATTGCAAGAAGACACAACCCCATTTTGAAACTTCAGCCCATGCCTCATCAGAGACTCTTGTTTTCCTCAGTTCAGGGCTTAAGCTGCAGATGTTCTCATAAAAGAAGGCATCGTTTACCCTTATGAATTGGTCTTCAGACCCTTTTCTTGTCAGCTGAGGAAAATGCTAATAAACATGCTTGACTGTCTTATTCCCCTTCGTGTCCAACCCGGGATAGTTTCTCATTGTGGCCGCTGCATAGGTGACATATGAGGACATATAAAACTTCCCCATAGACAGGACTGTTGTCATTTGAGAATCTATCTCATTACTGATAAGAGTACTGTACGCCAGAAAAGTGACAAGTGAGCATGGGAATCTACAGGTAACTCTTCCACGTACCCGACCTCCCGAGGTCGTGCCGAGACAGCCGGTGGGGATGGAATATGCGTGGGATGCAGACAAACTAGTTAGACAGTCTAATTTCTTCGACACGCACTAATGGAATTTGTGAATCTAAGGCAAAGAAGGCTCTTCTAACTTGGACTGGTGTGATAGATCGATCAGCAAGGATGACTGCTCGAAGGCTCCAATCAATATCGAGCTCTAGTGTGATTCGATCTATGGGTTGTGGAATACGTGGGAAATGACCTAGGATAGTTTCGTGTATGTCTCCAGATAAGGTCATATGGTGGATGTTGAATACAATTGACTCTACGGACGATTCTCTGGCCTAGTCCAGAATTCTCTAGCTTCGTTAGCCACTATATCTAGTAAGGAAAATTGTTCGATGATGATGGGTGGAAGTGGAGTGGATTGGAATACTAGTGTGCATAGGCCAATATTTATATCTAATTGACTTATGGATTCGTTAGGCTGTGGGACTTATAGGTCACAACCGTAGACTCTTGGTTGTTGCGGTTCTGTTATGGTCATATACGAAATCAAGTCCTGATTCCTAGTATCCAGTAATCATATGCTTTCTCAGCTTCTATGTTTAGGACCAACAACTGCATGATTTTCTCAGAATATCTCACAAGCGTTCGTGCAACCTGGATCCTTAGACTAGTGTCTATGTCTGTGAGAGTGTCTCCTGCACCTGGCTGTGGGACCAAAGGATCACAACCAAAGGTTTTTTCTCTTTCGAACCCTTCTACAATCATGTGAATGTTTATCTAGGGTAATCTGTAATTCGATTGATTTGACCAAAACGTGTGTGCTTGGTCGTCTTCTATGTTTAACCCTCTCAACTGAGAACTGACCAGTTGTAAATCTGTTGTTGTTTGGAATACTTGTATTCTGAGGTTTTGGTCTATGTCAACTATTGCTGTGACGAGGTTTGGTTGAGGCACAAATGGCTCAAATATGTATTCCCTGGGCTCCTGAGGTCTCGTGATTGTCATACAAAATGAAATTTAAAATCTAACTGTAATAAAGCAAATTCTAACTACGTGAAATGAAACTAAAACATATATAACTTCTATTTTTACATTTAACTTTTTGAGAGTTTAAGGAAAGCAGCTATTTTAAACGTATCTAGAAATAACAACTAAATAACAACTTAAAACAAACAAAATAACCGAGTGTAGTTATTTGTCAGTGCAATTTTTAGATTTATTCTAAATAATGCAATAACTTTCCTAATCTATTTACAAGGTTCTCGATCCTACCTCAGAAGTGAGGAGTGAATCATAGTTTCTCAGAAACTATCAATCCTCACAGCTTCCCTGGCAATATCGAGAATAGAAATTACTGAAATGAAACAATTAACTACCTTATTTGATATGATTCTAACTAGAACTTTGAAAGTTAAAACCTGGATTATGTAGAACAAAGGCGAATCTGATGGTGTGTGTGATCTTGTCCCTTCAATGTGATCTCCTTGTTCTTTCGTGTTCACGTGGATCCATAAAAGCGTGTAATGCCAGCATCGACAGAAATAGATATTGAGACAAGGACAGCTCAAAATATAGACTGGAAAATTCGAGCAGGAGAGGGATAGCACAAGAGTACAGAGCTTGGCTTATGTAATTCCTAGCGGTATTTTATTGCGAGTCATGTAGCATAAAGCGACCAAAACCTGAAACTACCCTGTTTGAAGAGCAAAACCTGTAACTTTAATGGCTTCCTAAGCTATTCTACTCCAATGGAATGGATAAAACAACAACACTGTTTGCACAAGCTGGATATGTGGCTTACCAACAGCTGGATAATGCTAATAAGCATGCAAAGAATTAAAACTATGGCTCTAAACAGAACAAAAGACTGAACTATGAAAATGAGAGCTTGAAGGTGAATGAGGGGCAGACTTGGCAGATAGCACTTGCACAAGGTGGATATGTGGCTTACCAACAGTTGCACAATACTAAAATGATAAACTAAACTATGAAAAAAAAATGAGGATGAGAGCAAAAAGATCCGTCGTTTGTTTGTGCACAAACAATTTATTTATAGCTTTCATTCACCCAAAGATCAAAACCAAACTAAACTCTAAAAAGCATAAACAATGGCCAAACACTATTCCAGGGGACCAAAAACATAAATGCATGCCCAAGTCAGCAAGGAAAGCTGGTGAAACATTGATATTTTACGTGAGTCGCGTCAAAGCGTTTTCTGGAAAACGCGTGCAGGACCGCTGCTCTGAGTAGGGCGGCGGTTACAGGACCACCGCCCTGATCAGGGCGGCGGTCACGAGACCGCCACCCAGGCAGGGCAGCGGTTTCGTCACTGAAGATCAAAAGGTCAAGAAAAGAGGAAAAAAGGGGGAAAAAAAGGACGCGAGGGATAAGCGGGGCATGCGGGATGTTAACGCATACTCCGAGGGATTTTCCGGATCCCGAACACCTTGTGAGGAGACCTGTATCATCATTGGGGCACTTGTTACACTATTCCGGCAGTACAGTACCTTACAATTTTGGGTACGTACATATTGCCCCCTCGGAGAAGCGTTTTAGCCATGAAGAGGCGTAAAACGGTGGGTCCAAGTATGGCAGTCCCGAAATGGGAAGTTAGAAGTTATACCTGACACGTCCGTGTGTTGAAATGACGCCATCTAAAATTCCCGCTATTTGCAAAATGAAGAGAGAACTCAAGTGCAGATAGATACAATAATTTGGAAAATAAATGCTAAAATAATAGGGAATGAGAACGTACCATTCGTGCGGGGATAGGAACTTACCTCCATCAACGCTCCAAACCTGCGAAAAAGTCTTTTAAAATGAATCAGGACGCTATATATATAAAAGTGGGCCCATTTTCCTATTCATTTGCACGAGTTGGTTTGATCGATTTTGAGCTCTGGGACCCACGGTGATGGTTTCTTGCATGAGTAGAGTCGAAACGTTCGCAGCGAGATCGTGATCATGCCTCCACGTGCGGAACACCACCCTGCTAGATCGTGAGCAGGGAGGCGGTTTTGTAACCGCTGCCTTAAAGGCGGTGGTCGTGTAACCGTCGCCCTGAACAGGGCGGCGGTCATGTAACCGCTGCCCTGGCCAGGGCGGCGGTCGTGGTCCGAAAACCCACGCGGGTTTTTAATCTAAAAAGGCTTAAAACAAGCAAAAAATGACCGTTTCACCTAAAAATGGAGCCTACCCAGTAGGCGCCTGTCATCACCAATCTGGCACTATGATAATTCTTCACCGGGAACTCCTCGTGCTATGATTATTTACTAATGCACAGCCTTTAGTTTGGTGGATGTAATCTGGAAACAGAACAACAACATAACACAAGAATACCATCGACTATGATAAGACAGAATGATGACAAATCAGAAATATCAAAGAAAATAATAATATTAACATGAAATTGTTACAATCTCACCCATGAGGTACTTCAACAAGACTATGGGAGAAACTTTACAATTACGCCTCTTGATGGCTTCTTCAACACACCTTTAACTGATGGCTTCCTTCGTACACTTCCTACAATATTTCTCACTACTTCTTTCTATGCTAAATGAGGGGGGTGGCCTCTCTATTTATAGAACTTACAGGCTTATCCATCTTATCTCTAAGATAGGATAAGAAATCCACTCTGACGAATCATATTCCATACCTTAACTCTTATCTGTACATGTAAGCTTATCTCTTAAGATAAGATAAACCTTATCATTTTACATGGGTTCCACATTTTTAGACTTTTTACAAATAAAATACACAAAATATTTATGACCTCACTCCTTGTCCTTATTACTAATATAATATTTCTAATTCCTAATCATGTAGACCCTACTTCTCTAATTACCCAAACTTTGACATTTTAACATTACCAGACCGCTTACGACAAATATTTACTTTTTACAACATTCCTATTGTACTTTGACTGTTACCGTACTCCACATTATTTGCGGCGTCGTACTGGCAGCGCCGTTATCTTCTATCGGACGCTACTAATAATTACACTTAACAACATTCTATTCCTAATACATACATTAATGAAATAGAAATTATGGAGGAAAATTTTAGTGTCGACAGTTCTGATTGGGGGTGATTAACCTCCCGTTTGCACCATATGTTTTACGGCCACTATCTATCACTGCTTGGTCTATTCGAAGAGTGCTCTCAAGTACTTCATCGTAAGTTATTAGTGGGAACTTATGGACTTCTTCCTTCACCTCTTTGCTGAGAGAATGAAGGAATAAATCGCATAGTTCCATCTTATCCATGTTTGGAGCACTTTCTAAAGAATAAAGAACTGTACACCACCTCTGGATGAAATGGGCGACAGATTCGTTGTGTTCTTGTTTGATGTGCAAGAATTCCCTGATTCCTATTCTTAACAGTTTGTTCATGTCGAAGGCCTTGATGAACTCTGATATGAGTTGTTTAAATGAATGGATGGAGGCTTCAAGTATTCTATAATACCAGTCGAGAGCGATGCCTTCTAAAGTTTTGGGGAATATTTTAGCAACAACCCCATCCCAAGGGAGTAATTCACGTATGGCTGTAGCGTAAGCTTTGATATGCGCGTTTGGATCTCCCTCACCTTTGTACTTGGGTAAATTGGGAAGGGGTCTTGGAAGCATGACGCTTCGTATGGCAAAGTCTAAGGGCTCTTTCAGATATTCTGAATAAGTCTCTATCGCATAGGTTTCGACCATTGATGGTGGTTGCTGAGGGGGTGGTGGTGGGATGGGTTATTGGTATGGGGTAGCGTATGCATTGGCAAGGGCATAGGGAAGTCCCTGCGTTTGAGTAAAAAGGCCGGGAGAGGAGAACATATCTCCTTGTGGTGATTTGGAGTACATGTTTAAGTATGACAGGGTATTGTCTAGTAATGGGTTATTTGATACTAGATCGGGAGGAATAGTGTTAGAGATGATAGGCCTTGTTGGAGTTTGTTGTGGATACTGAGGAGGCATGCCTAACGTGCCTACTCCTGTGAGGAGATCTACTTGGCCAGAGTGATATGGAGGATTGGAACTTCCTGCTTGCATGAACTAAGGATTTTGACTTGCTTGAGCAAGTTCTAACCCTCTCACTTTTTCTACTAATGTTGAAATGACTTCATTTGGTGAAGTCACGGTGCTTTTCCTGAGCGGCATTTGTTGTATACCATGGTGTTGTATAGGCATGTGATATCCTGCTATAAATTTATCGCTATCTTGCTAAGTTTCTTCGAGAGTATTTCCGCATAGAGGTATTTTCTTGAAAAGAGACCTCGGGTTGTGGTTGTAAACCTCCTACAGGCGGGTACATACCCCGAGAGCGTTGTTCACTCCCAGGATAACGTATTGACTGTTCATCATCTAAGACCAGGTATGGGTCAGATTGCCTACTAATTTGTGGTCTAAGTAGCATCTGAGGAGACGAACTAGATTCTCCGGTAAACGTCATATTGTTCGAGCCTGAAGGCTTTGTTTGTTGCGTTCGAAGGGGTTGATCTAACTCCCCCATTTGGAAAGATGATTTATATCTGATTCTTGGGGTTTGTGTTGACAATTGATTAGTTATATAGTTGTCGCCCCATACTGAAAGCGAGGGTAATGATTGTCTATTCTGTTGGGCGTAGTATGCCTCAAGACCCAAGAGGGGTCTGCCATATGCATCGAATCCTGACATATTCGGGGGGTATATGAATACCCGCAGAATAATGGGAAGGAGCGAAGGTGGTTAGTGAAAGGCTAATGAGGCAGAGAAAATGAAAAGTAAACAAAACTTTGGAAGAACATGTGACACTATGACTCTAGAAGAGAAAGCAGGAAGTTTTACGTGAACTTCACTAATTTTGTTCGATTCACGTCGGGTTCACCAATTTTGTACACTAGAAAAGTGACAAGTGAGCGTGGGAATGTACAGGTAACTCTTCTGCGTACCCGACCTCCCAAGGTCGTGCCGAGACAGCCGGTGGGGATGGAATATGCTTGGGATGCAGACAAACTAGTTAGGTAGTCTAATGTCTTCGACACGCACTAATGGAATTTACGAATCTAAGGCAAAGAAGGCACTTCTAACTTGGATTGGTGTGATAGATCGATCAGCAAGGATGACTGCTTGAAGGCTCCATTCAATATCGAGCTCTGGCGTGATTCAATTTATGGGTTGTGGAATACGTGGGAAATGACCTGGGCTAGTTTTGTGTATGTCTCCAGATAAGGTCATATGGTGGATGTTGAATACAATTGACTCTACAGACGATTCTCTGGCCTAGTCCAGAATTCTCTAGCTTCGTTAGCCGCTATATCTAGTAAGGACAATTGTTCGATGATGATGGGTGGAAGTGGAGTGGATTGGAATACTAGTGTGCGTAGGCCAATGTTTATATCTGATTGACTTATGGATTCGTTAGGCTATGGGACTTGTGGGTCACAACCGTAGACTCTTGGTTGTTGCGGTTCTGTTATGGTCATATACGAAATCAAGTCCTGATTCCTAGTATCCAGTAATCATATGTTTTCTCAGCTTCTATGTTTAGGACCAACAACTGCGTGATTTTCTCAGAATATCTCACAGGCGTTTGTGCAACCTGGATCCTTAGACTAGTGTCTATGTCTGTGAGAGTGTCTCCTGCACCTGGTTGTGGGACCAAAGGATCACAACCAAAGGTTTTTTCTCTTTCGAACCCTTCTACAGTCATGTGAATGTTTATCTAGGGTAATCTGTAATTCGGTTGATTTGACCAAAACGTGTGTGCTTGTTCGTCTTCTATGTTTAACCCTCTCAACTGAGAACTGACCAGTTGTAAATCTGTTGTTGTTTGGAATACTTGTATTTTGAGGTTTTGGTCTATGTCAACTATTGTTGTGACGAGGTTTGGTTGAGGCACGATTGGCTCAAATATGTATTCCCTGGGCTCCTGAGGTCCCGTGATTGTCATACAAAATGAAATTTAAAATCTAACTGTAATAAAGCAAATTCTAACTATGTGAAATAAAACTAAAACATATATAACTTCTATTTTTACATTTAACTTTTTGAGAGTTTAAGGAAAGCAGCTATTTTAAATGTATCTAGAAATAACAACTAAATAACAACTTAAAACAAACAAAATAATCGAGTGTAGTTATTTGTCTGTGTAATTTTTAGATTTATTCTAAATAATGCAATAACTTTTCTAATCTATTTGCAAGGTTCTCAATCCTACCTCAGAAGTGAGGAGTGAATCATAGTATCTCAGAAACTATCAATCCTCACAGCTTCCCTGGCAATATCGAGAATAGAAATTACTGAAATGAAACAATTAACTACCTTATTTGATATGATTCTACCTAGAACTTTGAAATTTAAAACCTGGATTACGCAGAACAGAGGCGAATCTGATGGTGTGTGTGATCTTGTCCCCTCAGTGTGATCTTCTTTTTTTTTCATGTTCACATGGATCCAGAAAAGCGTGTAATGCCAGCATCGACAGAAATAGATATTGAGACAAGGACAGCTCAGAATATAGACTGCAAAATTCGAGTAGGAGAGGGATAGCACAAGAGTACAGAGCTTGGCTTATGTAATTCCTAGCGGTATTTTATTGCGAGTCATGCAGCATAAAGTGACCAGAACCTGAAACTACCCTGTTTGAAGAGCAAAACCTGCAACTTTAATGGCTTCCTAAGCTATTCTACTCCAATGGAATGGATAAAACAACAACACGGTTTGCACAAGCTGGATATGTGGCTTACCAACAGCTGGATAATGCTAATAAGCATGCAAAGAATTAAAACTATGGCTCTAAACAGAAAAAAAGACTGAACTATGAAAATGAGAGCTTGAAGGTGAATGAGGGGCAGACCTGGTAGACAACACTTGCACAAGGTGGATATGTGGCTTACCAACAGCTGCACAATACTAAAATGATAAAGTGAATTATGAAAAAAAAATGAGGATGAGAGAAAAAAGATCCATCGTTTGTTTATGCACAAACCATTTATTTATAGCTTTCATTCACCCAAAGATCAAAACCAAACTGAACTCTAAAAAGCATAAACAATGGCCAAACACTATTCCAGGGGACCAAAAACATAAATGCATGCCCAAGTCGGCAAGGAAAGCTGGTGAAATGTTGATATTTTACATGAGTCACGTCAAAGAACTTTATGGAAAATGCGTGCAGGACCGCCGCTCTGAGCAGGGCGGCGGTTACAGGACCGCCGCCCTGATCAGGGCGGCAGTCACGAGACCGCCGCCTAACCAGAGTGGTGGTTTCATCACTGAAGATCAAAAGGTCAAGAAAAGAGGAAAAAAGGGGGAAAACAAAGGACGCAGGGGCTAAGCGGAGCATGCTGGATGTTAAAGCATACCCTGAGGGCTTTTCTGGATCCCGAACACCTTGCGAGGAGACCTGTATCATCATTGGGGCACTAGTTACACTGTTCCGACAGTACAGTACCTTACAATTTTGGGTACGTACAAGTACCCCAATCAATTCCCTATTGATTCTTCTTAATAATGATCATGAACTGGTACATCCATCCTTGGAAAACATTTGATTCGGGGAAACCAAAAACCTGACTCAACAGAGTAATGATATCATTGGTTTCCTGAATGAAATCACTTCTGGGAACAAGTCTTGGGAACCTGGAAACAGCCGGTTTGGCTTTGATTAGGAACTTCTTATTCACGTGCTTGATGCAATCCTCCTTATCATTGTCCCAAGATTTTTGGGCTGACTTGAGATCCACATCTCCATATTCCTCAAAATTAGGAAGCTTGAGAAGGTCATCGAAGTAACCTCCGTCCAACTTGATTACAACTTCTCCCGCCTGATTTTTCACAAAATGAGAAGCAGATTCATAATTTGAAGCACAGGGTAAGATGAAATCGGGGCACTGAGCGGACATGGGGAAACCTTCTGCAAGAGGAAGATTGCTGTCAACTATTGATTTCATCCATGGAGTCTGAGAATAGCTCTTGACTCTATTCCAAAAATCCTCCATATCTATGTTTCTGAGCTCTGTATCCCGGATGTCGTAATTACAGTCAATATAGGAGGGAGACTCCACCTTCCTGAATTTGTACTTCATCCTCCCTGATTTTTTAATCTTATCTTGTGATGGACCAGGGTCTGACATGAGGAATTTCAAAGGAGGAGAGTGTCGGAGATCAGAAGATGTTGAACACTTCAGAAAACCTGACACGCTGGAGATGCCGGAGAGTTGAAGTAACCCGACACACTAGGAGGATGCCAGAGAGTTGAAATAACCCGACACTTTAAACTTTACGATATACTGCGGGTTTTGAACACTGCAAAGCACCTTGCAAAACCTGAGAAAAGGGAATCGGGAAATTTTTCGGTTAAAACATGAAGGTTTTTCCTCACTGTTGGTATTCCCAATATATTTTAATTACAATGACATCTTTAAGGAATAAAACAAAGTGATAATTCCAAAGGGGTAACCCTAAAACACAAACCCAATTTAGAAAACAACCCCAAAAATAGAAAAGATAAAAACCCAACAACATTGATAAGAAACTTGGAAGAATTCTTTACACAATTATTCAACAAAAACCACAAACAAAGAATGAAGAAAAATACCTTCAACCAGAACAAGAAATGAGCAATGCAATCGGGCACAGAGGTGAGTCGGGTTTCTGGGTCGAAGATGCATGCTCAAAAATCCACAAGGTAAAAATTATGTCTGGTAAAAATGACGTGGAAATCCAAATATATATAAGAAATTCACATTTAATACACTTCAGTTGACACATGCCAACTACCCGACAACTCGGCATTAATGCCATGTCATCATGCTTGGGATATCCAGAAACCTGACACAAAGGTTTTTAGAGCAATTCAGGTTTCGGGTTGCGGAAAAAAAGTGACATGAAGCATCATGCTTGATGAACTCGGAAACCCGAAACAAAGGAGTAAATCGGGCTTCGGGGATAGGAAGACATGTGACACGAAGCATGTTTTGACGAAGGCATGTTCCGATGCTTGGAAGGTCCGCAAACCCGACTCGCCTTACTCAATGCGGGTTTCAGGCTTCGGGGAACACACGACTTGAAGCATCCAAAACACATGTTTTCTTGCTTGTGAAACCCGAAAACCTGATTATCTCTCTGAAAGGTGATCTTTAGAAAATCAGCTCAAAAATTTCTTAGGGTTATCCCATTTTTGGCGTAAACTCAAAAATGAGATAACAACTGGCTCTAGCTGGGGAATTTCTTTGAGATATCAAAGGAAGAGAACTTAGAATCTCTGGCTTTATCCATAGGGCTACGGAGTCAGAAAAGAAGAAAACCGAAAAATAGAACAAGGAAAGAAAGGAGACCAAAAGAAAACACACAACAGAAAAAAAAAGTATGTACAATGCAAAAGAGCATCTTGCATTAATGATGGAACAACTTCAGATGTTGGCTACTGAAAGGCAAAGGGAGTAACTCTCCATCAATATATGATAGATGGAAACTATTTTCACCACTCAGCTGATGAATCTTAAAAGGTCCTTTCCATAAAGAATCGAACTTTCCGTGCATTCCTTTCTGCTCCCTCCTCTTATCCCATAGCAACACCACGTCTCCAATTTGGAAATGACATTGCCTTGATTTCTTGTCAAAAAAATTCTTTACTTTTCTTTGATGATCTGCAATGCAATGAACCACCTTGCTTCGTTCCTCTCCTAGCCTAGCTAAGTACATAACCCTTTTTTCAATAGAATTTTGAAAAGTCACATCTTCGACTGCTTTGGCCAACTGTAAGGCTGGCAACTCTACTGAGATAGGTATCTCAGCATCGATCCCATACAGTACTTGGCAAGGGGACATCCCTGTAGCTCGCTTTGGGGTAATCCGGTCAGCCCACAATGTATCATACAATGCTTTGTGCCACATCCTCTGTTTTTCATCTACTAGCTTTCTGATTATGGTAACCAAGTTCTTGTTTCTGGGCTCATCTTCCCCATTGCCTTGGGGATAATAATCAGATGAGTGAGCCAGGGTGATGCCGAATCCATAGAAAAATTCTGTCAGCTCATGCGATGAGAAATTAGAGGCATTTTTAACCACAATCTTTTGAGGCACACCAAATCTGACAATTATATTTTCTTTAAGGAACTTGCACACGGCTTCTGAAGTTGCTTGCTTGATTGGCACGGCTTCCACCCAATTGGTAAAATAGTCTATAGTAGTTAGCACGTAATTGTTTCCGGCACTAGAGGTAGGATTTAATGCTCCAATGAAGTCAATTCCCCGCTGGCGGAAAGGTTCCTCAATCACTACAGGCTTCAGGGGAAGAGCTGCTAGCTTGGGACGACCAACGAAATGTTGACAAGCTTCACACTTGGACACCCACTCTGTTGAATCCCGAAAGAGAGTAGGCAAATAGTACCTAGCCCGTATGATCTTATAAGTTGTTACAGAGGATGAGAAATTTCCTCCACATGCTAGGCTATGGAAGGATTCTAACAACTTTAACTGTTGTGATTTATCAACACAGTGTAGGAATACACCATCAATACCTTTCTTATATATCCCATTATCCCACAAGAGATATCTTGCAGATCTTAACTTGACCGTCCTCTTCTCCTTTTGGCTTAAATGCGAGGGGAATTCACCATAAGTCAGAAAGAAAGTAATATTTGTGTACCATTCATCAGTTGTACTCACGAAAAGCACCATGGGCAACTTTGAAGAGGTATCTTTGGTCTTTTCGCATTCTACTTCAACATGGTTTTCCGTGATCAATTGGCACATGCCCCTTCCTCGTACCAACTTGGTAGGTCTAATGTCCAATTCATACTCCTGAACTTTAGCTATCCAGTTACCTCATTGACTCCCAAGCTCTTGTTGAGTCAAAATGGATTTAACGGTAGTGTCAGGAACGAGAACAAGGGTATGAGAGTTCAACACATAATACCTAAAATGTTTCACCGCACGTACCAATGCATAAGCATGCTTTTCGATTTGTGACATTTTTAGCTCGTGTTCTTTTAATGGACAGCTCATAAAAGTGATGGGAGCTTCAATTCCCTCCCTGTTCTCCTACATCAGGATGGCTAACACTGTGTGAGCAGAGGCATAGCTGTACATGATGAAATATTTTTTGAAATCTGGACATACTAGGATAGGAGCGCAAGCAAATGCCCTTTTGATTTCCTTGAATGCAAGCTTCCCTTCAGTACTCCATCAAAATGGAGTTTTTCCTTTCATCATCCCAAGGATATCCTCGGTTTTATCAGCAAAATCAGGTACGAACCTTCTTAGGAAATTGACCTTTCTGAAGAAGGAATGAACTCTATTTTTACTTGTGGGTAGGGTAAGGCTCTGAATGGCCTTTACCCTTTCTGGGTCGATTTTGGTTCCTTCTCTAGTCATGATATGACCCAACAACTTTCCTTTGGTCACTCCAAACATGGACTTCTTGGGATTTAATGAAATCCTATGACGCCTGCATCTCAAAAGTACTTTCTCTAAATGATCATAATGATCACTCCGTTTTTTAGAAAAAACAGTCAAGTCATCCAAATATACTACTATGACTTTACCCATCAGGTATCTGAATGCCAAGTCCCTAGCTCTCTGAAAGGTGGCTCCGACATTGATCAAGCCAAAAGGCATCCTCCTATAAGCAAAGGTCCCCCATGGGGTCGTGAAGGCAGTCTTGTGTTGATCCTCCGCAGATACCTCAACTTGATTATATCCTAAAAATCCGTCCAGCATGGATAGCATTTTTGATCCAGTAACGGTCTGTAACACCTGATCCATAATAGGCAAGGGATAATTTTCTTTTAACGAAGACTGGTTTAGGTTCCGGAAATCAACACAAATCTAGATTTCACCATTCTTATTCCTGACAGGGAGGATGTTAGCAATCCAGGTGGAATGATGGATTCGAAAAATAATTCTTGCATCTAACATTTTCTAAATTTCCACAAGGATAGTCCCTGAGATCTTGGGATTGTAATGTCTTTGCTTTTGCCTATAAGGCTTTACATCAGGCTTCAAAGGAATATTGTGCTATTCGTCTTTGGGCTTGAAGGATTTTAAATCTACATAGGACCAGACTAAGACATCCATGCATCTCTTTAGGAGTGAATTGAATTTTGCTTTCTCCTCAGGGGAACAACATTTCCCAGTATTCACCATCCAAGGTTGATCAGACGAACCTAGATTGACTTGATCTACTTCCGAGGAAGAAGCTCCTTCAACTTGTCTTTTATTTTGAATAAAACGATCATGCTTGTCAAACAAACCCTCTAAAGAAACCAGACCTTTGGGTATCTTGTTGCCTTTAAGCTGAATAAACTCACCATCAACCTCTTGATATGGATCTAAGATAGATTCACGGAAAACTGATTCTGAACCTTCAAAGTACATCTCACTAAAATTGTCAGCCTTTTCTAGAAAAGTCAACACCTGTTGATTGTCATTGAACACTTGCCAATGAGCCGTGTTATCTGGGATACTGAGATGATACACGATCTCAATGGTGTATGTATCTTGTTTAAACTGGGGATGAGGGAAGGGATGCAGACATGGCCAAAGAATCAGCCTTGTCATTATAATCTCTCAAAACCGCCTTAAATGAGAATGCATCAAAGCAGTCTATATTATCCCAAACTTTATTCATGTAATGTCTCAGGCGATCATTTTTTACTTAATAGATTCCCTTGACCTGGTTGACAATCAGCTCCACATCCCCTTGAACCTTGAGATTTCAAATTCCCTTCTGTCTGGCCATCTCTAATCCCAGTAACAGAGCTTCATATTCAGCCGTGTTATTAGTATTATCAAACTGCAATTTGAAAGCAGAGGGGAAGATCTCAGAGTTAGGAGATATAAGAACTATACTAGCACCTGATCCGGTGGTTGAATAGCTACCATCGAATTCAAGGGTCCAAATAGCATTAGGATCTTCTTCTTTGACATCTACAACCGGTATCTCTGATGTCATGAAATAATTTCCAAAACTAACATCTTCGAAAAGAATTTGAGCCTTAGGGTCATCAGATTTAGTTACCAAATACTTTGCCTGAGGCTCAAGATGGAGAACATGATAAACCCCGTTGACTGGAATCCTTACCTTGGTCCAATCCTTATTAATCTCTCCTCTAACATCTTTACAAAAACCTCTACCCAAGAGGATACCATAGGCTGCAGGAATGTCAACAACTAGAATGGTCATTTTCACTCTCTTTTCTGGGAAGGCAACGAATGCAAACTGTGCATCTTTGATTTCACCAATCAAGGGAACTTGCTTGGTTTCCATGGAGTAACATCATCCATATGACTTAGTCAAAGTAAGCCCAAGGGCATGGGCTACTTTTGCAGGCATAACATTGTCAGAGGCCCCTGAGTCGATGATGCAATTGCTGAGCTTAAACCCATTTATTAGCAAAGACAAATAAAATGGTTCAATCTTTCCTGAAGAAGAAGCAGAGGTCAGATTATTCTGAGGTGGGGGTTGAATAGGATTTGGAAGAAGACCTTCTGAAGGTGGGGGAATGGTGGCTTTACTTCTAATGAATTTGGTAATTTTTTTGAATTGTTCAGGATTTGACTGAAGATATTCTGCTTCTAACATTTGGATCTTAGTTCTTTTTGCATGATCGATAATGTCAAAAGCAATATAAGAAGGGGTGATGGTAGGCTCAATTCTAATTACGTGAGCTTGAGCTAGGGCACTGACCTTAGGAGAAAGAGAATGAGGAGAAGTTGTTACCTTTTTAGTGACTTCTCTTTCAGTTTGTGCTGAGATAGGAGTACCTCTCTTAACTATGGCTATGGGAGGTTCCTTGTTCTTCTCCTTGGGGATTTCAAGAGGTTTTCTTGGATTCTAAGATTGGGATCGAGTGAAAATAGCAAATGACTGACCATCCGGTGCACATTCATCCTCTTCATATTCCAAATACCCAATGCTGGAGGCGCCAGCTGAATCGTCATAAGACTCATCAACATATCCTGAAGCTTTAAAAGCCTCAGGGGAATCTTGTTCTTCTTTTTCTTCCTCTTCTTCAATTATCTCTACTGCTGTGTTGATGGGAGGAGCTTCGATCACCATCCTTGGTTGAGTAGGGGTTAACCACGGCCTATCTCTTGTGGGCACACCATTGGTTTTATTGAAATTCCGTCTAGGGATATCCCGATATGGAACATTACTCACCTACTAGGACATTTTCTTTTTTAAAGAAATCAAATCATTAGCCATTTTTTGGATCATAGGGTCAGTATTACCTTGAGAAGAACCTTGATTTTTAGGTTTGGGTACATCTTTCCTGATTCTTCCGGCTAAAATGAGATCATCCTCTATTTCAATAGTTGTTGACTGAGCGATAGCCAAATCTGGGATAGCCTACCTTCTTAATAGAAAGATCACATTGGGAGGCTGAGCATTAATGAAGAAGCATTTCTAATTTTCTAGAGTTGGTACAGCTATTTCTGGAATCTTTCGGATCAGCTTGTTAAACTTTACCACGAAGTCCCACACGGGTTCATACAATTCCTTCTTCATATGGGTAAGTTGTGCTAACAAAGCATGAGAAGTCTTTGGCTAGTTTGAAATGTGCTTCAAATCTAGTCCGCATGGTAGCCCAGTTGGCGATGCATGCATTCGGAAGGTGATAAAACTGTTCGGCCTGCTGCACCATGCATCATTTCAACGAAGAGTCGAATAAAGACATCTTCGTGAGCTACTCCGAGGACACCGCATGCTACGAAGAAAGATGCAATGTGTTCATCAGGATGTTGCTTCCCGTCCCCATTGAACTTGGGAATATTTTTACGTGATCCATGAGGTAACTTGTGCAATGGCGGAGTTAAAGAAAGAGGACAAATAGCTGCACCCCAGGGTACAGGTTGTGCTGCCATCCTTCTAACAAGAGTGCGTATGTAGGGATACTAAGTGTCAGATAAGAATAATGCGCATGACAAGTTGCAGACACGTATCACTCTTCAAGGATCTGGTTTCTTTGAAGAGGAGAAGAAATTCTGCTTCGGTTAGAAATAACATTGTTGGGTGAAAGACTAAAATTGTGCCATTGTAGCAAGTCAAAGAGTGGATCAATTTCACCCCGGTCTCGGCGGGACTGAGTGAAGATCTTTCAAACTAGATTGAACCGGGAAAGAGATCTTGTTGAAAATGAGGCAAATACGGAGTCACCAGACACCAAGAGGATAAGCTTTATACTATTAATCCGTACTCCCCAGCGGAGTCGCAAAAAAATGTTGGTTGTATATTTTGTCAATCCAAAATATGAGGTTCAACCACAGTACATGGGATTAAATCCCTCCTCAAAGACAGGTGAGGCTTCCTATTTATTACTAATCTAAAATACAACATAAATAATATATACAATATTCACACTAATCTAACCATTGGGGTTGGGATAGAATCCAGAAATCCATATCCACACTATGTGAAGATGTTGTTTTTATAAATGGACTGGGTAAAAAATTATTACAATGGAAAGGAAATGAGAGGAATGTATTTTCTTTCGAGTAAACACAGAGCAAGAAATAATCATACGAGCTTTAGATCACAAATATAATGTTTAAAATTATTAGGATCATCGAGATGCTAAACAAAGAATAGCTTAAGATCATGAACATAAGAACAATATCTTAAGAAAAACACATCTCACAACACAAAGTTTGCGAAAATAGTATTAGCTTCTATTCCTCAAATGATTAAAATAAAACACAAAGTTTTTCTTCTTCACAATAACTCCCAATGTTTCAAAAATATCAACCCTTTAGAATGTACACACATTCCTAATTTATAATAAAAATAGTTGAGAGAAAATAGGACAAACCCTATAAAACAATCTTTTAAAAAGAGTCCTATTTTGCTTGGATCTCACGCAGGAGACCAAGTCACAATATGATTCAAAATGTGACGAAACAGAAATGAAAAAGACATGTCAATTTCAAGATTTAAATGACACGTCGCATCAAGACTTAGTCTGAATCGTCATCTTTTGCTTCTTCATCTTTCTCTTCCTCCAACTGAGCCTACTTGTTCCAAAATTCTTGGAACTTCCGGATTATACCTTGCATCTCATTTTCATCAGGCACATTGGAATGATCACTCAAGACTTCGCATGTTTTGTGAGTGTCACTGGCACCACCGGGAAGTTTTCTCAATATTTTGTTGAGTTTTCTAAAGGCCTCCAAAGAATGTTCAATCTTTACAAACCTGTCAATGATTTCAATACCAAATCCGTGAGCTGGTTCATGCTGAACAGATTCTTGGACTTGTTTGAAAAGATCGTCAACTGATAGGATGCCCAAATTTCCAACTGGCACTTTTGCACAAATTTTCAGCAATTCTTCTTCAAGGTCACTTTTTCCATCAATCAATTGATCTCGCGATTCTCTCAATTTACCACAGGCTTCGTTGAGAATCTTTACCCTGAACCTGATGGCTTTGGTCAGCTGAAAATGCTTATCCACATGTGGGATGATGCCTTCTTCTACCAAGAGGCATGATGGTATTTGCTTTAATACCTGGAGAGCTTCGAAATTCAACTCAAGGTTTCTAATTTCTTGGGAGAAATCATCATCCATCTTTTCTCCATCACTATGAATATTCCCCAAAGATTGATAAACTTCCACAGTTTCTTAAATCACTTCTTTCCCCTGTTGGAGCAGCCTTTGGATCCATTCATCAACCACCCTTCCTTTTTTATTAATCTTCTCAATTATAGGCACTGATGAGAAATCGAATCCGGCAGGGACAGAGGAAGATGGTATGGATTCAAGGGGTTTTGAGAGTTTAAGCAATACCTCAGTCAACTGCTCCACCTTTCCTTTAAGCTCATCTCGGTTGTCTTTTGTTTCCTTCAATTTCTGGCACAGCACGTTTGTAGCATCCTATGCATCCTGTTGTGCTCCTTCTGTTGTCACTTCTCCTAGACCCACCCTAGTTATCTGATAGTCAGAGGCTGTTATGTCCTCTTTGGTTTTTCCAGTTGCAGGAGTGGTGATCTCTACAAACTTATGCCCCGAAGCGTCCACCAAAACCCTTGAAACTGTTTTGGGTTTCTTGGTTGATTTAGCAGTAGAAGCCTTGAGTGAACTAAAATCAAAGGTTGGTATGGGTATAATCACCTTCCTCTTCCTCGGAGTTTGCTCAAGTAGCCATTGAGGCGTGTCAGATGGAGTTGCCACTATTGTAGGAGTTGGTATCCATACTTTTAGGGGAGGAGGGATCCACTGGCGAAGTGGGGATAGTTACCAATGTGGTAGCAGATTCAATAAAAAGAGGCACAGGATGGGGCATGTTGGTGATAACTCTGGTCTCAGTAGAGAGGGGTGAGATTCTAGAGAAAATGTTAGCCATGACCGAAGAAGTAGATGGGGAAAGAGGAGGCAGAAGTGGTTGTGAAGGAGGAAGTGCAGATCCCAACTCCAAAGCCTGGGATGCAAGAGATAAGGTCGCTTCAGTTGGGCAATCAACAAATGGTGAAACTAGAGGCTGGCTTACTTCTCCCTCCAAAGAAATTTCTCTTATTTCTGGTGGTGTTGGTGATTCTGGCACATTCACCGTTTCAACTGGAGAAACAATTAAAGAGATTTCTCGTTCCCTTCTCTTCTTGACAAACTTGACCTTTATAGGTTCCTTAGAATATCTTTTGTCTTTTCCCTTTTTGGAGGGCCCCGCCTTAGCAGCAACCAATTTTGAAAAATTATCATCTTTAAAACTCATTCCCCAAGAGGCGAGCCATGCTTTGGTGCGTGCAAGAATCAGCGCTGATATATCTGTAATGGAGGCTTTTTCACTGATAGACCAATCAATAGGTGGGAAAACATATTGATCTTCATTTAATCCATCATAGGAAGGATCTAGAACACTTTCATTATCGCTAGTACCTTCCGGTATGCTAGCGAGCTCAAGTGTCAGAATTTCAACAAGTGTCAAACTGTTATGATATTTTCTTCGGATAGCAACCTCATCACGTAAATCAATCCAGATGTCTTTTATGCTTGGTACATGCCGGTGCAGAGTTCTATATGCCTTGAGGACTCCTTGAAAATCAAACCCGTCTCGGGGCTTCATGTGCTTCTTCAACTTATCTTGAAGCTCATGGACAACATTCTTGGCTTTCACCACTGTTGAACAAGTATACCTTCCGATAGAAATTGGGAAGGATACAGCGGCCTTGTGTTTACTCTGTTGGAACTTGTGAAAATCCAACAATTGCCTAACCAACTCCATCAAAATTAGTTTGTCCCCTGGATATCTCGGAAAATGGAAAGGATCCCCTGGGTACATGACTACTGGAAGATATGTGAACTTCTTAAATTGCAAGAAGACACAACCCCATTTTGAAACTTCAGCCCATGCCTCATCAGAGAATCTTGTTTTCCTCAGTACAGGGCTTAAGCTACAGATGTTCTCGTAAAAGAAGGCATTGTTTACCCTTCTGAATTGGTCTTCAGACCCTTTTCTTGTCAGCTGAGGAAAATACTAATAAACATGCTCGACTGTCTTATTCCCCTTGGTGTCCAACCCGGGATAGTTTCTCATGCCGGCCGCTACATAGGTGACATATGAGGACATATAAAACTTCCCCGTAGACAGGACTGTTGTCATTTGAGAATCTATCTCATTACTGATAAGTGTACCCCAATCAATTCCCTGTTGATTCTTCTTAATAATTATCATGAACTGGTACATCCATCCTTGGAAAACATTTGATTCGGGGAAACCAAAAACCTGACTCAACAAAGTAATGATATCATTCATTTCCTTAATGAAATCACTTCTGGGAACAAGTCTTAGGAACCTGGAAACAACCGGTTTGGATTTGATTAGGAACTTCTTATTCACGTGCTTGATGTAATCCTCCTGATCATTGTCCCAAGATTTTTGGGCTGACTTGAGATCCACATCTCCATATTCCTCAAAATTAGGCAGCTTGAGAAGGTCATCGAAGTAACCTCCGTCCAACTTGATTACAACTTCTCCCACCTAATTTTTCACAGAACGAGAAGCAGAGTCATAATTTGAAGCATGGGCTAAGATGAACTCGGGGCACTGAGCGGACATGGGGAAACCTACTGCAAGAGGCAGACCGCTGTCAACTATTGATTTCATCCATGGAGTCTGAGAAGAGCTCTTGACCCTATTCCAAAAATCCTCCATATCTATGTTTCCGAGCTCTGTATCCCGGATGTCGTAATTATAGTCAATATAGGAGGGAGACTCCACCTTCCTAAATTTGTACTTCATTCTCCCTGATTTTTCAATCTTATCTTGTGATGGACCAAGGTCCGACATGAGGAATTTCAAAGGAGGAGAGTATCGGAGATCAGAAGATGTTGAACACTTCAGAAAACCCGACACGCTGGAGATGCCAGAGAGTTGAAGTAACCCGACAAACTGGGAGGATGTCAGAGAGTTAAAGTAACCCGACACTTTAAAATTTTCGATATACTGCGGGTTTTGAACACTTCAAAGCACCTTGCGAAACCCGAGAAGAGGGAATCAGGAAATTGTTTGGTTAAAACATGCAGGTTTTTCCTCACTGTCGGTATCCCCAATATATTTTAATTACAATGACATCTTTAAGGAATGAAACAAAGTGATAATTCCAAAGGGGTAACCCTAAAACACAAACCCGATTTAGAAAACAACCCCCAAAATGGAAAAGATAAAACCCCAACAACCCTGATAAAAAACTTGGAAGAATTCTTTACACAATTATTCCACAAAAACCACAAACAAAGAATGAAGAAAAATACCATCAACCAGAACAAGAAATGATCAAAAATGAGCAATGCAATCGGGCACAGAGGCGAGTCGGGTTTCTGGGTCGAAGATGCATGCACGAAAATCCACGAGGTAAAAAGCACGTCTGGTAAAAATGACGTGGAAATCCAAATATATATATAAGAAATTCACATTTAATACACTTCAGTTGACACGTGCCAACTACCCAACAACTCGGCATTAATGCCGTGTCAGCATGCTTGGGATATCCAGAAACCCGACACAAAGGTTTTTAGAGCAATTCGGGTTTCGTGTTGCGGAAAACAAGTGACATGAAGCATCATGCTTGATGAACTCGGAAACCCGAAACAAAGGAGTAAATCGTGCTTCAGGGATCAGAAGACATGCGACACGAAGCATGTTTTGACGAAGGCGTGTTCCGATGCTTAGAAGGTCTACAAACCCGACTCGCCTTACTCGATGTGGGTTTCGGGCTTCGGGGAACACATGACATGAAGCATCCAAAACACATGTTGTCTTACTTGTGAAACCCGATTATCTCTCTGAAAGGTGATCCTTAGAAAATCAGCTTAAAAATTTCTTAGGGTTATCCCATTTTTGGCGTAAACTCAAAAATGAGATAACAGGGTGTAGAAATTTACAGTAGGATTCATTTTCATTCATCTCTCTACCTTTTGACATATTCACATGGTTGTAATAAGTTTCATAACCCAAACAAGGAAAATATTCTCTTCATAGGGATTTTTAAGCATCATCCCAAAACATCAAATTTGTGTTCAAGAGCAAGGTAGAGTATCACAGGGTGCAACAGGTAATACCTAAGAACATTATGCAGTGTGAAGATGATAAAAAGTATTCAAGAGATATGTTGATCATAATAACTCATCACTCATTTTTAATCCATCTTCATCTCTCCTTAAAAAGTTGGTTGATTAGAACTTGGTGAGCTGGTTTATTGGATCTAGGCGAGCTAGTTGAGTAATCTCAGTGAGTTGTCCAGGGTGAGTTGGCTGAGTAAAGTTCATAGGAAGGAAATTTCCATTGAAGATATCACATAACCTCACAAGTTAAGAAGGAGTGATACATTGCACCATCTTTCCCTATAGAAACATCCATGTATGTATTCTCTGATGTTAGATATTCCCCACGATGATCAAGAGTTGATTCCACGACAGGATCCTGAAATTTCTCCTATGAGAAACATCATGACAACCCCCAAAGAACAATTTCCATGGATTCAATAAATTCTTGAGTGTTCCCCAAGGAAAGCACAACATGCTCTCTCATTCCCAATCTTGAAGCAATCGTAGGAACCCTAAAATCTAAGTGAAGGAATAAGGCCTAGTTAACATCTCACTTCTTCAATGGCACCTTATGTAATTAGTATGTTGAAGTCTCTAAGACTAGGAATGAAAATACTATCAAGGAAGTGATTCCATCAGACTATGAGTTGATCCACATCTCATTAGGTCAAGCTTCACACAAGGCTGATTCTCATCTATTCAGGGAATCCTCTTCTCACCTCCTTGCATGGAAAGAAGAATACAAGAAAAAAAATTATGCAATTGTAGACATAGGTAAAGTATTTCAATGCTCACATTCAATATTTCTTGGATCCCAATAAAATATATTCTCTTCCTATAGAAGACATTTTTCTGATTATCAGTGTTGATCCTAAGGTGGTCAAGAAAGCACAAGGATACATGATGCAGGGGAAGGGTAATGAAGTGGATTGAGAAAATCATTGAGCAAGGTAAGGCATTGTTTCCAGATGCCATTTCTCTCATAAAGTATGTTCTTGTAACTTTATCAAAAGTAAATAAAGAAAATGAAGAGTTTGTAAAAGAGGTAATTCAATTGGATGAGCTATTCCCACTAGTATCTGAGATGAGATCCTTTAATTCTCGTATTATCATGAGTAATAGTGTGTTTACATCAGCTAAAAATAACTTGTCTAAAGTCTAGATCTACATCATGGATACAAGATATGGAATTCTCAAAAAAATTAATCTCTGACCTGGAATCTCATGGACAACATTTTTTCAGGCATATGTAATTACGTCTATCACCTATGTTCACACACTTGATATAGCTCCGCTCACTGAGCTTTTACTCATACCAGAGAGGGTAGGGGGGTAAATAGGTTACTTCCAACCAATTAACCAACCAACTACCCAACATGACATTACTTCCTTGGATTAAGATAAATTAGAGTCCCTTTCCAATATCTTAACCTGCATTTCTGGTACATTGTCAAGATGAGGGTTATGAAACTATGGCTTAACCAATGCAATAAGATTAATTATGTTTTTGAGTAATGGACATTAATGTGTATATAAAATTACATTTAAATTGCAGAGGTCAAAGTAAGTTCAGTGCTTGTAACAGCATTAATTCAGCAAGGATATAACATGGAAAACGCGATCCTACTGGGGTAAAAACTCTTCATTAGGAATCATGAATCATAAATTTATCCATCATATATGAGAAAATTCTTCACCTCAGTCCAGTAACTCCCTTCCTCACTTTTCTGCTCCCCTGTTTTTAATTCTTCTTTGTACAAAATTATGATATATCATCCCATATCACTATATAGTGACTTTCTAATATGACCTATAGCCATATTGTAAATATTCCCTAAGGGTCGATAACCTTATTAAGTGATAGGCCACACCCTGATTCAATCATTTAGTATGAATATGTAAAGTCACAATTTAAATGAGATCCTGAAAATAGATGTTGGTGTATATTAAATTTCAATTCACAATGTAATAACTGGGGATAGTCTATATTAATTCTAATTATGAAACTGAAATTTTAGTTATTGGTAGACACTTGCAGTATTATTGTTTCTAGATGTTCAGATTTGTAGCACCAAACTTTCCCCATAAAACCCAACATTTCTACTTTCCATATGTTCAAAACATATTTTCTGTATATTCTGCACTATGCAACCCCACTTATCAATACTATATGTATTTCTATTTTTCTCCCCTCTTTGCATAGATGAATTCATGTACTATTCTGTGTCTTCTACCCAATTTATTACCGCAATAGTCACTAACCACTTATTCATATGTTTCTATCCCCTAATTGAATATTGACACATACTCCAGTTATTGTGTGTGAACTATGTACCTCTTATTCACAACATATAATCCTCTCTCCAACACATACTCTCCTTAACAATCATAACCCCCTTTTAATTTCCTCCATGCATGTACCCAATATCAATATACTTTGCCACACCTTTAGTGACACTTAGTTTCTGTGTGATCCCCGGCTTATAATGGCCATCCCCACTAACATTCCTCATAGAATTATGACAGTTTCACATTCAATAAGGCATGAACATCCCTCAATAAATATCAACCATACTAGCATAACCTAATGAGCATTTGTAGATATACAAAATATCTAGCCTCAGGAAGCCACTTCCATGGGTCACCAAGAATACACTATCATATGAAAATGACTATGCTAGGGACGAGCCTATTCATCTTATCCATACCATACAAAGCTTATTCCTAAACTCACTGGTAACTTCCTAAAGGTTCCATTCAAATTTTAACAGTAATGAAGATCATCTTTACAAAATATATTGGGCTTTCCGCCATGAACTTGAGCTAAGGTATATACCATGATCAAGGTACACCTGATGCTTAGGATCATTCCATGTGGAATCTCTAGCATTCCCTACTCTAGACTGGTAGTAACAAAGTAGTTCCACAATATTCACTACTTTTCATTGTACCCATAACTCACTCAGACTAGTTCCTGAAAATCATCTTGTAGGTCATATTCAATATCCGGTTGTTGAACCACATGTTACCATTACTGACTTGTATGCAAGCATAATTATTCAGAATATGAAATTCTATTACAGACATTTGTTTCCCATGCGAAGGGGTATCATCAATCCACTGTCATTTGGCTCCACTACTCCATGAACTTCCACAAGTTAATAGAGAATTATTCTCTCATTCTTGTGCCAAACATATCTCATCTACACTGGTAAGATCCAATCCTTTCAGACGTTTGATGAGGATTTTATAGCCTATGGCCCATCAAACTTGGAGCTCTGCAGTAGTTGAAGATTTTGTAGAGTCAAACTTAGACCAAAGAAACCATTACAACATGTCGTGGTAGACTGGTTCATCCAAACCATACTCTAGCCAAGAAAAATCAAAATCAGCTGTGAATTGGTAGTGGTATGAAAAATAAGTTCTACCACAAAGATTCAACATTCTACCACTGAAGGTTCTCATGCCCTCAATGAAACTCATACTGACTTAACAGTGAATCATATAGACGCAAGAGTTTTTGACAAAATTCTCACTACCAACATCTACCAACAAGTTGATCAAAAATCTTCCACGCTATTTCCCTTCCTAATCGATAACTCCATTTCAAAACCCTATTGATACCACGATAAGAATTATTTTAAGTATCAGTAGGTTTCTTTAGGACACGACATTCGAACGGTGTCACTCATTCCATACATTTCGCTTCAATAAATTTGTGTTTCGATGGAAGGTGACCTCATCTTATTTAGACAATACTCAATGACACCTTCAACAATCAGGATAAATCCTTGATGTCTCCAAAGATGAGACCATTTCCATACAAATTATTGCATAGACTAGCTCATGACTTGAACAATGTTGAATAATACTAAGTTTCTCAATCAGAACCATCAACACAATTAATGAAACACTGACCTAGATCTGTAGAATCTACCCTGAAGGCTTTCCTAGGATGCTTCATCAGTTAATGGAATATGTAAGATCAATAAAGATGATGAAGAAGAAAATTTTAAATCACAAGTTTAAAATGAAGGAGAAGAATAATGTGCTTGAATCGGGTTTTGTGAATGTGCGCTTGATGAAAGAAGGCTCTTTTTTTTCTTCCCAATCTAATAATTGAATCCTCAAATGGAAAATACACGAAAAAAAATAAAATAAAGGAGGATCATCGAATTCCACTTCCGTAGGTTCAGCTAAGAAGAATCATGAAACTACTTCAACCAAGAATCCTTCTTCCTCCTTGTGTAAGTCTCCTTCAACTTCCTTTGAAAAATCAGTTTCTATAAATCTTAAGAACATTCATGTCAAGGCTGCCACAACCCTTGATGTTCCTAGCACTTCCTTATCTTTTTATATCATTGACCATTTCAAAAAATCCACAGTCCAAATTTCTAAATATGAGTACTTGAGAACTCATCCCAAGAAACTTGAGAAACTTGTTCAGGACATCAAAGGAAGCAATTATGTTTCATTCCCTAAAGATGCCACCCCCAAATAACTACCTCATGCATCTCAATCTACTTCATCTCTAAACTTCCTTACTTCCACACCCTCCACCTCTAGGAAGGTAGAACCTTTCTGCATATCATTTTTGGTCAATGGGTAAAAATTCAACCATTGCATTACTGAATCCAATGCTTCAGACAATTTCATTCTTGTGAAATTTGATAAAGATATTGACCTCTCCCTTTCTCCTACCCCTGGCCATTTCCTCTCCATGTAAATGAAATAAGCTCCCTTTAAGGGCTAGATAGAATATTTTAAGATAGCATTGGTGGAATTCATGATAATGAATACTTGAAAACAATATTTGACACAAAAGCTCTACAAAAAATCAAGACGGTGCTTATGTATTTTATTAATATCAAAATCAAGCATTAAAAAAATTGATAGAGATGCAATATTTATAGATATTGGACAACTTCTATCTCATCCACAATATATGGAAACAAATCAAGTAATCTGAGAAAATATGCAGAAATAGCATATTGCCCCTAACTTGCCCATATTGCCCCTCATGGAAATCATCTGGGAACAAAATATGCAAGATAGAACATGATCCCACAAACATTGGGATGAGAACACTATCACTTAGTTAACTAACAAACTAAGGATAACTAATACCTATTGACATAAGTTTAAAGTATTTAAATTAAATACTTTAACTTATTACATTTATTCAAATATCAACTAATGATGAATTAAGCTAAGTTTTATTCCTAACATTCCCCCCTTAATTCAACATGGTCTCAAGTGAACAGGAGAGAAATTCTCTAAAACCCTCAAATTTACCTCGAGCAAGTGACTTTGTGAAGACATCTTGCACGCTACATATCTGTTGGGAAATATTGGAGCTGGATGTTGTTATTCTGAACATGTTCACGAATGAAATGTACCTGCACCTCAATGTGTTTGGTGCACTCATGAAAAAATAGATTTCGAACAAGTTTTACTACTCCTTCATTATCAACATGTAGGATAGTTGGATCTTTTTGTGGTATTCCCAATCCTTCAAGTATACTTCGGAGCCATATCGCTTCACAGACAACTCCACATACTGCGCGATATTCTGATTTTGTGGAGGACCTTGAAACACAAGTTTACTTCTTACTCCCCCATGATATCACTCCAGATCCCAAAAAGAATACAAATCCTAAAGTGGATTTCTTGTCATCTAAATCTTGCATGATTTGAATTTGAATATTGTCAAGAAGAAGTTATTATTCTTCTTGTATTCTAGGCCATAATCCATAGTTCCTCTGATGTACCTCAGTATCCGCTTTGTCTGCTTTCCAGTGAGAAACCCTTGGTTCTTGTGCATGAACCATGAAAGATAGATGACTGCATAGCTGATATCCGGCCTAGTGTAAGGTCAAGTAGATGAGACTCCCAGATCAACTGCTGATAGAGAGTTGCATTTACTTGTGGTGATGGATTTGTTTCGAGACAATTGAAGTCTTGTCTCCATAGGTGTGGAAAATTGGCTTACAATCCATCATATTGAAACTTCTCAAGTGTTTTTTGGTGTATTTCAATTGTGATACAAAGATATGATTTTCTCTTTGCCAAACTTCAAGTCCAAGACAATAATGCAGAAGCCCGAGATCGGTCATGTCGAATGATCGTGTTAGATCTTTATTTGTTGACTCAATCATCCTCACTGATTAGTCCATTGAACTAGATCATCGACATATACTACAATGATCACTATCTCCCCCCTTGATTTTTGAGATAGAGATTAGGATCGTATGGACTCTTGTTGAATCCATGTTGATATATGAGATGCTCATCGATTTTGATGTACCATGCCCCTAGGAGATTTTTTAGACCATACAATGATTTTATGAGTTTACATACCTTTTCCTCTTTACCTGGTATGACAAAACCTTCTGGTTGAGTCATGTAAACTTCTTCCTGTAAATCACCATTAAGAAAGGCACTTTTCACATCCATTTGGTGTATTTTCCAACCAAATTGTGCAGCTAGAGAAAATATTAACCTAAAATTCTTTTTTATCTTAGTTGTGGGAGAAAAAGTCTCCTCATAGTCAATGCCTTCTTTTTGAGCATATCCCTTAACAACTAGTCTAGCCTTATGTTTATCAATTTTGATGTCTGCTTTGTACTTCATTTTGAAGATCCATCTGCATTAATTGGATTTTTCCCTGGTGGAAGATCTATAAGTGAACCATGTATTATTTTTCATAAGTGAATTATATTCTACATCCATAACATCTTTCCAAGGTTTAGACTGTAAGGATTCTGAAATTGAAGGAAGGATCAGTAGATTCAACAACTTTATGCATTAAGGCCAAATTGACCTCATTTAAGCCATACTGCGAGTCTTCATTCCTAGTGGTAGATGTGTTGGGGGACACTATCCAATTTTACATCTCTAATCATACTTGTATACCATTTAGGCATACTTTTTTGGTTCTATCTATGGGAGGTTGAATTTTATGTATCTTCTCCATCATCACTATGATCATCAAAGTGATTACCATTTCTGAATTTTCACTGTAGGGATGATTTTTTCATTATGTGAGTGTATCCGAAGGAGCCCTTAGCTTCTTTATTCTCAAAGAACTCAACAAGACTAGTGTATAGCTTATTTTGGATTCATAAGTTTTAGCCAAGTGCTTCATCACTGTATCCCAAGAAGATAAGTTTTTCTGATTTATTATCAAGCTTAGTTATTTGTTTCTTAGGAATTTGCATAATTTATTTACATCCAAAAACTCTAAGATTGTGAAATAGATGGCTTATGCTTTGACCTGTGCTTCCAGGTGTTATCGACCATAAAGATTCCTTAGTTGGGAATTGCATATGTAGTTACATAGACAAGGGTTTTAGCTGCTTCCAGCAAAAAAATATCACCTGATAAACCTGCATCATCAATCAAAAAAAGAAAGTTAAGACAATAATGTAGATTAGCTTGAGATTGGATGGAATGATCATGTTAGATCTTTCTTTGTTGACTCAAGCATACATCTCACTAATCCTCCATGATGATTTTAGGTCATCTGTGACATATATTACAACGATCACTATCTCCCCCCTTCATTTTTGAGATAGAGATTAGGATTGTATGGACTCCTGTTAAAAGTCATGTTGAATGAGATGCTCATCGATTTTTATGTACCATGCCCTAGACATTGCTTTAGACCATATAGTGATTTTATTAGATTTACATACCTTTTCTATTTACCTGGTATGAATAAACCTTCTGGTTGAGTCATGTAAATTCTTCCTGTAAATCACCATTAAGAAAGGCACTTTTCACATCCATTTGGTGTATTTTCCAACCAAATTTTGCAACTAGAAAAATATTAACCTGAAAGTTTTTATCTTAGCTTTGGGAGTGAAAATCTCCTCATAATTAATGCCTTCTTTTTGAGCATATCCCTTAGAAACTAGTCTAGCCTTATGTTTATCAATTTTTCATAGGGGTGCCTTTGTACTTCATTTTGAAGATCCATCTGCATCCAATCAGATTTTTCCCTGGTGGAAGATCTGTAAGTTGCCATGTATTATTTTTCATAAGTGACTTATATTCTACATCCATATCATCTTTCCAAGGTTTAGACTGTGGGGCTTCTAAAACTATGGATGGTTCAGTAGATTCAACAAATTTACTCATTAAGGCCAAATTGACCTCATTTCAAGCCATACTATGAGTCCTCATTCTAGTGGTAGATGTGTCGGGAACACTATCCAATTTTGCATCTCTATCATACTTGTATACCAACTTAGGCATACATTGAGTGGTTCCTATGGGTGGTGGATTTCACCATCTTCCCCATCATCAGTGTCGTCATCAAGGTGATCACCATCCTCTATTTTCACTGTAGGGATGATTTTTTTCATCATGTGAGTGTATGGAAGGAACATATTCTTCTTTCTTCTCAAAAAACTCAACATCCCGACTAGTGTATACCTTTCTTGTTCTTGGATCCATAAGTCTGTAGCCAAGTGCTTCATCACTGTATCCCAAGAAGATAAGTTTTTTATTGGATTTCATATCAAGCTTAGTTCTTTGTTTCTTAGGAATGTGCATACTTAGCTTTACATCCAAAAACTCTAAGGTGTGAAATAGATGGCTTATGCCCTGACCATGCTTCCTGTGGTGTTACTCCATCAAGAGCTGCAGTGGGAACTTTGTTTAGTAGAATACACTATTGTTTTAGCTGCTTCGGCCCAAAATTTTTTTGATAAACCTGCATTGTCAATCATACATCACACCATATCCATGATAGTATGATTTCACCTTTCAACAACACCATTTTTTTACAGATGTGTGAGGAGGATCCATTTGATGAAAAATGCCATGTGTTTCCAAAAACTCATTGAACTCATTGTTGGTGTATTCTCCCCCTCGATCTAAGTGGAGTGTTTTTATTTTCCTACCAGACTCTGGTTTCAACAAGGGCTTTGAACTTCTTGAAAGTTTCAAAAGATTGGTCATTTTGCAGAAAGACAATATATCCACATTTTTCTTGAAAAATCATCAACAAAGAGCATGAAGTATTGAAACCCAGAGTGGCTAGGTCTCATTGGTCCACACAGATCGGTATGCACCAAGTCAAGTTTTTCCTTAGCCTGAAATGTACTATGTTTGAATGGTGTTCTATGTTGTTTTCCTGCCAAACAATGTTGACACTTATTGTACCCTTTTTAAGAGGTGGTAAACCCCTAACCATGTCACATTGACGAAGTGTGTCAAGATAGCCAAAACTAACATGTCCAAGTCTTCAATGCCATAGTTGAGTTGATGATGTATCCTTGGCTACAAGGGCTTGATCATTTCGTTGAACAAAATCCAACTGAAACATTCTTCCCACATTTGAAGCTTTTGCAACGATTTTCGAGCTTCGTGACTTATCTCAAATTAGGCACATATTTTTACCTCCTTTACAATCAAAGTCAATTTTGATATTGTGATCTAATAATTGACTCACGGATAACAATTTTTTTGTTAAACCAGGGACATAAAGAACATCTATAATTTTACAATTATGATGCCCAAGTGGTAGTGAAATGGAACCAATGCCTTGAACACTGTATGATGTATCATCACCCAAAGAAACATGATTTTTGGTGGGTGTTTTACTCATTGTGAAGAACCAATATTTATTTCTTGTCATGTGTCAAGTTGCACCCGAAGTCGACATACCAAATTTGATTTGTAGAATTGGATACTTCATTTGACTGCACAGAATATAGGAATTCATCATCATCAAATTGATCTTATTATTCGGCTACATTTCCTTGTTGAGTTGGTTTCTTCTTCCACTTGTTATTATTTTTCCCTGTTTATTCTGTTGTTGACCAAATTTTAGTTTGTTGGTAATTCATCTTTTTACCACTTGATGATCCTTTTTGGAATGTGTTGTACCAACAATTTTTTAACTCGTGTCCTTTTCAACCACAAATAAGAAATTTTTGTTGGTCCTTTTGGCCTTGTTGATTGTTACCTTGCTTCTTAGGTTGTTTACTAGACTTGGCCCTATTTTTTTCCTTTTTGATTAGAAGCAAGTTCCATCTCTTCATTTTTAGTAGTTGAGTGAATAGCTTCGTCTTGTTGTAGCATATTCACCAACTCTTCAAAAGTTGTTGTTTGACTAGTTATGTTTAACGTGGTCACAAAAATCCTATAAGAAGGAGGAAGAGCTCTCAATACTATAGGTGCGAGTGATGTGTCAGTTACTTCTTCTTCTGAAGCTTGAAGTGATGCACACAAAGTTGCTACTCTTCTCAAAAACATTTCAAATTTTTTAGTTGGTTGCATTTTCAAGTTCAATAGTTGACTCTGGAGATGAAGTATTGTGTTCTTATTTTTTGACTCATATATTGTTTTCAACTTGTCCCAAGATTTTTTTTTGTTGTGGTCTCACAAATATGAGGTTGTACCTCATCTGAAACACTAAACAAGATTATTAACTTTGCTTTTTTATTTTCACAATCAAATTTACCTTGTTGTGTAACATCTGTTACAGATCTTGTTAATGTACCAGAAACAATGGGCCATAGATTTTTAAAATCAAGTTGTGTGTGAATTTTTGTTTTCCATGCTGGATAATTATTAGAATGTAAAAGTTGATAATCTGCAAAAAAAAAATTGGTGCCGTAATTGCGGCCATTGTGAAAAGTGATAAACAGTAGAAGAAAAAATTGAACACTTTTCTCCCCTTAAAGCATGCACACCCCCCCCCAAAAAAAATATTTTTTAATTTATTTTGGGCTCCTTTTCGACCATGTACGATAATTTTTTGGTATTATTGGAGTTGTTACAAATTTGGCTTTGTGGCCGATTGAAAATATATATTTAAATTTTTTTGGGCTCTTTGGCCTCTTTTGAAATACAAGCAATCTCTAATTTGTTCAATTTTTACAAAACAAAGCTTATTAAAATTTTGACCAAGACGTAGAACTCGCAAAAATACACACTTTCAAAAAAAAAAAGGCACCTCAATCTAAGGTACCAGTTGAAATTTATGATTCTTTTAAGTTACGATTTCAATATCTTTCCGGGCCCCTTTCCAAAAATGGAATTTTTTTAGAACCAGATTTTTTAAAGCCAAATGCAAATAAAGACTTACATGCATGCATAGTTCATTTTAGGGCACAGCTATAGTTCACCCACTTTTCCTAAGCATTATAATAACCCTTTGCCACAATTTTCTTTTATTCTTTTTCTTTCTACACAGGTATTTTTCTTGTAGATGACTTTTTCTTCCTTTTCCCAACGCACCTTTTTTGTTGCAGTTTACAAATCTTCTCCACATTCAATTTGTAGTCTTCATTTCAGATGCATGCACATTAGGGGTTGTTAAAATATCCTATCTACTACTCCTCTTGAAGGTATAGGTTCACAAAGAAACTTCCATATTTGATTGGATCTCCTTTTGTTTAAATGCTCAAATACAGAGAAGAGGAAGAAGAAGTAATGTGGGGAGCTTGAAAATATTGGGTCCCCACAAATCAAAAATATTGTGTGTGTGTGTGTGTGTGTGTGTGTGTGTGTGTGTGTGTGTGTGTGTGTGTGTGTGTGTGTGTGTGTGTGTGTGTGTGTAAATGCTTTCAATTTAATATATATTTCCACATATAGGTAATTTAAAAAAATAGAGAATGAAACAATGTCACCTTTTGCAAGAGAGTTACATCTAGGTCTGTAAGGGCCAGTGATTGCACTCCAGGTATTCTTCAACTACAAATCAACCATGAATCGAGGTGTGGATTCGAGTAGGGGCTATAAAATGGCTGAGGGCATCTATGGCTCCTCCTACCTCTGTAATTTCTCCAGATCTCCCTAAACTTCCCTAAAACTTCCTACACTCCTCTCTAGATCAGAATACTACTCTGATACCAAATCTTGATAATGAATACTTGAAAGCAATATTTGACACAAAAGCTCTACACAGAAAAAAGATGGTGCTTGTGTATTTTATTAATATCAAAATCAAGCATTACAAACAAATGAAAGAGCTAATATATTTATAGATATTGGACAGCTTCTATCTCATCCACAATATATGGAATCAAATCAACTAATTTGAGAAAATATGCAGAAATAGCATATTGCCCCTAACTGCCCATATTGCCCCTCATGGAAATCATCCGGGAACAAAATATGCAAGATAGAACATGATCCCACAAACATTGGGATGAGAACATTATCACTTAGGTAACTGAAAACTAAGGATAACTAATACCTATTGACATAAGTTTAAAGTATTTAAATTAAATACTTTAACTTATTACATTTATTCAAATATCAACTAATGATGAATTAAGATAAGTTTTATTCCTAACAGGACTTCCACGATAAGAAATTCACAATGAGAATACTTGTAACAGACTTCCCCACCTCATATGGTATGTTATTGGGCCGAAGATTATGTCAAGATGTTTATGCAAATATGCATCTTGATTGGTCGCATACCACCATTTCAATCAATAGTAAAGCAAAGAAGCTTATTCCCACTAAGAAAATGAAGTATACTATCCAAAGACAAGATGACCGAATGGAATACATCCCATGTCAAAATTCAAAATATTGTAGCTTTTTCATGACATTTTAGGATTATCTTGATCTTCCCATGCTGGTGGAAGAATGTACAAGCATCATAGAGCCGGTCAAAGAGCATAGTGGTGATTTGATGAAATCATAGTTTGAGAATATGTACTTCCCATGGGATTAGAGCATAAATTAATTTACTTCACTAGGTATCAATGATGATCATGAGAATATTGACTTGTAACAAGGAAATATTGAAGATATGAGTCATGTCAATCAAGGAGGAATTCTTAGCAACTTCTTGACTGGTAACATGGACATTTACAATCATGTTTCCTATGATTGGTATGAGGTTCCATGTGATGGTTATGCTTGTTAATATGAATATTTATCTTTCTCATTGGAAGAAGATGACAAGAAATATGATAATGAAAACATGTTTCTACCTCTTGAATGAGAAACTATTCAAGGAGATGATGATTTCATCAAGGAAATGACTTTCTTAGTACTCGGTGATCAAGAATGGGAAAATGATAATGACATAATTTCACCTCCATTGTTTTGCTCATTCCTTTTTCATGAGGATGGAAACATTCTCAATTAAAATGGATAAGGGAAATGTTTCTTGATCCTATGCTTGGAGTTTTTCAAAATGGAAACATTTTTAATGGACTTCAACCTTTTAGTGCTTACTTTACTCAAGAGAAGGATGTTATCAACACCAAAATTGATGTCAAAGATCAAGATGGAAAAAATGAAGAAAATAGCTTCTATGTTGCGCACCTAACCTTGAGCTCATTCTCTTTCCAAGAGGATGATGCAATGCACATGACACACTATGTAAGGAAGTATATTGCAAAATATCCAAGGTATGAGGAAGATGATTTCTCGATATAATTGAGAAATGTGAGACATCAAGAGATTGGTGATAATGTCAAAGTTTTTGAAGCATCTGTTACGAATCAACTCATGAAGACAATGATCGTGAATTATATGATAGGTGAAGAGAAAATTTCCACCAAATTGTGGAGGTCGTGGTATGAAAATGAGTTGAGAGGACCATTAATTTCTTCAGATATCATGTAAGATCTCTCAAGATGCTGAAAAGAGGTCAATATTTCAGCTATCTTTTCAACAGGTTTGCGGAAGAAAGGAATCTGGTGATACCTATTTATGGGTAAGCACATAGTTCAAATTAGTGCTTCAATGAAAGTGGATTGTCCCCCACATGTACATAGGTGACTTAGGTTGTTTCGTTGTGTTTTTTCTATACCATTTCATGTTTCCCTTTTCTTTTTATATTCTCTTCTTGTGTTTCCTTTTCCTCTCATGTGTTTGTTTCATGTTGTGTGTGTGTTCAATAAAGAAAGTTGTGTTCTATATATCTATGATGACTCCATAAGCCTAATGGACAAGGAAGTATTCCATGTAATGTATTGATATTATGGGGTTCTAGGTTTCCCTTTCCTTGATTTACTTGATCTAGAAAAAGTCCCTAAGTTAGAGCCAACTATTGTCATGCAAATTTGTTGCATAAAAATTTCAAACTTTTTAGCATGACAACTTAACCAAAATTGAAATTTTGTCTCTTTAGTCTTCCCAAAACCCTTCTAAAAACGTCTCAGGATCACTCTTCCCACTATTTCATGCCTATCCTAATATTTCAATTCATCATATGTTTCATAATAACCTTCCCTAAGTTTTTGAAACATTGTGATAAGGTCTCTCAATTCTTTCAATGAAGTGCTTTCAGTGGTGAAATCTCTTATAAGCCTAGAAACGATATTTTTTAGCTTTTTTGAACTAGTGTGCATACCCTAAGACAAATTTGAAATCCCTAAACCATATGGTAATTTTATTAAATAATTTGGAGAGTAATGAAACTAGTTTAGAAATATTTAGGGAATTTTTAGAGGTTTAGGAACAAGAACAGTGAAAGTGGATTTTTCAGTTTTAATGAAATTGTAGTTAAAAGTGGTACCTGAGCTTCATCAGATCATTCCAAAATATCTGTATGGATTTCGAAGTAAAAAAATTATTCATGGAAAATATAATTCAATCATCTACATGATGGAACTTTCATATTTTTCACAAGACTCAAGTACTTCTTAGGGTATATCAGTTTTAGCAGACACACCATGTTGTCCTGAGAAGGAATGAGCTATTTGAGGGGGTTTCATGAATAATTGGATCTTAATACCCATACCATTGTCTTTTTAAGGATCTTGGGAGTAAAAATCATTAAAAAAATTCATCGATTAAGTATTCCTAGAGCTCAAGCAACTTCATCTTCAAGGTCTCTCTCAAGGGAAGCTTTCGATGCCTAGCCACTCTTCCAAGAGGACACATGTCACCTCCAAGTGGAGGAAAAAATTTTATATTTCTCTTGTCCTTATCCCTTAGGGATAGAGGGGAAAATACAATTCTCCCCATCCCATATTTTCGTTCTGGCCCTCCACGTGACCTTATTAAGCACTTTGCAAGCTCTTTTTAACTCACTCTACCCCCTCCCTTTGTGCAATCCAGTTGTGCAACTTGTCATCACTAGGGCAGGGTTCATTTTTTATACCCCCTATCCTTGTTCCAAGGGGTCAATAAAAATTTCACCACTCTATCGCCTTCCATGATTCCTCATGTGACCTAATTCTGGGTCTTTGGTGCTTAAATGCTTGTTTGTTCTCCCACCTCCTTATTGAATCCTGCAATGACACTTGTCATGCTCACATGAGGGAATATTGTTTTGGCCCTATTATCCCTATCACATGGGGACAGAGGGGAAAATAAAATTTTCTCCTCACTCAATAAGTTCAAAAAAATAAAAAATCACTAACTGTTGTTACTTCTACTTCTTACTTCTACATCATTTAAATACTAAAGCTCACTTTTGAAAGCATAATAAAAGCAAAAGAAACCCTACCTACCTCATTTCTTCACTAGGCCACAATGGTTTCTGAGTATAAACCTTCAAAAAAGCCTACAAATTCAACTGAAACTCTACCAAAAATTTATAGTGCTTCCATATGCACCAAAACAAGAAAACCTCATATCTATCAAACCAATGAATGGATTCAGGTGAGATTTTCACAGTGCTTCTTCAATCCATGAACCTTTAAGAAGGTTGTAACAGTAGATGATTTGATGACTTTATTTTTTAATGGAAAAATATCCTGTTTGCATTCCCGAGATTATGATTTTTCATTTTCCAAGAATTTTGGCTGGCAGATCAAGGTGAAATTTTGAGCACAGGGTCCCAGAAGCGAGCCTAATCCATTAACAAACTTTTCATTACAATACAAGGTGAATAAGTGTTATTTCTAAAAATAGTAAGTACTTTTTTCCCTCACTAATAATAGTAACTTACAAAAAATAGTAATTCCCCTCATATTAGTGCACTCCGAGAACATTGAAGATGACAAACTAGGTAATCTTTCCCAGAAAAAAAAAGTAGAAAAAACAACTACTTAAAATAGAAACTTTCCAAAATGGGTAAATCATTGTCAAAATAGTTGAATTTTAGTATGCCATAGGATAGAGAAGTTAAAATTTGAGTAAAACAAGTGAAATATCCCAAAATAGCAGGTCCTAGTTCTACGTGCTAAAAATAGAAAGTCTTCATTCTAGGTGTAGAAAGTTGTAGTAGGCACCATTTTCATTAATCTCTCTGAATTTTGACATATTCATAGGGTTGTTGTAGACACAAAATCACACATTTTGGGTAATTTTCTAGTCCTCATTATATACTATTATTCATATGATTCCTAAGTAAGAATGGTACTAATCAACCCATGTCTTTGGCCGCCTTTCTTTGCTTTTTGTTGCTACTTTTAGTCTTACACCATTACTTGTTCAATCTGTGACATTTTTCATCCTTGTCACCAAAACCTAGACTAGGATGCTAGCGCTAGGTGCCCTCATCTAATCTAGGTGCCCTTGTCCTCTTTGTACTTTACTCACATTGTTTTGGTCCTTTCTATCCATTTGAGCATCTTATATTTTTGGTAGTTGGCCTTTTCGAGGTTAATTAAAAAATCCAAGCAAGGGAATCATATAAATATAAAATTATGTGATCATAATAAAGGACTAAGCACTAATCATCTCCTATCACCACCTAAGATTGCATCGATCAAAGGCATCTAAAAAGGTCCATTGGATCCATCTAGCTCCATCACAAGAGACACAAGGTCTGATTTTATGCATCAAAATTTATAGGAGGGAAGTTCATTCAATTCCATGCACACATTTATTACATTCTACATCTAGCTACTTGTTGAATATCCACGTGTAACTGGCACAAGAGAAACCTAGGTTATGATTCTGCACACACACACATTGAACTACATTAGGTCTAAGATGTAGTGCAATGCTCAATTATAAGTCCACCATTGTGTCAGCTGAGGATAGTCCAACCCCTCATTTTACATCTTTCTTTTTTGGGATTTGTTGTCTATTTGAGGGTTTTACAGGTGTATACTTATGTGTAGGTTTATTTATATCTCAGTGATATTTGTGTGAATCCATAATGACAAAAGGTGAGCTTCAGTGAACATCTTAAGACCCTAAGAACTTGGGTTTTTGATAATTTCTGAAGACCCAAATGCCCAGGATTAGTAACTTGGTACCCACGGGCACCCTTGTCCAGTCCACTCCTACATATCTGCATTTTTTGGGCCTCTGTACGACTCTTTTGTCATTATTTTTTCCTAGTCAAAACTTTGGTACACTCTAGATTTAATTGTGAATCAGCTATGTACCTTTTTCTCCTCTTTGCACTTAGGGTTTCATAATTTATTTCTTAGCTTGCTTTTTTATATTTATGTATTTCGCTATTGCATTCATTTACTACTACTATAACATCAAATTAGGCTTGTGTATTTACATTTTAGCTTAATTATTTTGGTGAACCTGACTCAATCTACACGATATTATGATATTTATTACTTTATCATCATAAGTATCTCAATTAATGACTTTGCACTTTCCAATCTTGAATTAAGATGTAAATTCCAGCATCTCCTCACCACTACTCGCGTTCCTGTTGATATGTATCTAGATTCAGTCCATCACTCATTTTTCGACACATTTTCCCTACATATAGCTTTCCCATCTAATCCTCATGTTGATCTTTCTATTTTTGACAATGATCCACCTTTGCATATCATGATTTTCATTTACAATATGGGTATCAAGTCTACTTTAATTGATAATGAATTTGAAATCAAGCTATGTCCTCTTTCATTCCTCAAAAAGATAGGTCTTTCTGTTGTTAATGTTAGTCCATCGTCTCTTTCCCTTCATGCATATGATGGTTTTGTTTTCCCATGTGTAGGTCACATTGTTTTACCTATCACTGTAAGGAAAAAACTCTCAGCATATTCTTCTTTTTCATTGACTTTCCGGTTTCATATAATTGTTTACTTGGTAGGCCATGGCTCCATGCCATGTAATTTGTTGCCTCTACAATGCATCATTGTGTCAAATTTCAACATGAGGGTGTCAAGTATATTTTTATTTGTGACCGTCATCCACACAAATAGTGTGACCATGATCCAAATACTACACTTTTTGTTCCAATAACTGATACTAATGATTACCTGCAACCCATAAATAAGCTACCACATTTACCACCACTTAAAGAAGCCATTTGTATGATATATTTGGTCCCAACTACATATATGCCTCCCCTTGCTCCCACTACGGTTATGGTTCTTTAGCAGGGGCTTGTTCCTACATCAAACATCATACCACTTTATGTACCTTCTCATACACAATCGACATCTACACCACCTCCCTTCACATGTACACTTTTCATGAGTGATTATCATTGGGAGAACATTCCATTTTATCCTACTTGTGATTTCCCTATATGTTCACATGATGGTTTGACTTGGCTATGCTTTTCTTTCAAGGATATTTATTCTCCAACTAGTGATTCTCATCTCCATTATGGATACATCACTATCATTGTCACTTATGGTCTATATGTTTTCTATATCATTGTCTACCTTGTGTGAGCCCCTCACTCTTCTCCACTTACATTAGGATAATCTTGGCTTACTTACATTGGGTGCACGTTAGACCCTGATCACACTGATATATCATTTCCTATGTCATTTGATCTCATTTTCATTTGCAATGATTCATTCCTTGGTTATTTACCTAATATGACTCAGCAGTACGGACATGGGTGTCCATTACCTCCTTTCATTGACGAGGAATATGCTATGGGCATGTACAAATTATGTGTAGATGGTGTTTTACTCTACCAACTTGAAATTATAGCTTATCAAGTCTCAGATGCCTCACCATATGATTTTGACCATGACAATGATAACCTTTTAGATGACTTCACTTGATCACCTTTACTATTACACACTTGGTGGCATCGCACTTACTCCCCCCGCACACCTTTTTCTCCTTATCAACTACCATATATCTTACACACATACCATCTAGTATTTTACATTCATCTTGCATATCTACATACATTTGCATCGATATTTCTCTATGACACACTCTTGTGCTAAGGTTCACACTTGATTGTTGAGGGCATCCTATATACATGAACCTCACACATTGCACTATCAACAATACACATCATACACTTTTATACATATATGATCTTCTATTTATTCTACAGCATCCACAATTTTTCTATATATACCTATACATAGTACACATCCTACACATCTACAATATTTCCTTCTTCCTACACACCATATATATTGTGTGCTTTCTACATTCTTCTATTCATATTTTCTTTCAAATGTCTTACACACTATATACATCTTCACCATCATCTTCTCACATATACTATACATCATACATGATTTTCTCTTTCCACACTCACACAATCTATATATCCTACGCTTCACATTATTCATCATCACAATCAACACATATTTCAAACCACATTCTACACCCTACACTATTATACATTTTAAATCACATGCACTTTGCACTTCCAAACTTATATAATCTACACATATTACATTACACACTACACATTTTACATTACACATTACCTACCTTACACATCATATAGATTTTTATCACCACCACAACTATTGCACATATTACACATTTTACTCGTCTACTTTTATGGGTTGCACTCACTACCCAATGATGACTTTAGTTTCTTGGTCCATACTCGACTACTAAGGGTATACATATCAAATGGACCTCATCACACTCACATTTTTGATCAAAAAATAATTTTATCATACAATGCGATATTCATATCCATAACCTAACTCACACATTTTTTGACTTACTCTTTGTACAACATCATCATGCTTTCTATCATTTTATCCATTTATTTTGTGATATATGTTTCATGCTACATCATCATGATTTTTTATATCTTCCTCACACATTTAGTGATATACAATATAGGCTAAATCATCACACATTCTACCACCTCATCAATTTTACTATGTCGCATTCAATCCTATACATTACACGACACCCTACAATCAACATCCTTTTTAGGCACACATTTCAAACCATTTCCTAATGGTGCACTCTCATTTACGATTCATTCTTTATTGCTAAGGGGGCATAAATAAATGAACCTCATTACATACATACCCATCCACTCAGGGTGCACATTGATCCTATCATTCACACTACATTTCATTCTACCTCATCCATAGCATACTGCATATTTTGGTTCCATTTACTCTTGTTTACATGTGCTTGTTACATATACATCTTATTACACATGCTAGATAGATGTCTTGTATACAATTATCTTTATCATACACACATGCGTAATCAAATTCCTTTTTAGTTGTGATCGTAGATGATATAGGTCCGTTACACATAGCATGGATGCTTGGTGTAGTACCTATTACAAGCCCCACAGAGGCTCCTAAAGGCAACTAATTTTGTACACTACAGGTGTTATTTGTAGTCTTTTATTTTTCCAAATATACCAAGCCGCACTGGCACATCACTCAGACTGATCTAAGCACTCACCTGAAGCGTGCAAGGATACTAGGTCCCTCTTTTATGGCAGCCTTGTCAAAGAGTTAGCATGATCACACAAGTTTTTTCATTTTAACAAGCAATAAAGCATAAATCATAACATAGCTAGATATAGATCACATCCATAGTGCATGAAAGATTAAACAATAACTAAGAATAAATTCACCATACACAATACATGGAAACATATATGTCAATAACCATTATCTAGCCACATAGATCCCTTATATTAATTACTAAAAAATACAAAATCTGAATACATACATAAAAGTGTCACCATAAGTCATGTGTGCTCATAACCAGTAGTATAACCTTACTACAAGTTATCTCTCTCAAACCGTGCAAATCAATACATATTTTCAAGTAATGGGGACTTTCCCTTCACTACTATTTCACTTCTCAAAAATAGGCTGCATGCTAAGAATAATCATGTGCCACTGCAAGATAAATAAAAAAGCATATCAGCTTGCTAATAGTAGATTATGTAATAATAAATAGAACTCTAATCATATTATTTATGCATGTCACTTGATCTCCCACTTGTCAAAATAGAATTTTCTTAGTCTCCAAGTCTTCAAACCTTTGCGTGCTCATCACTCAATCCATCTTTATCCCATCTATGTGAAATGGATAAGTACCTAAAATCCAACTTTCCTAGGAGCACCCTTTCCTACTACATCTCCACTCAGACCTATGTGCCCTATGTCCACGTGCCACATCTTTATGTGCCTTAATTACTTAGGTTGTAATTTATCATCCCAAGATTACCCTACACTTGCTTCATTTCTTCCCTCGGGAATGGGTAATCATGCCTTATCTCTCCAGAAACATAGACTAAGGAATAAAAGAATGTCTTGTACAGAATGAATGAACAAATAATAAAATGAACGGTCACCCTACTTACCTGAAAGTGGTATCAATTCAGGATAATTACTCTTTATTTTTTCCTCGAACTCATTCCAATCACCTATCGCCTTATTTTTTGTCAGGGATGTCTGCAAGTACCCTTTCCATTTCATCCATAGTCATGTTTTCACCTTCATTCTATAATACTCTAATGAAGTTGGAAAAACTTGATACCATCCCTTCCATCACATCCATACACCACACTATGATTTTTCACAATTTCTTTCATCTTCTCCTTATGAGGGTCCTGGACTACTGTAAGCGCATCGCACTTTTTTGCTACTAGAGTGAGCCTCTCCTCACACCCAAGTGTCTTTTTTTTCTTTGACTGCAAGGACTACATTTTCTTCCACCATATTCCATGTTCTGATTATAAACTCAATATTTGTGCAAATGTTCAACGCCAAATCTACCTTTTTCATTTCATCCTTCAGAGTCTGAAGCAAAGACTCGTAACTTGTAATCTGGTGCAGTATCATTGTCTTAGCTCTCTCCACCTGCGTTGTAGCATCCCTTGTATTTGGCATCTATAATGGACCCTCATCCAACACCATGTGAACCAGCATGCGCAAGTAATGCATAGCAGAGGGGAATCTCTTAGCCACCTCTCTCTTCTAAATGTGGTATTTCCTTCAAAATTTCATCACCGATCTATTCTACCATGTCAAGTATTGTACGTGCCTTCAACACAAATTTCTCCTTTTCCTCTTTCAGGCATTTAATATCTACTTATTTATCCTTTTTATATTCTAACAAAGCATGAATAATAGCCTCCTTATCAATAGTTATGCATGTAACCTCTACAGATACCTTCCTTAATGCATTACTCCCCTGTTCATCTAAAAATTGAGTTGGTTTGATTGTTATATGGTGAGAATGCAGTGCTTTCTTCATTCTCCATGACACACATGATTCTTTAGATACATCAAATTCATTCTCATGCATGTGAGTCTGCATACTCCACAATAACTATTTGCGGGTGTGTGTAGTTGTCATATCTAGATCCATCATCTCCCATCCATATAATTATTCCTTTGCGATGGTACTCTGGAACCTAGTGTAAATGATCTTTGTCATGTCATTAATATAGCCTAGACTTGATGTCTTTACCATATATTTCTCATTGGGCTCACTATGTGCACTCTCCTACGTGTTCCTATACTTTAGCGCACACATTTTATTGTACTTCCTCTTCTCCATTAGTTTTCTTAGTCATGCACACAACATGTTCTACTATCTCTGTGTGTCTCCTATCTCTGTGTCTACATCAGTGCAACTTTCCTCAAACAAAGGTCTCTGTGCCTACACTAGGGACATCCTCCTCGAACAAAGGTGTGTTAACAACTTACCACCTATCTCCTCATCACTTTCCTTGACCGAAATATATTTTCTCCTTATATTTTTTATTCTTCAATATTCATCACAGGTGTTGCACGTGGTGATCTTCTTATTAGTTGTGAGGGACATGCACCAGTATCCACACATGTATGCCTTCTACATAATTGTCTCCTCTCTTGATTAAGTGTAGTATTGTCATCTTTTTCCTCCTCCTTGCTCCAGGACATTCTTTAAGACTTCATGTCTTTATTCTTCCTATGCCCCCTGGTGGGTGTCTGTTCCAACGACGCCCTTATTCCCACATTTTTTCTCCCCTTTGGAGGACCTAGTAATGACAAGTCCTCTCCTGTAACCACCTTTCCATCCTTAAACCACAACCTCAGGTACACATATTTGTGCGCAGGCTCAATCTTTCCTATAGCTAGTGTCTCCGAGGTAATATCAATGTTATCTTATCTCCATTGTCTCCACATATGCCTCCTTGTTGGGCCATACATATGTATTGTGTAGAATATGTATGTTTGCATCTATTTTATCAGCATCAAAAAGTCAACTTGCATGCATTATGCAACATGTTTATTGAATCCTTGAAATAATGTGTAGTGAAAGTGAAAGTGTAACTTACACCATGGGCTCTTCTCACCCGTATCTTCATGAGAAATATTCCCTAAGATGAAATTTTGGTATGATGTGAACTCTACTTGGCCATTCAAAACACTAGGAAATTCATGTGGTATGTGCCACTCTCCCTAAAAAAACTTGACGTATTCTCCTAAACCACTTCTCTTGGCACTCCTTATAAGTGTTTGAAATGGAACCATGACATGTTTACTTCAAAAAAAATTGTGCAGGTGATTTATTTTCCATGGGATAGTCCTGAAATTTTTCCTTTGGCTCATTGGGCATGCCGATTTCACTTAATACAATCAAAAGTAAAATATCACCCCATGTTATTTTATCACCTTTTTCAGTTTGGATGTGTGTCTCTTCTACTAGGCTCTCTGCAATGTAACATACAATGTTATAGTAGGTCTTTCTCTCCATTTTATGTGCTATATGCCAGTAACAATGATTATTGACCTTTTTCCATCTCTCTGAGGCATCCAATTTGTAACCTGTGAGTTGCGCCACAACCCTTGTAGTCAAATCCTCTATGTGCGTAACATTGAATGCTCAGTCCTCCCTTTTTATATTGGAACATGATGGTGGTCATCTCAATCCCCTCATCATCTAATAAATCAATTACAATCTCTGAACCCGAGTCACGCAAACCTGTGACTCTACCGATAAACCTTGTTGTGATCCTCATCCTCTTACCCGCAAAGTTGAATAAATCCTCATGCACGCATGTGACATTAACCATTGGTACAATTTTCAGGCTTTCCAAAATATGGTAACTCATAAAGTTGCATAACCCTGACACTTTCCAAAAACTTTTGTCAATGATGTGTCTAAAACCCTATTCCCATCTGTCATCCTCCTATTTGTCTTTCGGATGTTCTCTGTAATGATATCCTTGTGGGTTTTCTCAAGTTCTATGGTTAAAATCACTAATCTTGCACTGTGTTATCTTTGATGTCCATGGTCTATCCTCAATCACCTCTTCAGGGTACTACATCTCAACCATCCATTCTTCTGCTCCTTTTACATTCTCCTTTTAAACTACTGGAGCTCACCTTGGTGCCATTTTCTCTTCTTGATTTACAGGTACATTCTACGACTTCAAATTTGTCACCTCCTTACCTTGCATGCCTCGAGATTCAACTCAAACCCTTGGTCTCGTGCCCTCATTTTTCCTATCCATGAGCCTATATTCCTGAAACCCTATCCGCATGAACCCACCATCACAAAAATTCACAACTAGCCCAATGATACTTCTTAGCAGAGATCTAATAATGTTGTGCCTCAAATTCACCTGGTTCACCACTCCACATATTTCTCGTGTGGTATGCTCTATGTCGCACTTCACAACTCAATAGCTCAAAGGATGCAAGGTAATAATAACATTACACTCACTGAATTTATAACTCATTTCAAAATTCCCCTATTTAATCGCTCCCCAACTACTATCATATGCAACATTAAATATTCCTCCACACTTTTCCGCATGTTACACCTTATCTTTCTGTGCCTAATGTTTTTTGGTGCCTCAATCATAATTTTCTGGCGTGGTCACTACTTCTTGGCCAAATATTTCCTTACACATGCTTCCCTGTACCAAATTACCTATCCAACATGCCTCATACCAATTAGTCTCCAATGTTGTAGCCTACCTTGAAGACTTACTTATAGTGAGGACTTCAGCTTAATCCCATATAATGAGCGTTCATCTCTCTACACTTGGTCTTCAATCTGAGAAATTTCATTCAAATTTATTCTCAAACCTATCTCTACTATGACCACCTGTAATTTTTACAATGGACTATAATTTGAAATAAGGCTTTTCAGTTCTATCCAGTCAGTTCTTCTCGATAAATTTTTTTGGCCCACCCCACACTAAAAGTATGTGCAGTCCTTTATGCATGAATTCAATATATAGTAATCAGATTCTAGTGTGCACTCAGGTTTATTACAACAAAACACAAAACTAAATTGTCAAATCATAGCAACAATGAAATGAAACATAGATAAAGGAAATGCATTAAAGGAAATATAATCCAACTAGAAATACTACCTTATTACAAACTCTAAGAATACTTATTTATAGTAGGGCATCATCCTACTCCCATTGCAATAACCAGGAAACTATGTCCCATCTAATGCCTGTAACTGAAAAGCACATAAATCAAGTATATAATTCACAACATATGGTCCTAACCAGTGCACTTGGAGCTTCCCAGGATGGCACAAAAACTTTAAATCATACCGAAATACAATCTTCCCATCTTCAATCTACTTATTTTTAATATGCTTATTGTGTCATGTGTTCTATGTGGACTTCTTTATCTTCTGGCTCCAACGAGTAATGGCACGCTTGTCATCCAATTACATAAGTTTATCAATGCACTCTTAAATTTATTTCTAATCATCCAATCCACTTGCACATGCAATATGCATGGAAGGTAACATGAATTCCATTGGTAAAACAACCTTCATGCCAAACATCAACTGAAATGGTGTGGCCTTATTCAAATTCTTATAGGTTGTGTTATATGCCCAAAGTACAGTAGATACTTTATCATCCCAATCTTTCCTTCTAATGTCACGATTTTTTGTCAATGTATGTCCCAGTATCTTGTTAAAAATCCTCGACAATGTCATTGGCATGTGGGTGATAGGGCATTGTCTTATGATGTGCTACCATAAATTTTTCCAATAATATCCTGATGGTCTCATTAAGGAAATGAGTGCCCCTATCACTTGTCAGACTTAATGGACATCCATACCTGCTGATTATGTTCTCCCACAGAAACCTTACTGTTGTAGATATCGTGTAATCCTTTGTAGGTGCTTCCTCCACCCACCTTGTAAGATAATTAGTATAAGTTATAATGGCATGCGATCCATTCTTGCACATAGATGGGGATATAGGACCCACAAATTCAATTGCCAACTTTTCAAAAGGTTCTGCATTACAATAGGCCTTAAAGGCATTTCATCTCTATGCCTATGCTTTCCAAGGCACTAACAATGGTCACAAGACTTGCAATATTCAATGCAATCCTTGTAAATTGTTTCCCACCATAGGCCTGCCAATAAAATATTGTGCGCAGTATTATTTCTTGCATAATGTCCACCTGTAATTCCACCATGAGCTTTCTCCATAATGGTAGTATGCTCATGCTCAAGTACACACCAGAAAAAAACCTCATCATGGCCTAACTTGTATAAATATCCACCAATTAACATGTCAGGTGCAACGCGTATAACAAGTTGTTTCTTTTCCAAATCCTTCATTCCTTCAAGTGTCACACCTGTACGTAAAAAATACAACAATATCCTCTAAGTTAAAGGGTGCATGCAATTCAATTTGAACAAATGTGTATTTGGCATTATGTCCTTAATGCTCTTTGCATCCTCGCTGGTTAATTCTTGACAAATTATCTAGTCCTGAGTTATTCTTCCCAAGCTTTGCCACAATTGAATAAAGTCAAATTCCTGAAACAAAAGAATCCAACGGCATATGCGTCCCTACAAAATGGGCTTGTTCACCAACTAGTTAAGTGTCATGTGATCTGTATAAAAAATAAAAGGAGTTCCTAACAAGTATTTCCTAAATTTATGCAGATTGTAAATCATGGAAAATTATTCGCGCTTTGTAGTTGTATAATTCTGCTCAACTGGTATCAACTTCTTGCTTACAAAGACAAATGGGATGATCAAAAATACCTTCCCCGGGTATGGCTAATACCATGCCAATGGCCATGTCAAAGGAATCCACATCCACATGGAATGGTTTAGTTCATGAAGGAAAGCATATCATAATCATAAAATGAATCCTTTCCTTCAATGTCTCAAATGTGTGTTATTGCACTTCACCCTAATGGAACTTTCCCTTACTCTTCAACAACTCCTCTAAGGGTGTGAAAATCCTATCATAACCTTTGATAAACTTCCTATAATAACATGTGTACCCCAATTAATCCATACACCTCGCTCTAGTTTATAGGTTCCTCTAAGCCCAAAATAACAACAACCTTAGTAGGATCTACCAATATGCCTTCTTTACAGATAATATGTCCCAACAGAGTCCTAAAGGGTGTAGCAAAAACACCCTTCTTAATGTTTAAGGAGATGCTAAAATTCTTGTACCTCTCAAACATAAGTCTTAAATTATCACATTGATCTTTCACTCAGCCCATATTGGGTAATTGTTTAATCATCCAAGTAAACCTACAAAAACTTGTGAATGAAGTCCTTGAATACTTTCACAATAATGCGCGAAAAGACTGCAATTTAATTGTATATGCAAAACTTCCCCATTAAGTGGTGAAAGTTTATATTTTCTTGATCTTCTTTAGAAACTTTTACCTGATGATATCCAGAAAATCCATCAGTGAAGGAGTAGATTTCATACCCAGTAATGCTTTTCCAGAATATCCTCTATAAACGGTGTGGGAAAGGGATCTATTACACATGCATCATTCAACTCCTTATAATCCACATAGATCTTTATCCTTCAATATTTCTTTAAGCCTATCACCATAGGGTTAACCCATTCTGACTCCTCAATGGGCTCAATGATTCCATATTTCAACATTTTATCAATCTCTTCCTTTACCTTGACGCATAGATTAGGATTCATCCTATAAGGCCTCTTCCTAACAAGGTGTGCACCTTCCTTTATTTTGATCCTCATCTCACCCAAAGAGTGATGTACCCCTTTCAACTCATGATAGCCTCTAGGAAATAATTCTTGGAAGGCACGTAGTTTCTCAATTATCTATGTAACCTCTGAGTAAGACCAATAATCATCAATGATGTCATCCTTAGGTTCTGCATATATCTCAATGTTAACTGTTGATTAATTTTCATAGGCTCATGATACACACATGCCTGCTCATTTGAACTTTCTAAGACCTCACATGTACCCTCAGTATGATCAACATCTAAATTATCTACTTCTTCTTCATCAATCATGTAGACCAGTTTTACCTTTTTTTTCTAGGCAGACTGTACCTAAGTTGTTCTTCTTCTGTCTATTCTTCTTTAAAATGCACCTCCAGATTTTTCTTGCCTAGTAATTCCTGGATAAGCTCCTCAGCCTTTGTACTATCTCCCATAGTCAAGTGCTTCATAACCTGTAATGCCTCATTTACCAGAGGTTTAGTCAGAAAAATAGTCAAAGATCTGAATCATACCTGAAGTCAGTTCTTGCCAATTCCTTATTTCTCTATTTAACTTCGCATAAACATACCATGTGTGTGCGCAGCCATGCAGAGTGAAGTAGAACTCGTGCATCCATAGTGAAGGTGGTAAGGCCTCCTAACCCTCTATCCAGAGTATCTCACACTTCTAAATATGATGTAAAGTAAAATCCTTCCCATAAAATTCACATGTCTTGGTAAGCACATTGCTCATAAGAAATCTAGCAGAGAAGGTGATTCTCACTTCCCGCCACTCTAAAAGACCATCTCTGTGTACCATCCATCAACAGTGTGTTGTTGTCCCACACAAGGTATATACCAGCATATTCCTTCTTTCAAAACACCTTATTTTTCTAATGGGCTTCCATAGCGCACAAAAATACCTTAGGATTTCTTTTGTCTGTCTACCTTGGTACTTGGTTACTTCTTAAGTGCATAACACAATGCGGCCTACTTATGCAAGTAACTACATTCTTCATCTTGCACCCAATAATTTCATAAGTCCCATGCACCTAGTTGTCACAAGTAACACTTGTATGTATCACTCATAGATTGTGCATCATCCCATTGAATAACTCCTTCTTTTGATGGCTCAAGTACTTCAGGATCTATAATGGTGCGCAGTTATAAATTATATTCAAATCCCCTTCATTCAAAGGTTCCACATAAGGTACAACTTTTCCATCTTTCAAAGGGATGATCAAGTGCTCCTCCTTATTCTCAAAACTGACATATCCTTTATTAGAGTGCAGATTAACATTATGTGTATAACACTAAGGGAACCCAAGTAAAGTTGGAACCTTTTCCGTCTACTTCCACAAGTGCCAAGACCTCAAAGTCCCCAATAAACTTCACCCCTTGTATAGTAATAATAGCATCCTTTAAAAATCCAATGGGTGTGGCTTTGGTTTTGTTTTTCATATAAAACAAATTTGAAGATGGCTATAATGGTGGTCTCCCCATCTCATTCCATGCATCGTATGAGTGAGTACATTCATTTTTGCAGATTTATCAATAAAAATGTTACTCAGCAACCATCCATCAACAATTATATTCAACGTGATCTCTTTTTTCAAGACTATGAGGACGTAAATTTGCATGCAATATCTATCTCTCGTGCTCAACTACAGCATGCAGAATATTAATCCCTTAACCACTCCCCTAACAAAGGAATGATGTTCTCTTGGTGTAAAAACTTACAAACCTCCTTCAAGTCATCAACATCTTTCTGAGGAGGTTCAACCAATTTTGTTTATGCTCTAGCTTTCGATGACTATCTCCTTCAAGCATTGTATCTCATTCATGCAAATTTCTAATAACCTCCATAGTATTCTTGATAAAGATTCCTTCTGATGGGTAGGATCTGGAAACTTTACATGTAATACTTCCTATTTTGTAATGACATGCTTTCTTCTTGAAGAGTCCCTCAAACATGCGTTGTCTTAGCGCGTGTAATAACCAATATAAGGAAATATATTAGGATTCTTAGGTGCATGAACTTTTGAATCCTCTAATCTTCCACAACGTGTTGTAATCTAACCATTGCAATGCCCTTATCCTGTACTTGTGTTTTTTTCTCAAATTCTCAAACAAATCCAGACATTTCTTCATAACTTTTGATTCTTTCTACACCATGATTAAATAATGTTCTAAATGGCATTCACACTTATAATGATCAAGAGGACTCACATGTATAACATGTTACCTTTTGGAAAGTCACCTCTTGCCACCATCGTGACCTCAACCTTTGGAATCCTCCAGAGAATAACCTCTACCTCTACCACCTCAATCAGGATGCCCTTCATTATGATTATGATTATCCAAGCTCACCCTATTCCTTATAATTGTTTGCAACATTGGTCTGGGATATACCATTTTCAATGACATCATGAACCTAATCAATCAATCTACAATTAGGATCTATATCATGAGTGGTAGAATTAAAAATTTTATAATAAGAAAACACATTTTTTTTATAGAGCACTATCAACAAGGGGGAACCTACTTGAATCATGATCCAAGTTTTGACAAATCTCACAATCCAACAACATGGCACACACTAATTTATGAGGGAAACAAATCCTTAGTTATGTTCTTCAACCTCAGCAAGTCCATGATACACCAAATACCATTGTTCATCTCATGGGATGAATGTGGAGTTGACAATTTTTCTAACTATTTTTCCATAGATGCAATCTCTGCTTCCAAAAGGGGGCTAACTCTAGTGTATATGCTCCCAACTTCCTCAACGTGCAAAGCTACCTTAAGTGCCTTACATGTAGATAAGTAAAATTCTTATGTGAGAGTGCCCTTCTAAAAGGAATGATCAAACCTCCAAAAATGTGTTAAGTATGTTGACTGGGGTGAATATCATAGGAAAACAATGATAACTGAGTGTTAGTCAAATGTGAGAGCAAGTGATAGGAAATAAGAGATAAAATATGCGGAATAATCCCTTACAGAATCGCAACAGTAGAAACTAATCTACAAAAAATATTACAGATCTCAAATAAAAGTGTAGAATAAATAACACAACATAGAGAGACAAGATTTAACGTGGTTCACCCAATTTGGGCTACGTCCACCAAGAATCACTTGCTCAGATTTTATTACAAGCCTCCACTCTCTCAATATAATACCCAGATCCATTTGGAGCTATGCTCAACAAACTCTACAGAATTCACACCCGAATTCAAAGCACATCTGCAATACATTTGCTTGTCTATCTATCATATGCATAAGACCATATAAATAGACAATTGCTTAAGTAGTTTGATACAAAACCGTGGGTATCAAAACCAATGGGATCAAAACCAAAAACCGTGGGTATCAAAACAATGGGTACCGAAAAACCATGGGCCCAAAAACAGCCCATAACGGTTACCCATTACCCATGGGTTAATAAACCACCCATGAAAATTTGCTTTGGGGGCTTCGCCCCCGAACCCCCCTGACCCGCTCATCGAGCGAGCGGGACCACCGTAAAAATACCTGAGTGTAACACATAGAAGGTGTACCACACTCTAACATGAAAATAGGCTCCACAAACATAACAATCTCCCACTTGGAGACTGATTTCCACTGAGCAAGCTTCTCAACCCTTCACTGTCATCTGTGAAGGCCAACCAAAGCTGAACATAGCTTTAGTTTATCCCTTGTGACCACCTTGGTCATCATGTCTACAGGATTCTGACTAGTATGAATCTTCTCCAACTTCAACTTATCTTCCTCCAAAGTTGTCCTGATGAAGTGATATCTCAACTGTATATGCTTCATCCTAGAGTGGAAAGCAGAGTTCTTAGCTAGGTGTATAGCACTCTGACTATCACTATGCAACTTACATTCCTCCTGCTTATGCCCCAACTCCTCAAGCAATTGTTGTAACCAAATCATCTCTTTGCTTTCCTCTGTGGCAGCAACATACTCAGCCTCCGTGGTTGACAAAGCCACCAGCTTTTGTAGTCATGAAATCCAGCTCACTGCTGTCCCACCTACAGTGTAAATATAACCTGTCGTGCTCCTCCTACTGTCTACATCTCCAGCCATGTCTAAATCTACATAACCATGTAAAGTGGTGTCTAATCCACTGTAGCACAAAACTGTCCCCATGGTCCCTCTCAAATACCGAAGGATCCACTTTACTGCTTGCCAATGCTCTTTACCTGGATCACTCATAAATCTACTCACAGCTCCCACTGCATGGGCAATATCAGGCCTAGTGCACACCATAGCATACATCAAACTACCAACCGCTGATGAGTAAGGTACCTTGGACATCTGGTTTCTTTCCTGCTCTGTCTTGGGACACTGCTCCTTTGATAACTTGAAATGGCCTACCAAAGGATTTCCAACCGGTTTAGCATCCTGCATGTTAAACCTATCCAATACCTTCTTAATGTACTCTTCCTGAGATAAAGTCAACTTCCATTCCTTCCTATCCCGAGTTATCCTCATACCAAGGATTTGTTTGGCTGCCCCCAAATCCTTCATATCAAAGGATTCACTTAGCTGTTTCTTGAGTACTTTTATTTCCTGCATGTTTTTACCTGCAACCAACATGTCATCAACATACAAACACAGGATAATATAACTTCCATCCTCAAATTTCTTTGTATACACACAATGGTCAGAATGACATCTAATATAACCTTGCTCCATCATGAAGCTATCAAACTTCTTATACCATTGACGTGGAGCTTGTTTCAAGCCATACAAGCTCTTCTTCAGTTTGCACACCATCTCCTCTTTACCTTTGACCTCATAGCCCTCTGGTTGCTGCATATATAGTTCCTCCTCTAAATCACCATGGAGAAATGTAGTCTTTACATCTAACTGTTCTAAGTGCAAGTCTTCTGCTACCACTATTCCAGAACAGTTCTAATAGAAGTCATTTTTACTACAGGAGAAAAAATCTCATCAAAATCTATACCTTGTTTCTGTGCAAACCCCTTGACCACCAACCAGGCCTTATATCTTTTCTTTCCTCCTTCATCTTTAACTCTATGTACACCCACTTGTTCTGCAATGCTCTTTTTCCTTCCAGTAGCTTCACCAAATCCCAAGTCTGGTTCTCCATGAGAGACTTATGCTCCTCATCCATGGCTTGCTCCCACTTCTTACTAGCATCTACCTGCATTGCTTCATCAAAGATCTCTCTGGCTCTCCACTATCAGTGAGTAATAAATAATAAAGAGAAGGAGAAAAATGTTCAGGTTCTTTTCTTACCCTAGAAGACCTCCTCACTGTAGGAGTTTGGGGTTCCTGTTGAGTGGGTTCCTGAACTGATTCATGGGTCACTTTCCCATCTGGAAGATCCTCTACCATTGCATATTCTTTCTTGGAATTCTTCCCTATTTTCCTGCAACTGTTGCTTATACATGACTTTCTCATTAAAGACCACATCCCTAGACCAAATGATTTTCTTGTCCTTAATACTCCAACATTTAAATCCAAATTCATCACCACCATAACCAATAAAAGTGCATTTTTCTGATTTAGCCTCTAGCTTGGTCCTATCATCCTTGTCAATATGAACAAACACCTCACATCCAAAGACTCTAAGAAATGAGTAATCAAATTTCTTACCGTACCAAGCCTCCTCAGGTATGCCTCCATCCAAGGCACTTGAGGGTCCTCTGTTTATTAAGTACACAGCTGTGCTCACCGCTTCTGCCCAAAAATAAAGAGGCAGTCCTGCATGTATCCTCATGCTCCTAGCATGTTCCATTATTGTTCTGTTCATCCTTTCTGACACCCCATTCTGTTGCAGGGTTCCTGGAACCATCTTTTTCCTGTGGATTCCATTCTTAGAACAATAATCATTAAATTCATTGCTGCAATACTCCCCTCCATTATCTGACCTGAGACATTTTAACTTAAGACTTGTTTCATTCTCTACCAAGGCTTTCCATTTAACAAAAGTATCAAATACATCAGATTTGTTTCTAATACAATAAACCCAAACTTTCCTTGTTACATCATCAATAAAAGTAACATAATAACTTGAACCCCCAAGAGATGATACCTGAGCTGGCCCCCACACATCAGAATGTACCAGCTCTAACTTACTCTCTTTCTTCGTAGGTCCAACCTTGAGAAACCTTACTCACTTCTGTTTCCCATATATGCAGTTCTCACAGAAATCCAAACCTGTTTCTGTATATCCAGGAAAATTCATCTTTATGATGTCCATGCCCTTATGGCTCATATGACCGAGCCTATAGTGCCATAATGTTGTATCTGCATCTGAAGCCACAAGATTACAATCATTAGTACTATCAGTGGATAAATACAAGGTTCCAACCTTCTTACCTCTTGCCACCACAAGAGCACCCTTGGTAACCTTCCAAGAGTCAGCTGTAAATATCACAGTACAACCATCACTTCCCAATTGCCCCGCCGATATCAAATTTCTCCTTAATGTAGGCACATGTCTGACATCCTTCAATAGCCATGTATTCCCATTCTGCATCTTAACCTGAACATAACCTTTTCCAACTATACTGCAAGGCTCATCATCACCAAGAAAAACATGCCCAAAATCCCCTTGAACATAATCAACAAAATAATGCCTATGTGGAGTAGCATGAAAAGAAGCCCCTGAATCTAAAACCCAAGATTCAGTAATATTATGCAAAGAAAGAATCAAAGCATCCTGACATACATTACCCGATGCCACATTTGCCTCCTTGTTTTCTTCCTGTTGTTTCTTCTTGTCTCGAAGCTCCCAACAGTCCTTCTTTGCATGCCCAGACTTTCCATAGTTCCAACATACAATCTTGCTCTTGGATTTTGACCTTGCCCGATCTTTCGATTTTCCACGGTTTCCTCTATTCTTTCTGTCTCCCTCTAGTTTCCACTATCAAAGCATTCCCTGAAGTAGAAGATTCCCCAGAGATTTTTCTTCGCATTTCCTCACTTAGAATCACCCCTACAACATCCTCAAACTTCAACTTCGAGTTAGCTGGAACCGAGTTGCTTACCGCCATTACCAGGCTATTCCAACTTTCAGGTAAAGAGCACAGAATTAATAAATCCCTAACTTCTTCATCAAATTATATTGTAACCGAAGCTAGCATATTCACAACCGTATTGAAATCATTTAAATGATCTGCTACTGAACTATTCTCAGACATCTTTATATTAAACAATTTTTTCATTAAAAATATCTTGTTAGAGGCAGAGGGTTTTTCATACAACTTCCCTAATGCATCCATTAGATCTTTTGTAGTCTTTTCCTTTGAAACATTAAATAATACCGAAGATGCAAGACACAGCCAGATCATTCCAAGTGCCTTCCGATCCAACAAATCCCATTCTGCATCTGTCATACTCGAGGGTTTGTTCACCTTCTCAGATAATGGAGTATAAAGATCCTTCTGATAAAGGTAATCTTCCATCTGCATCTTCCAAAGACTAAAATTCTTCCCGTTGAATTTATCAACCCTAGATCTTCCATCATCTGCCATAGCTCCCACTCAAGATAAAACTTTCCCTGCGATTCAACACTTCAGCAAACCAAAACCAGGCTCTGATACCAATTGTTAGGAAATAAGAGATAAAATATGCGGAATAATCCCTTACAGAATCACAACAGTAGAAACTAATATGCAGAAAATATTATAGATCTCAAATAAAAGTGTAGAATAAATAACACAACACAGAGAGACAAGATTTAACGTGGTTCACCCAATTTGGGCTACATCCACCAAGAATCACTTGCTCATATTTTATTAGCAAGCCTCCACTCTCTCAATACAATACCCAGATCCGTTTGGAGCTATGCTCAACAAACTCTACAGAATTCACACCCGAATTCAAAGCACATCTGCAATACATTTGCTTGTCTATCTATCATATGCATAAGACCATATAAATAGACAATTGCTTAAGCAGTTTGATACAAAACCATGGGTATCAAAACTATGGGCAAAAAACCGTGGGTATCAAAACTATGGGTACCGAAAAACCATGGGCCCAAAAACAGCCCATAATGGTTACCCATTACCCATGGGTTGATAAACCACCCATGAAAATTTACTTTGAGGGCTTTGCCCCCGAACCCCCTTGACCCGCTCACGGTGAAAAGTAGGGACCGCCGTAAAAATACCTGAGTGTAACACATAGAAGGTATACCACACTCTAACATGAAAATAGGCTCCACAAACATAACATCGCATCATATTCCCTAACACTCTCAGTGATGCCCTACTTGATGTCCTTCGTCACACTGATACTTTTCTGCTCAAACTCAGGAATATGAAACTTTGTTAAGAAATCATCACGCAGTGCAGTATAATCTACAGAAGTCTTGTTTGGATCATACTTCATGTGCCAACTATGCATGCTCCTTTATAAAGTAGTAGAAAACTAAATCTCCTTATGCTCAGAAGCTATAATCCCCTTACTGCACTATAGTATCTCACAAATATGCACATGTTTAGTTACATCTTCAATTCCTATGTACTCTAGTAGGTGAAGGAACATCACGAAATAAACTTGTTGGGATTGGTGCGGACCATGCCCACTAGATCCAAAACATGTATTACCTCTTGTGTTCCCTCCTCCAAATCCTCCAAAATCCACCAAATCCACTAGATCTTTAACCACTTGATCCCCCTCTTATGGCGAGCACCAGACCAGAGGATGTACTACCTTGTGTTCCAATAGTTTTTAGTAAATTGAACCCCCACAGTCTGTGAAGTTTTACTTCTCCCTAATGTAATACCAATGTTATGTGCAGATGACATGCCAAAAAATATACCTCCAACCAGACCCCCAAATAGCACAGATGACATCTATGCCACCATAGATGAATGTGATATTTGATTAACTCCTGAACTTAATGGAAAATGAAATCTATCTGTCACTACTCTACTACCCACACTAGCTTACTTATCAATGACTATCGTAGAAACTGGAAAACCAAGCGCAAGGGCTAGGTCACCAAGAGGGATCAAATATGTTCCTGTTGTCCTTTTATTTTCAACTAGTCATGCTTTCATTTGAGGCCGAAGAGGGTTCTCTACGATGCTTACCCAATTGGGGGGAGTACCAAATGCTTCGAATCCACGTTCTACATGAGCTCCAAATCCTTAGCGAGCCATCTCTCTCTGCAACACCATTTGTTCCACAACATCACACTACTTTGCTAAATCCCTCTCACAGACCTCATTAAACTAAAGCCACATTTTTTCTTCTTGTCTCTCTACCACCAGGTCTGTCGTATTTCTCCATAGTTTCTCCTTCCCCCATCGCATGGTGGGGTTTAACTAGCAATAGGAACCTTTTCCAAATCCAGAGTCACAATCAAGATCTTAAACGCTAAAGGGATAGTATGCAAATAAGATCCTCTAGGTTTGCACAAGAACTAGAAATCATCAACTTCTAGACATGAATAAGTCGAAATAGCATACTCCAAGGTGTAACTCTGCAAAACATCACTCCATCAATGGTCTAAAAAGTGTGTCCAAGTCAATAGACATCATGCACATTATGGTAGTCTTCCTAGGTCTAAACAAGTGCTCTATACCTCCAATTCCTCTTTTATAGATATGATATCAACCACTCATACAACTCTACAGGGAAATAAGAAACTAATGTCTCATAGACCTCATGATATAGATTATGTTTGACCCACTGGGAACGTGTATCAAATTCTAGTCTAGTGTTAAATCTATGAGCAAAGTCTTCCACTAAATTATCTACCCAATCCTTGATACTGAAGCCAAAGTCAATTGTTACATCTTCATCATGTACATCCTTGCAAATATCTTGTAAAGAGGTCCAAAAAATAGAACCAAAATGTAATCTTTTATTTTACCAAACAACCCAAGGAATACGCTAGTACATCAGGGCTTAGACTAATCTGAGCACTCACCCGAATTGCAGGACAAAAGGGTACCAGATTCCTCTTTTATAGGGCATCCTTTTCAAGGATTTAGCATGATCAAACAAGTGTTCCAGTTCCATAACAAGTAATCAAGCATAAATCATAACATAACTAGATCTAGATCACAACCATAGTGCATGAAATATTAAACATTGAACTAAGATCAAATTCACCATACACAATCTAGAAACAAATATGTCAATAAATATTATCCAGCCACATAGATCCATTGTATTAATTACCGTAAAAAACAGAAGTTGAATACATACATAACAGTATCACCATAAAACATGTGCACTCATAGTTAGCAACATAACCTTACTACAAGTTGTCTCTCTCACACCGTGCAAATAGATACATATTTATAAGTAATGGGGACTTTCCCTTCACTACTATTGTACTTCTCAAAAATAGGTTTCATGATAAGAATAGTCATGCGCCATTGTAATATAAATACAAAAGCATGAAAGCTTGCTAATAATATCATTATCTAATTAATAACTATAGATCTAATCCTATTATTATCCCAAAACTATGCATGTCACTCTTGATCTCTCACTTGTCAAAAATAGACTTTGCTTAGTCTCGAAGTCTTCAAACCTTTGCATGCTCAACATTTAATCCATTTTTATCCCATCCATGAAAAACTACTAAGTAACCAAACTCTTACTTTCCCGTGCGTGCACCTTTCCTACTACATCTTAACACACACCTACACATCCTATGTCTGTGCACACCTACATGCCCTATGTATTCGTACCCCATCCTTATGTGCCTTCAATACTTAGGTTGTAATTCATCAGCACAACATTATTGACTTTCATTTTGTTTCATAATACACTATATTATTATATTATACATGCTTTGAAACACTTTTTATCTTTCTAACAAGCTAACGGGTGTTTCATTTGCAGCATTTTTTATGCAAGGCTATTTACTTCCATGGTTGTCTATTAAATTGTTTTCCATTTTTTGCTCTTTGTATGCTCTTGTTTACGGGATTTTCCTTTGTCTTCTGTGCACACTTGTCTTTTTACAGCCATGATGGCCTTGACTTTCTTGCGACATCATAAGTGATGTCCCATGTTTGCAACCCTCTTTTCATGATTTACATTTTCTTCTTGCATGCGTACACATTGTTTATAAAGCTTACATTTCATCATATACATGATTGTTTGTATTTCTTGTACTAAAACTTATTTTTCCTAGCCACTTGTTTCTGTGTGCCTTGGTTTCTACCAAGCACATTCCCTTCCCCTTGCAGGGAACAATTTTAGCACAACCATTGGTCCTTGTTTGGATTGTATACTCCTTTACCGATGTTGTATGCACCCCAGATGAGGGGGGAATCATATGAGTGAATCATTCACCCCATATAACATTATACACAACATAACACAGTACCGATACAACACAATTTTATGTTTCAAACAGGGCTCAGAATCAGACTTAGGTCCTTAGTACAGTGGAGTTTACTAGAATCCTGAACCCAGGGGAAATACAATGGTATTTCCTGGAATTCTTGTAACTAAGGGATAATTACACAGTTCTTCATCATGTTATATAGGATTTTGACAGGGCAGAGAGTCCTTCAGCATTGGTCTTTTACACAATCTCTTTGATAGGGTAGAGAGTGCTTAGCACATACACACCATCTGTAGTGGTGATTTACATAGTGGGAAGTAGTTAAAGGTTGGCAGATGACACCAAAAATTTCTCCCTACACTTATTCCATCACGTTGGCATGAGATCACCCGAAAAAATTACATGTCGACATCATCTTCAGGATCCTTTCTACACCATTTTTCTCATCAAGGATCAGGTGCACATGTTTTTTTTTTTACTTTACATACTTTCCTAACACAGTTTTTACATATTTTGATAATACATATGCGTATTTGAATACTTTTTGGATTCTCTTTTGTAGGTATGCCTGTATCGGAATCGGTAGTCAACATCACCACAATAATAACATCACACATATCGACATTGACAGTAGGAACATCATAACACCTACACATGTGTTTTCTACCATAGGTTCATTTTCATCACCTTTTATACTTTCTCCTCCTTAACATCCACGCTTAACATTTTTATCACTCCACACTTTTTCTAGTCCCTCGAAACGTTTCCTACATCAATCTACATGGATATCAGGTACACATATCTATCTACTATATATTTCCAAGCATTCTACTCACCAACATAAATTTGGGGAAAATATACGCACAAAATCAAGCAATTTGGGTAATTATCTAGTCCTAATTACATACTACTATTCATATGATTCCTAAGTAATAACGATACTAATTTACCCATGTCTTTGTTCACCTTTCTTTACTTTTTGTTTCTACTTTCAGTCTTACACCCTTACTTGTTTAGTATGCATTTTCAGTCGTGAAAGTTTTCATCCTGGACACCAACACCTAGACCAGGATTCTAGCACCAGACACCTTGTTCAATCTAGGCACCCCTATCCTCTTTTTGCTTTACTCACACTTTTTTTCCTTTCTAGTCATTTGAGCATCTTATATTTTTGGTAGTCAGCATTTTTAGGTTTATTTATGAAATCCAAGAAAGGGAATATAAATGTAAATATATGTGATCATAATAAAGGACCAAGCACTAAGCATCTATTATCACCACCTAAGGTTACATCCATCAAAGGCATTTAAGAGCTCCATTGCACCCATCTAGCTCCATCACAAGGGACACAAGGGTTGGTTTTCTACATCATGCTTCATAGGAGGGAACTTCAATCTATTCCATGCACACATTTATTACATTCTACATCTAGCTACTTGTTCGCTATCCATGTGTGACTAGCACAAAAGAAACGTAGGGGCACAATTCCACACACACAAATAGAGCTACATTACATCTGAGATGTAGTGCAAAGGACAGTCTGGCCCCTCATTTTTACATCTTTCTTTTTTGGGATTTTACGTCTATTTGATGGTTTTTTAGGTTTATTGTGACCTTGGTGATCTTTCTATGAATCCATAGCGACAAAAGGTGAGCATCATCAAACATCTTGTGACCCTGATAATTCAGGCTTCTAAGAATTTTTACAAACACAGGCACCCAGAATCAGTACCTGGATGCCTGTGGAAACCCTTGTCCCTCTCCAGGAACCCCTTTCCATTCCATTCCTCTAGATCTACATTTTTATGGGCCTCTGTGCCAAGATTCTTCCATTCTATTCACCTGGTCAGAATTTAGGTACACTCTATATTTAATTGTGAATTAGCTAAGTACCTTTTCTCCTCCTTGCACTTAGGGTTTCATAATTTATTCTTTTTCTTTCTTTGGTATATTTTTGTATTTCATTATTGTATTCATTTACTCTTGTTATAGCATCAGATTAGGCTTGTGTATTTTCATTTTATCTTAATCAGTTGTAAGGTGGTTACATAACCCAAACAAGGTAATTCATCTCTTCATAGGGATCATGAAACATCATCCTGGAACATCAAATTAGTGTCCAAGAGTAAGGTAGAGAATCACATAGAGAAA